>NW_004624786.1:13712768-13797655 GCF_000247695.1 Heterocephalus glaber | reverse complement strand
AAAGAATCAAGATTGATTATGTAAAGGCACAAATTTCCAATGATGAATGTCATTATATTGTATACCTAAAATGTACCAATAAAATTAATTTTTAAAAAAGGGGAGAGGTACAGAGAAAGTGGGCTGCAGAAGGCTCCCATCTCATGGTTCTCAATCCCTCTTCTACCACCACTGTCCGGGTGGGCTCTGGAGCTGAGCATCAGACTCTCCAGGTAAAGAGCAGCACAGGCCCTCTGCCTGATGCCCACTGCCTACTCATCTGTCTTTGCCATTCCTGCCCCCACAATACTGCTCCTGATGGACCACAGGGTCCTGGGATGGGCTGGGGAACAAGGGGAAAGTACCTGACCTACCCTGAAAGTTTCAGGGACAGCCATATTAAAACCAGGTTAGCAGATGGAAAGCAATCCCTTTGTTTGTCTTTATCCTTGAATCCTCCATCTCCATCAGTGAATCCCATGCATGTGTGGCTAGGACCATTTCCCTATTCTAGATTCACTCAGTGAAGAAAGAAATCCCATAATAGCGACTCCCAGAGGATGCATCAAATTAATGGTAGAAGGAAACCATGACTAATTAACCCATAGCTAAATGCACAGTCGCCTTCATGATAATCTGTTATAAATGGAATTGCCAAGTGCATTCTATGGGAAAAGGTGCAGAATCATAACATGCACAAAGTCCAAGCCTGAGTGTTAGTTCAGGGTGGTGGATAAAAGCCCAGCCAGAGTCAAGTCATGGGGGAAAAGTGCAGCTCTGCCTCAGGTAGGGCGCTTGACTTCAACTTCACTGGGCCTCTGTTTCCTCAAAATGGCAGCAGTTACTTTGCAGGTTTGTTCTAAGTAGTATGAGAGTCAATGCAGCCTTTGTCACCATCATTACTATCCTGCTGTTGCAGTAACGACATGGGATGGCTGGATTATGGGCCTAAGACACATTTACATCTGGCCTCTCCAGAGGATGCCCCCATTCATGTGTTAGTATCTGGGGTGGGGATGGGTGGATCTCAGCCCAAGTATTAACCAATGAAAGTCTCCTTTGGAAGGTGGAGCAGGATTGCTGCCAATATTCACCAGTCAGTGTTCACATTAAGTGACTTTAAACAAGTCTTAGGACAGACCTTTGAAGACACCCAACTACCTCCCAACTCCCAGATCTAACCTGCATCCTTTCATTTTTTTTCATTGTTGTTCCTCTAGGGACTGGTTGGGACATAGGGTGACCAGGCCTCTCCTTCCACAAGTCACCGCATGATATCCATGATTCCAGTTCAGAGCCCCTACAACACCATCCGTGCTCTCAGCCCTGTTATGTGGTCTTCATGGAACTAGGATGCTCATTTCTTTGGAGTAGAAGTGATACTGCAGACCCCAAGTTGCCAACATAGCTGGAGCCTTCTTGTGTCAGATTGTTTGCAAAACTGAGCACCAATAATTCTTCCTATTCCTGTATGTGCACCAAGCTACTCCAGCAAGAAGTGGAGGATATTTCCTTTCCCCTTGAATGTGGGTTGGGTGTATAATTTGGTTTGGCTTGCAGAAGAAAGAGGCAGCAATGCTGTGCCAACTCTTGGACTAGGCCTCGACAGGTTTGCCCTACTGGAACACTTGAGCAGCTGTGCTACTGACTGGTCAGAGACCAAAGTAGAGGAAATCCCAGCACTCTAGGACTTAGATGACCTCAGCCCTCAACTGCCCTGCCAGCTGAATGAAGCCACAAGAGGGAGCTCATACAAGACTAACAGAATTATCTGCCCAACACTCTGAAATGCAAGAAATAATAAAGTGCTGTTTCCATACATCACCTTTTGGGATAGTCTGTTATGTAGTGATAGAGAACTAATACACTTCTCAAATCCCCAGACAACACCCAAAGTCAGTTCATTGTGCTCAGGCTTACATTGTCATGCTGGTAAGATCACTGAGAATTCATGAGCTCTGGACTGTTAAAGCTGTGGAGGGAACAAGCCACAGAAGGCAAAACACAGGTACTCAGTGTCATTACTTAATTAGCTTGACACAATTAGAATAGCAATTAGCGTTGAACAGGTTGCCCCTTTGTTTGTCTCTTGAGTCATCTAGAGCCTTCTTTTAGTATCAATTCTTGAACTTCTCAGGATTTTCCGATTGTACTTGTATCTGAGCTCTAGTTTGAGTGCCTTTCTCTACTTCCTTGACTCTCAAAAGATTTTGAGCCTTGAGGTCATGTCCACACATGCAAGTCTAGGTCAGAGCTGCTGTTTCTCTGTGGCTATTAAAACCGTAACTAGAGACTTTTCCTGAGCTCCCACTGAAGGAAATCATTTGATTTCATCTTACTTCTGTTTCAACTCTTAATACTCACAGTCATGTTCTGATGCAAAACAGGAGAGAAAGAAGAAACAGAGAGTTGTAGAGCTGCTAATTTCCAGTTATTCCTCAGTTTTTAAAATTACACATACACACATACACACACACACGGAACATGTTTCTTGCAGAAAAATTATAAGTCACAGACTAAAAAAGTGGTGGTGGGATTAAACCCTTATAATTCTACCATTTTGAGAGTAAATGTTTGGAGATCACTGTTACAGATTTAAATATTTACAGTGAAAACAATGTGATCATGGTATACATAGTAATTTTCATTTTTCGTATTTCATTTAGTGTATTACAAACAAATCGCCACATCAACACACATCAGCAACGTCATATTTCATGAGCGAGAGGCAATTTATGGCCTCACAGTTTTCTACTATATGGATGTAGGACAACACCACATTTCTTTCAGTGAATCCCTTATTGTTGAGCATATATTTTACTCACAGTTCTTCCTTATCTTAAACAATGTTGCAGATAACATATACATGGGTGTTGGTGGTTTTGTATATATTATTCAATCATTCAATAATCCTCTACCATTATACATTTAGGTCATTTCTTGTTTTTCAATAATTTAAGAAACACAATCTTTTTTCCATGCATCTGTGCAGCCTCAATAATTATTATGGGAGCAAGATAGTTGGCTAAAATTCAAAATCATCTTGAACTATGAATCACAGGATGACCAAGTATACTGACAGACCTCCTGATAAAAAAACACTTTCTGCTGTTAAAGGACTTGCTTAGCAGGAGATGACTCTAGGATATACACTCCAGGTTGCCTCCCCTCTATTCCCCCGTCAATCACTTTAGGGGTAGAGGCTCAAATTGTTGTGTAGCTTTCTCCTGGGGAGATGATGGTAGTCTCACATTCTCAATAGCAGATGGATGTTAAGTCCCCATCTAGTGCATGTGCAGCTGCTGAATATGATGCTTCTGTGTGCTTCACCCCATGACACTGACCTTATCCAGTCAGTTGCTGTGTCCAGGAGATTCTCCCTCAATAGAGGTCTAGATTGTTCCTACCTATATCCTGGTAACAAGCTTCCATCACTTCTTGGGCCATCACTGCCCCTTGAGCTTCTAATCACTTGTTTTCCAAGACCTCCTAAAACCTGGGATTTGCTACTTCCCTGCTCAACTGAAAGCAATGGCAACAAGTAAATGTACTTTCTAAACTTGGCATTTCTGTCGAATGTATGAATGAATAAATAAACAATTAACCAGCAATCATTATATGTTAGGTAGCTTGCTAGATACGCAAAGGTGAAGCAGCCACAGTTCTTTGTCCTCTAGAGACTCAGATCTGGTAAGGAAGACAGCAAATAAGCAATGAGAGAGTAATGCACTATGGTTTTTAGAGCCAAATATTCCAGAGGTAACTTATTACATGTGCCCAAGAAAAGCTATGCTGGGACAGATGATTTATGAGCTGATTCTTAAAGGAAAAGGACATGTCTGTCAGAGGATCAAGGGAGTCCATATCCCTGCTTCTTCATTGTGCCTCAGTGGGGAGACTATCTTTCCCACATATTCTGGATGGCTGTTAGTGGATACTAATGATCCACCACTTCACATCCATCCTCTATGCCCTGATTTTAGCACAGCTAGGACAGCTAGTTCTCTGCAAGCTGGCAGACTCCCATATCAAGTGGTCAGGATTTCTGCCGAACCATACGCAGATGCAAGCTGGATGTGCAAGGGAACTAATACGATAGAGTTACGGGGACAGGTGGCTCAATGACCCAGTCTCCGATGCGACAATCCTGAGAGACATGTTACTTGGTACCAGAGGGTCCCCAGAGGGGCTGAATTCTTGCAGTGACAACCAACTTGTCCATTCTTTCTCTGACTGGCCTTCGCTCTTGTTCTGTCATATGCTTCATACTCCATTACTTCTGCTCCTTGGATTCTCTCCCAAATAAACTACTTGCAGCCAAGTCTTGTTTTAGTCTCTGCATTTTGGAAAACCTAAACTAATAAACATTCTATACTGTTGGCAATTCTGGGATCCTAAGGAAAATTGAAGGTTCGATATTAGATCAAGGGAGCCAAAAAGGAAAGAGAAAATGATTCTATTTGGGGTTTAAATTCAGCTCACCCTTGCCTGACTTTACTGTCTCACCTCATACAGACTCCAACTACCTTGAACTTGTGGAATCCTAATGTGAGCTCACCACCTCTGTGCTGCCTGCCCTGGAGGGGTTTGAAGACACTGGAGCAGCTCCCATACAGGTCTGCTTAATGACTTTCTGGAGGAAATCAGAGGTGACATGAGCACTGTGGAGTATCACAATGTGCCAGCTCTGAATCCCTGTGCCCTGGGCAACTCAGGAAGGACAGGACAGATGGCATCTGTCAGGCCTTTAATTGCACGATGTTCCTCAGAGATGGTTAGGGAAAGGCTGTGCTCACGGCTTGGATTCTGTCCTAACACAGGCAAAATGGGGGAAAGGAAGGGGCATCATGGCTTCTCCCTCAGCCCACTCTCCTCATTGGACTTTGCAAGGCCCAGGTATGATTCAGATAAGCTTCATCACAGGGTTAGAGCAAGGGTTGACTGCTTGGGTGGCAGGGGAATTGGAGGACATGTCTATATCTATATCTATATTTATATCTGTATCTATATCTATATCAGCCCAATAGTGAAGTCTCTGGGAAAGTGTCCCAGGCCACGTTGGTGACATTAGCATCTGAACTCTCCAGTGTGCCTGATTCTTTTCACCCTCTCCTCAGGACAGCTTTTCTTGTGCCCAATAAAGCTCCCAGAACCCTCTCTCTATCTCTCACCCACATTAAGGTTACTTAGGCAAAAGTATATCTCTAAGGGCCAAAGTTATAAATAAAGAAACATATGGAGTTAGCTAATGTTTCATAGCACTTTACGATTTTATAAGTTCCATTTGATTATCTCATTTGAACCTCCAAGCCAGGCTGTTCTGGTAAACATACTGCAACCCCCCAATCTACAAATTAAGGAAGAGGAATTTCCAAGAGATTGTATGCCATACTTAAGGTTGCCACACTGATGAATGGTGACATCAGAGAAATGTGCCCCCTTTTCCCCTGTGCTTGCCAGTGAAATTACTACTTGGTAATTTGTGGGTAAGATTCCATTTTCCTTGGGAGGGAATTATGTTTTGACTTTAGGTCCCTGCCACAAGAACCCTTCCCAGAAGTCAAAGGGAGGTTGCATGGATTCTGTACCACTGAAGCCTTGTTCCATTCTTCTTGTCTTCAAAGGCCTGGATGTTGAGGAGCTCAGCTGCAGCACTAAGGTCTCTTGCTCTGAGTGCTACATGACCTCAAATGTAAGCACGGAGAAGGCGAATTCTCATACATTGACTTACTCATCCACTAGTTCACTGACCCTATGCTGCTGGCACTTTGTGAGGCTCAGAAATAGAACTCCGAGGGAGCAGCAGGCATCTAAATAGAGATGTGCACCACGTAATGTGTTCTCTAGCAGACAGCTGGACAGAGCTGTGGGAGCCTAGAGGTAGGGCCAACTGGTGAGTTACAAAAGCATCACTGTTTCTGAGTTGCTGGGGTCCTAAGAGAAGATAGTAAAGTGCCACCTGTCACCACCTCTGAGTAAAAGTTTAACAATCCAGCAGCTAACAGCTGGGCCAAGGCCAGTATTCCATCACCACCTACTCAGAGCAGTGAGCTGAAATGATGCTTCAAGAACTAAGAGCTAGGCTTCTAAGGATCATCCTAGTCCCCCAATGGCACCATACACAATGCTGCCTTACCAAACTGGGCATTTCTGATCTATAAGGACAGTGAGACCCAGCCAGCAGTCCAGCTTTGTTCTGGCATCAAACCTAAAACCTAGACCTGCACATCTAGTGCACTCCTGGAAGGCAGAGATAGATATACTGTGCTGTAGTCACCTATACCATGGTGGAGAACCTGCTCAGAACATGGCCAAATTCAAGGAAGATGGTCACCTGAAAGTGTGATATGGGCCATGATTTTCAGATCCAAGGCTTGTGTACTCTAAATAAGCTGTTGCTTTCACTCATACTTCTGAGAACAAATGTGTGTAATTTTTTCCCACACCAACCAATTTTCAACTTTCCAAACAGCAACGGGGTGTTTAACAATTCAATTTAATCCCGATACTAACTACCTGCAGTTAGGGCAAATGCCACAGCTCAGAGCCTCAGTCCCATACAACTGACTTCTTCTTGAAACTCCAGTTGCATATCTCTGGCCTCCTATGCTTTGGGCCAACTGGCTTTAAAGGGGGAATTTCTAGGATCCCCTCTCCTGACTCAGTAACCTGCTAGGATGACTCACAGAACTCAGGAACACATTCTACTTACTGTTATCAGTTTATTGTAAAGGGCATGACTCAGGAACAGCAGAGGGGGGAAGGTGTGGGGTTTCCATGACCCCTCCCAACACTTCCATGTGTTTACCAACTTAGAAGCTCTCTGAATCCCACTATCTGGGGTTTTACAGAAGTTTCATCACATAGGCACAAGAGTTAATTGAATCTTTGACCCCTATCCTGTCTCTGAAGGTTAGAGGTTGGGGTTGAAATTTCCAGGCCTCTCATTGAGGCTTGGTGCATCTCATTTCTAGCCTCCATCTTGAGGCTATCTAGAGGCTCACTAAAAGTAACCTCCTGAGAACAAGAGATGCCCCTACCATCTAGGAAATTCCAAGGGAGTTAGGAGCTCTATGCTAGGAACCAAGGATGAAGACAAAATATATATTTCTCATTGTGCCGCACTCTCTAATCCTTTGACCCTCAGAAGACTTTTCCACATGGACCAGAGAAGCCCACCTATCCTGCCATCCTGAACATCAGACTATCAAGTATAAATATTCTTTGTAAAGCAGGTCCAGTCCTGAGTCCCCATGTGACACTACAAGAAAGCCATTCCTGCAGTGTCCCCATCACACTGGTGGCACACCAAGAAGCAAGCCATGCCTGGTCAGCTGCTGACAGGCAGGTCCTGTCCCTCACAGGACTCCTGCAATTGCCGTCTCATCTGGACATGGGCTCTTCTGAGCACAACACTAGCAGTCAGACTTCCACCTTAACCATTCAAGAGACAACAGCACCAAACATTCCTGCAAGCATCAGAGCCAGGGGCTAGAAAAGTTTCCTATGGAATATCATGTGATGGGCTACTCCATCAAAGTCTCCAATCAAATATTCATGATTTTTCTTAAGCAATTACAGTGGGTTAACACTGATGTGACAACATGAAGGCGTCACCAAGGACTGTGTGGGTGTAACATATCCATTTCAGTTTAAAACCCTCTAAACCAGGGGAAGCCAGCTCCCAAGTGAATTTCAGGGAGTCCAGTTTGTACAAACTGGGAAGGAAAACAAACTTGGGCAGGAGCAAAGAAGGCAGTCTGGAGGCTTTCTCTCTCTTCCATCAAATATGGCCCATACCCACCCTGCGTCATGGGAGGCAGGAGATGCCAGGGATATGTTTATTTTACAAGTGACAAAGAACAAAGGAGCCTTTTCAAAAGTTTTGGGAGTCCTTGGATTTGAGCCAAGTCCTGCTTACAGTGCATGTTTATTCCTGAGTGTCCAGATAAAGAATTCATCATTTTACCCAGAGGGATGGACAAAAAGGAAATTGTCCCCAGTCTACGGTACCCAGAGTGTCAGAGAGCTGGTGTGAAACCAGAAAAAGCCCACAGATGACTCATCCAGCTGGGGGAAGGTAAACATTTTATTGTCTTTCCATTTTTCTCCAGCCTGGGTGCTTCTGTCTGTTTGCGCCAATGAGATGGGTAACATTTTAATTAGGATTCTCACTTGTCTTCACTTTTCAAGAGAGGTGGGGGGAGGATAGCAGGGCTTAGATAAATGAATCCATAACTCCTGTGGTTGTAAGTGTGCACAACTCATCAACGAGAGTGTGTGTGCTTTCCTGAGGAAGGAAGGAAGGGAGGGAGGCAGAGGAAGATGGATGATTAGGGGAATGGAGAGAAGAAAGGAAGTGACTGAGGTCAGCCTGGCAGTGTGTCTGTGAATGAAAGACACACAGAGTGGAGAAGGAGCCACTGAAGGCTTGTACTTGTGTGCAGAGCTGGGAGGATCAGAGGAAGGAGGCTGAGAGATGACAACAAGAGTAGAGGTTTGTGTGTGTGAGAAACAGCTGAATAGGGAAAAAGAGGGGACTAAGGAAGCGACCTAAGGGCTGTGTGTGTGTGTGTGTGTGTGTGTGTGTTTGAGGGAGAGGAGAAGGGAGGAGAAGGGAGGGGATAGGAGGGAAGGAGACATTACAGAGAAACTAAGAGCACAGGAACTTTGTGTACAAGAGTTCTGGAACAGAAAAAGATGAGAGGAAAAGGAAGAAGGAAAGCTTGTGTGTGAGGGAGGAAGCAGAAGGGGGTGCTGAGCTGGATGTGGGCATGTGCACGTGCATGCTGTGATCCATGCACTTAGTTCCTCATGCCATCTTTTCTATTTTAGCTGTGCATTGTCTCTTTTCATTTAAAAAGTAATACAGTACGTGGTTATTAAAAATAGGAATAGATAGACGACTGAAAAGAGGAAGAAATCACCCATAGGCTTAACTCTCAAGAATAAAAGAAGTAGGCTTTGCACTTTTTTCCTTTAAATGTCATTCTAAATCCTACTAATTGGACTTCAGAATTCAATGGAAAAATTTACCTGAGATAACTTACATGAAGCATTTAGCACAGGGTCCAGCTGAGCGCAGGCAGGCAATAAATGTCATGGTTAGTTTTTGTTGTCTCTTTTGGCCTCTAGTCTTCTGAGGAAGAAGCTTTTGCAAAGGAATATATTATGTTCAATTACAGAGTCAGCCAGATAATAACAAATTATGAAATCCTTGCCTTTTCAGCTTCCTCCAGATGCCATGGGGAGAGGAAAGTCAACTCCACATGCCTGGGATGCTGCTAAGTTAGCCTAGGTAAGGATACCATGCATATAAGACTCACGGACCTGGGACTCTTCCCCTCACCTCAAGGACAGCCAGCCAGTTCTTATGCGCAAAACACACCCTCCCATTAACAGCTGGTCACCTCCGACTTCCAATCTGCCATTTTCCCAGACCACCCATATCCAAGAACAACTTCATGTTGCTTCTATTTGCAAAACGATTTACCTTGGTGTAAAAGACCTGGACTCATAAACATTCAGAACTATAGACCACATCCCCACTGTCTCTGGCCCTTGACTAGACAGAAGATCAAGCCCAGACTAAATTTCATCACTTTGGATAGACAATAATTTTCAATCATCTTAAATGATTTGACTGCTTACTAAATTTTTTCTTTTGCCCATGTATGCTGGTAATCTAGACAAGAATGTGGAACTGGAGTCTTTTTCTTTCTGATTTTTTCCACAATAAGGAACATTCTTTTAACTGGACCATACATAAACTCGGGAAAGGTGACTTGTATGTATCTTTGATTATAACTTTTCAAGGAGTGCTATGGATTTTCTTTGGGAGCACCTCTAATTCCAGTCTTTCCCGTCTTTTTCTGTTTGTGATCTTCCTTCTCTCCCTCCCTCTTCTCTCTCTAGTGCTACCCTCAGAATTCCAAGAAGCACTCTCAACCTGTCATCCTTATGGTGCTTAACTGCTTAACTTATGGTGCAGTTCTTTTATTGGCTCTGGCATCATCTAGCCCAGGTGGAAGGGACATGAATTTGAATCTTAGGGGATGATGATACCCTTTCCACACCAATTCTGTGTATTGCAGGTTGTTTAGATGGAGTTGGTTCCTCCTCCCCAGTCTCCTGAATGGTGACCATAGAACCATGGTCGGCCAGACAGAGAACCCCATTCTCCTGAAGCTGGTTTAGCTCTAGTTAAATCTAAGACAGGTCAGCAACCAGAATCTTGGAACATTTTCTGGAAATAAACGGAAAGGTTTCATTTTTCTTTGGGCTATTGACGTACAGGAATGATGCTAGTTGGGAATTGCCAGAGGAAAGAGAGAGAGAGGGAGAAGCAGAAGCAGAGACAGAGAGACAGAGAGGGAGAAGGGGATGGAAAGGGAGAGAGAGAAGGAGAGGTAGAGAGAGGGGGAGAGATCACTGGAGTGCTTTGATCCAGCTGTGTCTGAATACATTAAACACAATAAGCCAATATATCTTCCTTTCCATAACCTGTTTTAAGTTGTCTTTCTCTACTCTACAGCACCCAAGAATCCAGACCAGAACAGCTGGTTTGGCGAAAGCACGATGGGATTTCCTCCCGTCCCCACTAATTGGTTCTCTCAAACTTCATTAATGAAAACAGTACAATAAAAGCCGTAATGTGAGCATATTTGTTCCAAGGTTCTTCTTAACTGCACCCCCACCCCAAATCTTTTACATGTGTGTAGACTGTACCTCCCAAGATGCTTGTGCCATCACCCATGTTTTTGTACCTGCCCTTTCCTGTTTCCTACAGTTTACAGAGAACAGTCAGGAAGTACAGGCCAAAAACTTATCAACTGGACAGAGTATAGATGTTCATTTTATCTAGAAACTATAATGTCTTAGCCATTAGACAGGTGCTGAGATAACAGTGGCTGATAATCCTACATATATTAATTCCACAAACTTGGCACCAATTTACATGTTTAAAAATCCAGCTCATACAGCGTTGGAATGAGTGCAAATCTCTCCTAGATTCTGATAGCAGGTTGACTCACAGTGTCTGTAGTGAGTAGCCCAGCTGTAACTCTCTGTGTCTTCTTAGGTCTGCTGAGGGACAGCTGGAGGAGGCTGCACCAGGGACCACTAGCTAGACAGACAGCATTTAATGCGGGGAATCCTGCCTTCCTTTCTATATACCCTCTTTGAACACAGCCCATTGCAACTTAAAACACATCCTGACTATAATAACTTAAAGACTAAGGTGAGAAAGTATGCTTGTATTATCTCCTAAAATAATCCACTGAGCACTCTTTATTAAAAAATTATTTTTATCACTGTTACCATTACTACCACCACCACCATCATCAGTATTATTATTAGCAGAAGCATATTTGAGCACAGAGGCCCTGAAATTCACTGTGGTTCTCTGTGCCAGGAACACTGGGCCCAAATGTTCTCAGGATGCTTCCCTCACTTCAGGCGGCTCTTCATGGAAAATCTCACCTCCCTGGAGGTGGCCCATCTAAAAGCTCCTCCACTCTCCACCTTCCCTTCCCCGCCTTATCTGTTTCTACTCCATCAGACATTCCTCTACTGATCTAGCTCATATCGATTATCTGTGTATCGCCTGTCTCTCCTCAAAAATATAAGTTCCACGAAAGAAAGTCTGCTTCATTAATTGTAGTTTTGTTCACATAGTTTTTAAATAAACATTTGTTGATTGCTTCATGCTTTACCAAACACATGCACACAAGTGTTTACTACATAACTGGCAAGCAATTCGTATACATGCACATATGACTTATATCTTAACAGGCTCTGCGAGATGGGTGCAAGACGGAACCTTTCCTGTTCTAGGGGTGCAGAAACCAAGCCCTGAGAAGGCTAAGAAAAGCTACCTGGGCTTCTGCAGGGGTTAAACAAGCTCAAGCTCTGCAGCACCCCCAAGCCCCGCAACACACACAAATCTAGCTGCAAAACTGCACTTTCGCTGCCTCACCTTACGGGGACAGGACTATGATTTCTCTCTTTATGGACTGTGGGACTGAAGTGCATTGAGGTTAGGGACCCGCACAGGGGCCATGGTGCTGACAAACTGCTCTCACACAGCCAAATCTACCACCCAATTTCCTAACCAACATGCTGAACATACTCTTATAACTATGGCCCACATCTGTCCCTCAACAGAGTTTTTATGATCTCTATTTGATGAAGAAACTGAGGCTTAGTGGCATTAAAAGGCCACACTGAGGTTCCAGAGCTAGTAAATGACAAAGGAATCTGACCCCAAAGCTGTAAATCTGACCCTAAAAAAGAGTGAATAATTTTTCACTTATTAAAATATATGCCTATTTATTTGTCTATGTATGTTTGTTTATTTTTTGCTACTGGGGAAATTGATCCCAAAGACTTTTCATGGAACTACATCCCCAGTCCTTTTATATTTTCTGTTTTGAGATACAGTCTCACTAAGTTGCCCAGGTGGAACTAGAACTTGTGATCCTCCTGTCTCAGCTTCCCAAGTGCTGGAATTATAGGTGTGTGCCATCATGCTTGGCTACATTTTTTCAATTTAATAAAATTATGTGTATATGTGTATGTTATGCTTCTGGAATAAATCTAAATGGAAGAATTTCAACTTTTTTTCTCACAAGTTATATAGTAGTTCTTCCCTTCAGTGTCATTGGAACTACATTAGATCTACAGCTCTCACTGCTGGCCAAGATCTCACCAACGAAGGAGACTGAGCTCGTTCTTATTCTTAGAAGAGTCCTGAGGCCTCTCTAACATAGAAACCTAGAGAGTGTGTTGGTAATACCTTCGCACTTCTCTGATGGGAAACTGGCCATCAGGGAAGTGAAGTAGCTTGCTAGTGAGCACCACAAACCCAATCATGGTGTTCTTTCCAAATCACACTAATGCAGGATACAGTCAGGCTGTTCCAGATTAGTGTGTGTTCCCTGGCATAAGACCCAGCAACAATTCCTTGTCTTGGGTGGATTTAGAAGTGAGATAATTACTTCTCTGGTTTCTGACCCTGTATCCCAGATTTTAAATACTTGGCTTTTAGATTCATATATCCTTAACACCACTTAATTGAACATTGATCCCTAACAAATGGTTTCCTTATACATTTTAGGTGCATTCCAACTCTAGGGCTCCTCTTGCTCCATTTCAAGGGGTCACAATGTCCACAGGGTGTAAGAGCAAGGACACAGTTGGGCACTGATACTAATAAGTAGGTAGTTTATGTAAGAAAAACGGCATTGAAGCTTTACTTTTATGGGAAGATATTCTTCCTACCATCTAGTTTATTCTGGAATTTCACTATCATAGATTATTTCCCTAAAAGTCCTACCCTGATGGGGATGTAAGTTGAGCCAGGGGCTACTTGCTACTTACAAGGAAGCCCTCCAGTCTGGGATGCCAGGAAAAGAAGCATGGCCTATATTCTTAGCATAAGTAGTTCAATGAACTTATGGGTGGCTAGACTGAGCCTATAGGATGGCCAAGGATGTTCCACACAGAGGTTTGGATCCAAAGACTTCTCATCATGCTCATTTTACATTGAGGAAATATCCCCTGTACATCTCCCACTCTGCATCCAACTAATAGAAACAGACAGTTCAAGATGGGGAAAGCTGGGGCACTGACCAATGGGGATCCATATCATTATGAATGATTGAGTAAATATGCTTAATCCAAGAGTACTCTATGGGTGTAGGATTCACTGACTGTTGAGGCCCCATTCTCAGAAGTCAAAACACTATACAACATACAAATGAATGTACCCAGGACTTACCTACCTCTGGAAGGGAGGAGAGAAGGCACCAGACCTAAGCTACCTTCAGTGCCCTATTTGAGGGTTACAATTATGCTTCATGAGGACTTTTAATCATTAGATCATCAAGTCTTTGGGGATGGGAAAGGGACATTTTAGATAGTGGCTCTTCCCCTTTGGATTCTTTTTTTCTTGGCATTGTTAGCTAGACATCATATATAATCATAGACTTTCAGAGCAGGGATGACTCTTAGAGACCATCTACACAACCCCTTTATTGTCCCACTGAGAAAGTTAATCCCAGAAAGGGAGTAATTTCTCCAAGTTTAGCACCACAAATCAATGTCTCTTAACATCAAGGCTTTTTAAAAAACATGCCACATTTTCTTACAATTATTTTGCTTCTTTAGACTAGAAAACATAAAAGTAGATGGGGAAGACTTATGCTATTTTGTTTCCTAATTCTGCCTTGTAGACACTCCAATGCCTTTTCCCCCTTATTGTTTGGGATAAGCTTCCTGCAACAAGAATGGGCTTGATTCTGTTTGATGTTGTCAAGCTGTTTCCACCTAGAAGTTGTTCATGCCCCGGAATTGGGGGATGGAGTCCCAGATGGAGCTGGCCAAGGAGATGACCATTTCTGGGTCACCCAGCTGCCCAAGGCCCTCGGGTAGCTGCAGCAGCAGGGAGGGTAACCTAGTTTGCTTAGGAAATATTGCGGCTGTCCCAGTTTATCAGCTGCAGTCCTAGAAAGGTATTGACACTGTCCTGTTTGTACAGCTCGCCCTGCAACTCAACCTGCCAAAACCTCACTGCCGCTTCCACCTGAGAAACTGAAGCATAGGAACCTATTCCACATTTGGCCCCTGACTTACTCCCATGTCATTCATATCTCTTTGAGGGGTTCCTAACCTGGATGAAGGGTATTCTGACATGTCAAGGTTACCACCTGAGAGGGATGGCACATTTCTACTTACAGGAACATTCAACTCTTAACGGTGAAGAGCCAGAGCTAGGGGTTAGCAATCCTGGGTTTGCCACAACGTTGCCTGGCTATGTGCAGAAAAAACTGACAAAACGAAGATTTCTGGGCAGAACCAGTGAGGTGAAGAGAACATAGGGACTAGGTAGGCAGGTAATTGGAAACCTTGTTCTGGCTGTGCTACTGGTGAGTCACTTGACATCATGTCTGTCTCTCTGAGTTTTGGCTTGTTTTGGCTTTATATTTGTGAGTTGAGAGTATCCAAATATAATAGAGTGGTAAATTGGAATGACTGTTTGAGATTTCAAAGTAACCCTAAAGTCCATACCTCATAGATTTACAAAATGTAGCACCAGCTTCTCCAGCTTGGACTCTGAGAAGATTGCAGAAAAATGCCAGGAGATGTGTGAGGAGGTGGGATGGAGGGGCAGAATCACAGCTGGCAGAGCTTCTATGATTCACTCCCTAGGAGGAGCAAAATTGTGTCCTCAAGGCCCTACTCCCAAGGATTCTGCAGATTTCCTGGGCAGAAAAAGCTTTACTCACCAGGAAGGTGGACACCTCATTTTGTGTTAGCTCCCCAAGGGCAGAGCCCCTGTGTGGACTCTCTACACATCTGCCACACCTGGTGCAGGCTACACTACCCAGGAGAAGCTCAAGAGTTATTTGCTGGGTGAACAAAAAAATTTGAGTTTGTTCCTTTTCCTTCCATGCCAAAGACAGCTCACAGATATTTCTAAGTGCTGTGTTATGAGGAATGAAAGGGTGTCACAGACAGGAAATAAGTTTTCCCTTGTATATGGGCATCAGATCCGACAGTCTGCATGTGCCAGTCTGACACACTTACATAAATCTCAGGTAGGATAAAAAACCGGCACCAAAGCTGAGAAGAGCTGCAGATGGGTGGGAAAGGTTCCCAAAAGACTTGGGGCCAGAAACTTAGAAGTGTGGCTCTTCTTGAGTTGTCACTTCCTCAAAATAGGAGCGCTTATATATGCTACTGGGTAGGACCTTGAGATACCAAGGATCCCCTCAACCGTCTCATTTGGAATAGTTCTCTTTCTCTAGTTGACATTTTGAAATCTGTGGTTCATATCTCAAGCTACAATAAGCAGTAAATTTTAAAATGGGTGCATTCTCTGGCATGTAAGTTAGATGTCATTTAAGTTACTCTAAAAGGAAATGAAGCCCAGGTAAAGTCAGTACTGAGGATCAGGATACTAAGTCCTCTCACTGGGGCATCTGCAGCATAAGGAAAAGGTCCATAAAGAAGGGCTGACAAGAAGCTGCAGCTGGCCAGTAACAAGTATTTTGACCTTAAGCAATCTTTTCTCTCTGTCTCAAGTTCCTCACTAGTAACACAAAGGTGAATGAATATGATAGAAAGCAATTTTCTATTATTCTTTGGTTTGGGAATTATTTTAAGACAAGTTAATGAAGTTTAGATAAAATTCAAATGGTGTGAGTTTTAAAGAACTCAACCTGTTCTCAGAGACAGATCTAAGAACAGAATGGAATTCCAAGTTCTTCCGTAAATTTCATTCAGACTGGCCATATTCTCACGATGTAGCCCAGCAGTCTGGTCTCAAACTCACAAAGATCCTCCTGACTCAGCTTCCAGAGAGCTGGAACTATAGCCTGTACCAGCACACCTGGCTTCTAGATAAAAGACTTAGAACACATTTGTTCTTGTGGACATCAGATGGAAAATAGTAGTTAACCAGACCTGGAAATACTTTTTCCAAAAGTAGTATCAATGAGTCCCCTTCTTTTCCCCTGGTCCAACTTTCTGTCTATCTCCCTCAAACCTTTGAAAGTTCCCTGAAAACCTAAAGAAAAATCTCAAAATTAATGTCTAAGACAAACATCCCACTGATACTCCCTGCCCAACTTACACTTTAAAGAATGAATATAACTCTACGTCTTTACTGTGAGCCTTAGTCTATTTTGTGCTGCTACAACAGAACACAGTATCTGAGCTGGGTAATTTATAAGAAAAAGAAATTTATTCTCCCCCAGATCTAGAGACCGGGATGTCCAAGGTCAAAGAGCCAGCATCTGGTGTGGCCTCCTTCCAAGCATGGTGGAAGGGGAGGACAGAAACTCAGTGTCCTCACAGGGCAAAACAGCACACATGAACAAACCTATTGCCACCCACCTCTTACAGTGGTACCCAGCCATCTGTGAGGACAGAGCCCTCCTGACCCACACACCTTCTATTAGGTCCACTTCCCAACACGGTCTCATTGGGCATCAAGCTTACAACTCAAAAATTCTGAGAGACACATTCAGGCCATAGCACAGTCTGAAAATCTTTAGGTAAGATACTTGATGCCTGGAATCAAATAGAAAGTGGGCATTTTATATTTGGATCAAATCATTTATAAATAAAGTGAATTGACCCCAAATGATCAAATATGCTGGACTAGTGTCCCTAAGAGAATAATTTATGATAAATTAATTAATAAAATTAGGTTTTCAATTCTAGTGTAACTGAAAAGGAATCACATGTTAGGATCTTAAGTCCTGAGCTCTAGTTCTGATAATAGTTTGTACTGGACTATAATCCTCCAAGAGATACTAATTATAACCTCTGAGCAAAAATAGGAAAAAAAGTAAGCCCAATATTTGAAAGCAGTATAGAACGATCAAAAGCAGGCAGAAACTGGGGGAGATTTGACCCTTGGAAGAAGAAAATCATGTCTGGTTAGATATATATATTTATATTACTTTTATCCCAAGTCCACATGCCAGAAAATACTTAGAATTCAAACAGGAAGCTAAAGTATAATTGGCCTGAATCAGGGAATGGAGTCTGCTACTCTCAGAGGGGCTGAAAACTGAAACAAATTCTGAAAATGAGGGAAATACAAAAAGGTGAAACCCTAAAAATCTGCACATAAACTCTATTCAAATCCTTGGCATACCCCTGACTACGAGGAGTTGGGAGGAGAGGTTGTAAAGGAGCGCAGCTCAGCAGATGGGCAGAGAAATCAGCCTCCTCCTCTTCTCCCCCACCTCCTCCTCCCCCTTTCCCTTCTCTATTTCTTCTCTAACACCTATCTTCAAACACAAACACTGGAGAATCATAGACTGGAGAATTAAGATATTTGGGATATTCTTCTTTGCTATGTTCAGATCAATAATTATATTCCAGTCTCACATGAATTCACTCATTTCCTGACTGAAAATTTATGTATTAAAAATAAATTAATTGAGTATTTACTTTATTCCAGAACCCTAGAGACACATAAAGGAAAGAACCACTTCCTTTCTCTTTTGAACTTCTTTCTTATTTTTTCAGTGCTGAGGATCAAACCCACAGTCTTGCACATGCTAGACAAGCACTCTACCACTAAGCGACATCACCACCTCTCAAAACTTATCTTCTATTTACTGTTTTAGGCAATCCATTAGGATTGTTTTAGCTCTGTTCTACTGTAACTACTGTTTGTTTACATGTACTTTACTTAACTGAATCGATCCCCGGAAAGAACAGAAACCTACTGATATGTCTGTGTCCAATGACTAATAATGCAGTATATACTCAATTAATGATAGCTAAACACTTTAAGGAGAAACGGAGTAATGTAAATAATCCTAAAAGTGCTATTCCATTTTCCGTTAATTTTTTAAAGGGAATCAGAAATGATTGATGTGTATGATTAGACTACGAATTTTTTAAAAAGCCAACCCATATTTTCCAATTCTTTATGGAAAGCATGGAAAAGAAGTACCACACCAAACAAACTGAAGAACCCCTAAAGATGGAGTTAAATCAAGAAACAGAAAACAATTTTAAAATACGTAAAATTACTTTCCTCAGAGATACTGGAGAAAATAATATAATCATCAAATAAGAATATATCCTCATTAAAAAGAAATAAAGTTTTAAAGAAATAAAACAAAAATCAGTGAAGAGTGGAATATTAGAATAGACCAGGCTGGTTAGCTGATGTACATTTCAGCAAACTCCAGGCAAAACAATAACATTAGAATTATGAGAGAAAAGTTAAAAGCTACTGTAGATAGTTTCAAAACCAGAGTGTTCTGATAATAAAGACACTGAGTACCTTATGAAGATGTTCTTCATTCCTTCAGATATTCAGGCACTTAGTAGACATGTACTGTCTTTAATATGCAGAGCACAATGCTCGGATCCCCTCAGTATCCTTGGAGGACTGGTTCTAGGGCTCCCCTGGACACCAACATTCATGGATGCTCAAATCTCTCATCCAACATGGCGTGGTATTTTCAATTAACCTATGCATATCCTCCGATACACTTCAAATCATCTCTAGATGACATATCATACCTAACATGATGATGGCTACGTAAGTACTTATACTGTGGTGTTTAGAGAATAGTGACAGGAAAAAGGTCTGCAATGTTCAGGAGAGATCCAATTTTTAAAGACTATTTTTGATTCATGGTTGGTTACACCTGTGGCTGTGGAACCCATGTAAACAGTGGCTGACTGTCCCACAAATGCACTGGGGAGAAAAGCCAGACATAGTCCTGCCTTTATGAAGCTTGTGGTATAGTAGGAAAAGTATACTAAAACACACACAGTGTACAGTTATACTCTAGAAAGAGTGATGAGGTTTAAGCAGATAATGTGTGGGTAGGCTCACAAGTAAGGGCTATGCAGTGTCCTGGAAGTAGGCTATGGCAGGACAGTGAACAGCATTCTTTTTGACATAAAGTAATTGTACAGATGTATGGGGTACAGTGTGACATGTCAATACAAGTAAACAATGTGTAAGGATTAGAAGAGGGGCATTGGAATGTCTAGTGTCTTATATATTTATCAGCCCTTTCTACCAGCTATTTTGAAATAGTCAATTAATTGTTTTCAACCATAGTATGGTATCCATTAGCTACAGAAAATTAGAAGTTATTCTTCCTATAGAAATGCACCTCTACCTATTAACCATCACTGTCCATTCCCCTTCCTCTACTTCCTTCCCAGATTCTGGTAACCACTATTCTATATGAGAACAGAATTCTAAGAAAAGACAACTTCAAAGGCCTTGTGGTACATGGCACGTTAAGAAACCAAACAAGAGAGACCCAAAATACAAATAATTTTTTATTCATTAAGTTTATTAGTACATTTTAGATATTCAATATGATGACATTCATCATTGGGAATTTGTAGCTTTACATGATATATCTTGGTTCTCATTTTATTCCCCATCCCCCTGCCCTCCCTTCAACCCCTCCACCCCTCCATATTTACAAAGACTTTGTTTCCATGTTTTCCTTTTCTCATATTTTTTGCTTTCCCTTTTTTCTTTTCTCTTACCCTTTCCCACTTCCCCTTCCCCTTCCCCTTTGGGTCTTTTCTTCCTGTTTCACAGTATCTATTATATATGTTGATCCTCAATTATACTTTCAGTTTCTCACATAAGAGAAAATATTCGGTATTTACACATGTGTCCTATTTATTTCACTTAAGAGTATGGCCTCAATGTGCAACCATTTAGCTATAAATGTCTCTATTTTCTCATTCTTTAAGGCTCAGTAGTACTCCATTTTATTGAAAGACCATATCTTTTTTTTTTTGGTAGCGGGGATCAAACTCAGGGTCTTGCGCTTGCGAGGCAGGCACTGGAACCACTGAGCTAAATCCCCGGCCCATGACCACATCTTCTTTATCCAGTCAATAGTCGATGGGCATTTGGGCTGTTTCCAAGATTTGGGTATTACAAACTGTGCTGCTATAAACATGGGTGCCCATATAACGCTGTGGCATGATGCTTTTTATTCTTTTGGGAAGATACCCAGCAGGGGTATAGCTGGGTCAAATGGGACCTCTAATCCTAGTTCTTTGAGATATCTCCATACTGATTTCCACTGTGGTTGCATGAGTCTGCACTCCCACCAAAAATGGAGAAGGGCTCCTTTTTCTTCACAACCCCGCCAGCACTTGTTATCAGTTGATGTCTTGATAGCAACCATTCTTTCTGGAATGAGGTGGAACCTCAGCCAGTGTTGTTTTTATTTGGATCTCTTGGATGACCAGTGATGTTGAACATTTTTTCATATGTTTATTTGCCATTTCTACTTCTTTGTGTGAGAAATGTCTATTCATTTCAGATGCCCTTTTTGGACTGGGTCTTTAAATTTGGGAGGTCTGAGTTTTCTAAGCTCGTTATATTCTAGATAGTAAACCTTTGTCTGAGGAATAGCTGGTAAAAATTTTTTCCCATATTGTTGGTTGGTTGTCTCTTCACTCTGTTGGTGGTTGCTCTTGCTGTGCAGAAGGTTTTTAATAAGATGAGATCCAAATTGTTGATTCTTTGTGCTAGTTCCCGTGCATCTGAGGTTTTGTTCATGAAGTCTTTTCCTAGGCCAGTGTCTTCAAGAATTCTACCTAACCACTCTTCCATCTGGTTTAGTGTTTGTTTTAATATTTAGATCTTTGATCCATTTTGATTTTAGTTTAGTGCATGGTGTGAGATATAGGTCTAGTTTTAATCTTAGGCAAGTGGAAAATCAATTTTTCCAGCACCATTTATTAAAGAGGCTATTTTTGCTCCAGTGAGAGTGTTTCGCTCCTTTGTCAAAGATGAGGCGACCACATATGTCTGGAGTTGTTTCTGCATCTTCTAATTTGTTCCACTGATCCTTTGGTCTGTATCTTTGCTACTACCATGCTGTTTATATCACAGTAGCTTTGTAGTATAGTTTCAAGTTGGGGATTGTGATACCCTCTACCTTACCTTTGTTGCTTAGAATGCTTTTGCCATTCTAGGTCTCTTCTGGTTCCAAATGAATTTATGGATTGCATTCTCAAGTTCTGTGAAATATGCTATTGAAATTCAACTGGTATTGGACTGAATCTATACAGCAGTTTTGGAAGTATGGCCATTTTCACTATATTGATCCTTCCTACCCAGGAGCAGGGATGTCTTTCCATTTTCTGATATCACCTTCAATCTCTCTTTTCAGAGTGTTATAGTTTTCAGAGAAGAGGTCTTTGATTTCTTTTGTTAGGTTGATTCCTAGGTATTTCAGTTTTTTGGATGCTATTGTGAAAGGAATTATTTGCCCTATTTCTCTCTCAGTGAGTCTGTCATTCGTGTAGAGGAAAGCTATTGATTTTTGTGTGTTGACCTTGTATCCAGCTACTCTACTGAATTTGCTTATTAAGTCTAGAAGACTTTTGGAGGTGTTCTTTGGGTCTTCTATATGGAGTATCATGTCATCTGCAAATAATGACAATTTGACTTCTTCATTTCCTATCTTTATTCCTTTTATTTCTTTCTCTTGTCTAATTGCCGTGGCTAATGTTTCCAGAACTATACTGAACAGGAGTGATGAGAGTGGACAGCCTTGTCTTGTTGCTAATTTTAGTGTGAAAGATTTCAGTTTTTGATGTTGGCTGTTGTTTTTTTATAGATGGCTTTCATCAGGTTGAGATAAAGACCACATATTCCAATTTTCTGTAGGATTTTTAATCACAAATGGGTATTAGATTTTGTCAAATACTTTTTCTGCATCTATTGAGATGATCACATGGTTTTTGTCCTTGGCTCTGTTAATATAGTTAATTATATTTATTGATTTACATATGTTGAACCATCCCTGCATCCCTGGAATGAATCCCATTTGGTCAGGGTGTATGATCTTCTTGATGATCTGCATTCTGTTTGCCAGTATCTTATTGATGATTTTTGTGTCTATGTTCATTAGTGAGATTGGCCTATAGTTCTCTTTTTCAGTTGGGTTTTTCTCTGCTTTGGGGATCAAGGTGATGGTTGCTTACAGGAATGAATTCAGGAGTACTGCTTCCCTTTCAATTTTATTGAAGAATTTAAACAGTAGTGGCAGTAGCTCCTCTCTAAATGTCTTGTAGAATTCAGCAGTGAAACCATCAGGACCTGGGCTCTTCTTTGTTGGTCAGTTTTTTATTATGTTTTCACTTTTGTTGATTGATATTGGGTTGTTTAGAACCTTTAGGTCTTCTTCATTCAACTTTGATAATTCATATATATCTAGAAATCTATGTTTTCTGTTTTCCATTTTATTGGCATATAGGTTCTCAAAGTAAGCATTGATGGTCCTCTGGATTTCTGCTTGGTCTGTTGTAATTTCCCCCTTTTTATTCCTAATTGCATGAATTTGGGCCCTTTTCTTCTTTTTTTATAAGGTTGGCTAAGGGTTTGTCAATTTTGTTTGTTCTTTTGAAGAACCAACTCTTGGCTTCACTGATTTTTGTATCATTCTCTTAGTCTCCAGCCCATTGATTTCTGCTCTGATCTGTATAACTTCCTCCCTTGTATGTACTTTGGATTTGTCTTGCTCTTCTTTTTCTAGAAGCTTCAAGTTCACCATTGGGTTGTTTATTTGAGCTCACCCTGTTTTCCTAATATGAGTATTCATTGCTATGAATTTCTCTCATAAGATCGCTTTCATTGTGTCCCATAAATTCCAATATATTGTGTTGGCATTGTCGTTTAATTGTAGAAACTATCTAATTTCTTCTTTAATTTCCTCTGGGAATAATTGGTTGTTTGAGAATGTGCTGTTTAATTTCCATGTGTTTATGAAGTTCTTGTGGTTTCTTCTGCTCTGAATCGCCAATTTCATTGCACTATGATCTGATAATATACAGAGGATAATTTTAATTCCTTTGCATTTACTTAAACATGTTGTATGAACAAAAATGTGGTCTATTTTAGAGAACCACCAGTTTGCAGCTGAAAAGAATGTGTATTCTGATTTTGTGGGGTGGAACACTCTGTACACATCTGTTAAGTTCATTTTTTCAAGAGTTTGGTTGAGTTCTAGTATTTTGATGTATATTTTTTGTCTAGTTGATCTATCTATTTGTGACAGTGGGGTATTGAGGTCCCCCACTACTAATGTATTAGTGCTTATTTGATTTTTCATATGCTAATATGTTAAAAAATATGTTACTATTTGATATAGTTGTTTGCACTGTTTGGTGCACTATTGGGTGCATTTGGTGCATATATATTTTTGTTTGTCATCTCATCCTTTTGGATTGCTCCCTTTACAAGAATGTAGTGAACTTCTTTGTTGCTCTTAGTCTTGGTTTGAAATCCACTTGATCTGCAAATAGGATAGCTACTCCTGCTTTTTTATGCAGGTTCCTGTCACAAGGAGTATTGTTTTCCACCTTTTAACTTTCAGTCTATGAGTTTCTTTTTGAATTAAATGTGTTTCTTGCATGCAGGGTATTGTTGGATTTTGCTTCTTGACCCATTCTGCCAGTCTATTTATTTTGATTGGTGAATTGAGACCATTAGCATTGATGGTTATAACTGATATGTACTGACTTATTCTTGTCATGATATTTTCCTGTTGTTGGATTCCCTTCCCCCTTGTGCATTTAATTTCTTGCTTTGCCTGATGGATTCATTCTGTTGGGCTTCATGGGGTTGTGATCCTCATGGTCTTTTCCTAGGATATTGTTTAAAGTATTTTGGAGTGCTGGTTTGGTATTCATGAAATTCCTCAGGTGTTTTTTGTCACGAAAGCTATCTTATTTCTCCATCAATTTTGAAAGACAGTTTTGCAGGGTACCTCAATCTGGATTGGAGGTTGTTTTCTTTTAGGGCTGGAAATACTTCACTCCAGGCTCTTCTTGACTTGAGGGTTTGTGTTGAGAAGTCGGCTGTGATTCTGAAGGGCTTTCTTTTGTATGTGATTTATTTTCTTTTCTCTTGTAATACGTTGTCCTTCTGTTGGGTTTCTGGAATCTTGACTATTATATTTCTAGGTGTAGATTATTTTTTTTATCATGGCTAGTTGGAGTCCTATATGCTTCACTTATCTGTACGTCAAATTCTTTTCCCCTGCTTGGGAAGTTTTCTGCCATTACTTCTGTGAACATTTTTTTTTTAATTTCATTTGCCTTATCTCCTCTTTCTACACTGACTCCGCTCAGTCTTATGTTATTCTACTTTCCATCATCTAGAAGCTGCTGGATTGATTTTTCATGGACACTTGCTATTTTTAAGAAACCTTTCTTTTCCTGGTCACTGATTGCAATCATGTCTTCTATGTCTGATATTCTGTCCTCGTATTGGCTCATTCTGCTGTATAAACTTTCAATGGAGCTTTTAATCTTCTGGATGTCTGTTTAAATCTGTTTTATGAATTCCATTTCTTTCCTATGCTAGGATTCCATTATGTTCTTCAGCTCCTCTATTTCTTTTTAATCTCTCTCTATTCTAGAGTTATTAAACATATTTTAATAACTATATTTTCACTATAGACACTATCTCTATTGTTATCTGAAATTATTTCTAATTTAATTTTTTCCAGATTTTCTTTTGTTGCCAGTTCAGGGAGTCCAGGTGGTTGAGTTTCAGATTGTTCCATTTCTTTGTCCCTTAGAGTTGCCCTTGGCGATCTGGAAGTCTGGTTTTGCATCTTGTTTACATGTCTTCTCATTTATATTTTATTGTTGTTGTTGTTGCTGTTGTTTTTGGTTTAATTCCTGCATTGGTGCTTATAAATTGCTTAATGCGAGTATCTTTATTTTTAGTATTTAGAATCCTTAGGGAATGGCTACTTCTTGGAGTGTCTTCCAGATTTAATTGGCCTCTGGGTTTTGAGTCTGTAATGGCCCTTAGGCAGTCTCAGTCTTGGTATACCAGGAAGGACAACTGACTAGAACAATCACATCACTGTGGCCAAAGTAATACAATCACCATCAATAACAGCATCAAACTCAGCCTAGAAAATGATAGATAAACTGTAGTAACTATTAATCTACCACCTTTGACTGCATGAACCAGACTTGTGGTTATACATCAAAATCTGGAAGCAACCAGAAATACATTTGCAGTAAATAAGCCCTTCAATATAGCAAATTTCCCCTGTGGGGAGATTTACAAGCAGTTGGGAGTGGGGGATAGAGAAACAAAGTGAGAGGGAAAGGTTAGAAGTAAGGCTAGAGGACACAGGAAGATTATGCAAACTTCGGTAAACTGGTGAAGACAGAAGGAAAAGTGAAAAGAAAGTAACAAAAACAAGAACAGAACAAACAGAATGTAACAAAAAACCCAGAAACTGTATTCTTGCTTCTATAAAAATAAGAACAATTGAGAAAAAACAGGACAAAAACAGAAACAAGAAAGGAGAAAAATAAAGAAGGAGAAAAGAAAAGAGGAAAAAAATGTCCCCTCCAAGGCGCATCTCTGCTGTCCCTGGTGGCAATGTGGGTAGCATACAGATCTGTGTTGACAGATCTCAGGGAATCAGCCGTAGTCTACTAAAGTTCAGGCTGGTTTCTGGCTGGGAGGCTGGAATTGAGCTCCCTGACCTCCTTTGGGTTTGAACTCTGTATAGCTCTACTGCAGGTTTGAGTCGCCATTCCCCCGTAACAAGTCTGGTTCTGGTAGGAGGTGTTGACCCCCACAACTCACTGCTGTCAACCGCTGCAGTCTATTGTGCCTTTATTGAAGTAACTCTTTGCTCTCCCAGTGGGCTTCAATTCTCAACAAGCCTCAGAGAGACCCCTCCTCTCACCACTGCTCACCACTGCGCCAATTCCTGAGCTCAGAATGATGGCCTTCTGAATCCCCAGGCTGCACTGCGGTCCTGGCAGGCCTCTGACTAGGGCCTGCATGCCTAAGCCACTGGTGTCCTGGTGGGCCTTTGACTGGAACCTATGGACCTTGCTGACGGTGTCCGGGTGGGCCTCTGGCTGGGGCCTGCAGACCCATACTCCAAAATATAAATAATTTAAATAACAAAATATAAGACCCATGTTAAGAAACAGGGAGACATGTAAGAAACAGGAAGTCTGTAGCAATGAGAAGGGGATCTAGGGAAGGACAGAGAGAGGCAGGTGGAATGAAAGTGATCAAGTTTCCATATGTATATGTATCAAGACTCCAAGCTGGATGTAATCACTGTGTATCACAAACATACACTAATAACATTTTTTAAAAAAGAAGCCAAAAAAGACAGTCAGGTCAGAGCCTAAAAAGAAAGGACAGCTATTAAATAAGTCAATCTCAAGTATAAAAATCAAATAATTTTAGTTTTCAAAGAGAAAATATAAGCTAATTTGTAAACAGAAATTTATTTTATATTTCCCACCTGTATAATGAGGTGTCAGGAAACAATAGAACAATGATTTCAAAGTGTTGACATTCAAGTAATTTGTATCTCATTTTAATATGCTAAGGAAGTAATTTTAATTTTTAGTGTAATAATTGCACTGTGGTTATGTTTCTTAAAAAGTGTCTTTGTATTTCTATCTTTCAAAAATACATACAACATATTAACTATTTATGGAGGAAATTACATGATATTTGGGATTTGCTAAAAAATAATCCCATATTTGGTGTGAGTTGGAAGAAGCGGGGAAGGTTAGATAAAATAAGAGTAACTGAGGGATAAGTATAAGGCCTCATCACACCATTCTCAATATATTTGGATATGTTTAAAGTTTTTATAATAAAAAGGCTTAAAATAAAAAAGTAACTAATAAATTTACAGAAGTGTAAGAACTCATAGACTTTGCTAACCAAATAATCTATTGTAAAAACTTAAAGGACACTCTACCAGAACAAAAACAAAAACCAAAATTGAAAAAGAAAAGAGGAAGAGAAGGGAAGAAGGGAAGAGGAGGAGGGAGGAAAAAGAGAAGGAGGGAGGGAAAAGTGACAGCAAACTAACCTCTGCAAATAAAGAAGAATCTAAATTACTATTTATACTGTTAATGTAAAATGCATTCAATTACTTTACTCAAGTAATCCTCAGAGCTAAAAAAATAATAATCAAACACACACACACACACACACACACACATTCTGTTTTCATTGCTTTCTCAAGGCTGGGTGTTTGCTTCGGCAGCACATATACTTTTTAAATGCTGGGACAAAATATTCAATACCAAGTTAAAGGAGGAAAGGTTTATTTTGGCTCACAGATTGTAGAGGTTTCAGTCCACAGTCAGCTGGCTGCAAGGCAGAGAGTTGCATGGTAGAGGGCCATAGCAGAGGAGAAAGAGTTCATGGTGTGGCAGATAGGAAGAAGCAATCCTTCCTTCTTCTTTCCCTTTTTATTCCATCTAGGCTACAAGCCTATAGGTTGGTCCCACTCACACCCAGGGTGGCTCTTCCCTCTTCAGTAAATCCATCATCCACACTCAGAACTATGCTCAACCAATTAGTGGGCTAATCTAGTATCACACACCCATAATCCAGCATCACATACTCACAATCCAGCCTCCTAAAAGCCCCACCTATGAACCCAGGAGGCTTTGGGAGGACATCTAGATATAAGCCATAACACACTCTTATGCATCACTCATTGATGGGGATATGTTTGACAAATGCTCCTTTGTACAATTTTGTCCTTATATGAATATCATAGAGTGTACTTACTGAAGTGTCACAGAGTGTACTTAAACTAAGACAGCTAAGATGTCACTAGGCCATATAATCTTATGAGACTGACATCATATCTCTGATATGTCATTAAGATATCATTATGCAACATATGACGGTACAGTATATGTATGTTTTATAAACAAAAGAAGAAAAAGCAGAAAAAGATTAAATGAAGAACTACATGTGTACTCTTAATAAGGAATCAGAACTAGAAATATTAATAACAGATAATATAAAGGAAAAACATGTTAAAAGTAATAAAATAGGACCGTGGTGTTTTGGTAAAACCTATACACCAAAGTTATTGTAATCATAAATTTTTTAAACAAAATTAAAAGACAATGAAGAAACATTCAGGAAAAATTCAAAGAAATGAAAGAAAGTTTGACAAAACTACATTTACGGCATAAGACATAACTAATTCAGTAGAATTTTTTAAATGAGAAGAAAAAATACACAGAATATGTAAGTTATAAACAGTGCAACTTACAAAATGAATAGTCAAATGTATAGAAAATATATTTTTTCAACTATCTATAAAGCATTTGTAAAAATCAGTCACTAAGCCACAAAGTTCAATAAATTTCTCAAGGTAGAATTAAAAAAGAGTTCAACCTCAAATCAAAATTGTAAAAAAGTGAGTAATGGTCAAAATAATAGCCATCTGAAATTTTATATAATATAGAAAATAATAATTTTTTTAAAACTTTCTGTATTTTAAAATCTAGGAGATGTGACCAAAGTCTGACTCAGAAAAGAAATTACAATTTAACTGCAGATGTAAGAAAACAAGAATAAAGACCAGAATGGAATACAAACACAAAGACAAACCAATTAAACATCATGAAAAAGACCTGATAATCAAACCCAATCCTAGTTTATTAAAAACCCAATAAATAAAATATTCAAAAAGCTGATCTTATCTAAACAAGTAAACCCACAGAAACCCATCCAATACCTGGGATGGCAAAAGAAAACTAACAAGAGCTATTGAGAAAACTTTCAATGAATTTTTTAAAAACTGTGTTCAACTATGTGCTCAAAAATTCAAAAAACTAGATAAAATAAACAAAATTAGCTCAGGAAATAATAAAAACTAATATATTGGTGACAGTGGATGATAATAAACAGATGACCAAAGATCTACCTTCCATCAAAACTCACCAGGCACAGATCATTCGATGACTGAATTTAATTAAACTTTTTGGGTTTTGTTTTTTGTTTTTGAGACAGGGTCCTGCATTTTAGCCCAAGCTGCCCTTCAACTTGTAACCTTTCTGCTTCAGTCTCCAAAGTGCTGAAATTACCAGACTGTGCCAAACTTCTAAAAAATACATAACTTCTTGGCTATTTAAACTACTTCGGAACATAAAAAGAAGAAAAAATTCAGCCATCCTTTGAATCTAAATAATAAAATGTCTGTAAATAGAAAATGTTAATAACTTTCTGCCAGCTTTTTCACATTTAAAACAAGTAAGGTGTAGGGGGAAAGGAAAATTTTGAACCAATCTCATTTAGAAATTTTTATGCAAAAAACTTAAATAAAATAACTAACACTCAGTGTAATACTACAATAAGCATCAAGGCCAAATTGGGTTTTTTTCTAGGAACACAAAGTTAAGTAATGGAAAATAATCAAAATATGTTATATAATTCACATTATAAAAATTATATAATCATTGCCTTAAATGCAAAAAAGGTCATTTTTTTTAAAAATTCATTTTTAAAAGTCATTTGTAATAACTTGAAGAGTCTCTTTTTTCATAAAAAGTCATTTTTTGGTAAATAAAAACTTAAATAATGACTCCCAAAAGACATTTCTATAAGAAGTGCCTGTTACTACTATAATTATCTTTTTAAAAGAAGTCACAATCAACATATTAAGTATAAAAATAAGAGAAATAAATATGGAAATAGAAGAGGTATAACTGTCATTATTTGTAGATATGATAGCTTACTTATAAAATCCAAGGCTCTCGGCTCAACCATTATTTAAACTAGTAAGAAAATTCAATAAAGTGACCGAATAGAAGAAAACACACAAAAATCAATAGCTTTCCTACACACTGGCAAAATCCAATGAAAAATAACTGCATTTATTTAGTAAAAAAATGATAAAACACCTTGTAATAAACTCATAAGAGGTATCAAATAAGAACTATGAAAACTTTGCTCCAGGGGACAGAAGGAAGGTCTGAATAAATAAATTGAGAATGTCAATTCTCTGCAAGTTAAGCCACGAATTCCATTCAACACTTTTAAAATCTCAGTGGGTCTATTTTTAATACAACTTGGAAAAGCTGACTTTAGAAGTCATACAGAAAAGCGAATGCACCTGAACAACCAATAATGTTTTGTAAAATACTATGGTGACAGATTTTTTGTAGTTCCACACACCAAAATGTACTACAGAGCTCCAATTTAAAAACAACATGGAGGGCTGGGGATTTAGCTCAGTGGTACCACTGCCTGCCTGTCCCAAGTTCGATCGCCAGTACCAAAAATAAATAAATAAGTAAATAAACAAACAAATAAATAAATGGAAAGATATGAAAGTACATAGTTTTATATATATATACATATATACACACACACACACATATATATATATATCCATATATATGTTCTCCTTCCTAATGTATAGAATAAAGTAATTTCCAGGTTCATTTTAAAATGTAAATCCCATCTCCCACCTAAATATGGGAAGAAAAAATGAAAACAGGTTTTATAAATTTATAAAAAAAGAGGGTCTTCTTGAATATGCTAAAGAACTTGCCACTGATTAAAAAAAAAGATGAATAAATTAGATTTGAAAATTTAAAATTTTGATACTGTCTTAATGACTTTTCTCTCGTTGCTGAGACAAAATACCTGACATCCAAAATTAAAGGGGGAAGAGTTCATCTGGCTTACAGTTCCTAGAGGTTTCAGTCCATAATCTGCTGGCTCAAAGAGGGGTAACAGAAAGGCAACAGCTCATGGTTGAGGCAGAAGACAGCAAAACCAACAAGGGAATGGGAGGGGCCCTCAACAGCATCTTTCTGCCTCTTTTATCTTATGCAAATTATTTAGGGCGGGTAGAACTTACACCCTCAATCCTAAGGCCCTTGAGCTTAGCACTGGACCATGAATCAGTTCCAGAAAAAGCCCCACCTATGTCTGCATGAGGTTGTGGGGGAACATCAGGACACAAACCATAACAGATACTTTGAATCATGAAATAATTTACAACCAACTACTTAAAAATATTTGCAGCATGTATAGGAGTCAAAGTGTATCTGTTACACCAAAGAGCTAAAAATCAATAAGAAAACAAACAGTTGTCCTTTTGATCCACAGAGCTGTCAGTTACAGCACCATGTAGAGTTCAGTTTGAACAGTGCCACTCAGAGTTGTTCACAGGACTCTCTCCTGGCTCCTAGATTCCTCTCTTCCTTCTCTATTGTCAAGTCTCATCATAGCAGTAAAAAAAAAGTTGCATTTTTATTTTTAATAGATTATAGCCATTCTCTATTCAGAACAATTCAGGAGCTGCTCAGATACTTAGGATAAAGCAGGATCCCTCTCACTGGGCTGCAGAGCTCCTGCATGGCCTGAGCCTTCTGTCTTTCTCACATTGTCTTACCGCCCCCTCCATCATCATATGCTCTGGCTGGTTCTCTCAAATCTCTGAATTCTCAAGAATTCTGCAGAGGTCACTGCTGCTGTCTGGAAAGCTTAACCTCCTCAGGCCCCTGTTCTCTGTCCACAATGTCTGCACACCTGGCTCCCCTCCCCCACAGCACAGTATAGGTCTCCATTTGAATGCCACCTTCCCAGAGAGGCCTTCCCCAAAAATAATACTCGAAGGAGGGGCCCCTTATTTGGTAGCTTAGCTCTCATACTGTTACCATCATTGTTCATTTGCAACTTACAATAATTTTATTCAACTGATTACTTGTTCCAGTATATCTTATCCCCTAGAATATAAACTTCACTAGGGCACAGACTTGGATGTGCCTTGTTCATTTTTGTATCTTGAGCAGCTAGAGGAATCCACAGTTTGTAGATGCTCAACTAACATGCTGACTGAAAAAAGAGAGCAAATACTATGAGTATTCCATTTATAGAAAAAATATAAGTGGTATTAAATACACGGATTGCAAAAAACAGTGGTATATGATTTTTAAATCTCCCATACTGGATAGAGAAACAGATATTTTTATAGTGCAGAGAACTGAATCCAGGGTCTTGGGTATATCAGGCAAGTGCTCTATCCCCAACCCAGAGAGATTCTTAATATTCATGATTATTGAAGATACAGAGAGAAAGGTACTGCCATATATATTGCACAAACAAATGTTAACCAATAATTCTGAGGTAATTTGGCTTTTCCTAATAGTAATCTAGAATCGGCTTGAATTTATTAGTTTACAAGAGTCCACAGTTATGCAAGGTGTAGTGCATACCTGTAATCTCAGCACTCTGAGAGGCGGAGTCAGGAGGATTTCAAGTTTGTGGCCAGCATGAGCAACTTAGCAACTCAGTGAAACCTTGCCTCAAAATTTTAAAACATTTAAAAAGGGTTGGAGATGTAGTTCAGTCTGAAGGCCCTAGGTTCAATCCTTAAGACTGGGGAGAAAAAAAAAGAGACCATAGTTAAACATTCAGTATTTTTTAAAGAACAGTTGTTAGTTTGAGATTGCCCATGGTGGGCAGCATTTATACCATGGAAATTGGCAAATGCTACAAATCAGATGGTCGTTTGTGTTTGTTGTTTGATTACCAATTTAAAATCATACCAGTGACTTTATCTATAAAAAGAAAAAACGGGCATAATTATGATCTGGTATTCCCACACAAGAAAAATATAAAATTTTAAAAATACAGACAACCTAGATACCCAGATGCTCATGAGTACTCAATGATTTAAAAACTGCATTACATTTTATAAAATAGCCATATAAAGAGAATGTGAGATTTACAGATACAGCCAGGACTTACCCTTGCATAAACAAAAGAATTAGAAAAACATCTGTAATATTTCTTCATTTTAACTATATAAAACTATATATGTTTATATTGTTTCATATGAGTTTGGACAAGGTCTGCACGCCAAACTGGAAGGTAATTATCCCTTCAGACTGATACAGGGGTAAAGGAGGAGGTTGGGATGGGTTTTGCTTCTTAATTTATCCATTAATAAATGGTGTGCATTTTCAAAACAACAGCAGATGTTATTTTTAAAGTATAATCTTAAATAACTTTTGGATTAAAGTGATAATCAAGCTGTAATTACAGTCTATTTAAAAATCATGACAGTGAAATAAATACATAGCAAAAATAATGGAATGTGGGAAACGCTGTAATAAGGAGGAAATTCATAGCTTTATATAATTTCATCATTAAACTAAAAGCACAATAATAAATAAACTAAGCTCTCAATTCTAATGTTAAAGAATTAAACCCCGGGGGAATCAAGAGAAAAGGAATAGTGGATCAAAACAGCAATTAATGAAAACCTCATATGTTTAAATGCAAAGGTTCCAAGGAAAATGCTTATTAGTTACCTAGCCACACAGCAGCCATGGGTGATCTTTTTAACGTATAAATATGATTCTGTCTTTCCCTTGTTTCTCACCCTCTAAGAGCTTCCCTTCTCACTAGAATGAAGTCCCTGTCTGTCCTCTGGTCTACAGGCCCTTCATGACACCTGAGCTCCAGTGACCTCCTTTCTTCTGTCTCCCCATGCTCCTTTTATCCCAGCCATTCAGGACTCCTTGATGTTCCCCCAAACAACCCAAGTGCAGTCCAGTGTCAGGGCTTTGATCCTCTGCTTTGTTGTTCTTGACCACCTTCTCTAGGGAGCAATTTTGATCATCCTGTATCCCCTTACCAGCACTTTTTCCTCTTATACAGTGTGCTGCTATGTAAAACTGTACTTGGTTCTGCATTTACTGCCCAACTCCTTGAGATGACAGCAATATCATCACGAATGCACAGACTGCATTTTGTTCAGACTTCTAATCTCAGACCTAAAACACTACCTGGCACACTGGCATTATGTGAAGTTATATTATGGAACTGGATACTGGTTTGTCTCTTCTAGTCAAGACAGACTGCACAAGGGCACGGATGATATGCCCATGGTAGGCACAGTGGAGACTGCTCACTGTCCAACCAATGCACCCTTTCCATCTCCTAACTCAGGAGAAGTGCATCTGAACACTTGGGAAGCCAGACACTCTCCATTCCCCAGCCTCTCTTGCTGCCCTCTTGCCCTTCTTGTAGCTATGCTTCTAGAACCTCACCTAAGTGAGGTAAGTAAGAATCCTGTGTGCCATTTCCAGACTGAGCTTGAGATATGGTGGGTCTGCTTCTTCCCTCTTCCTTTCCTTTCCTATTAGATGGAAAACTGACCCTAGACCCCAGCTTTGGCCATGTGGATGAGGATAAGGCCTCACTATGCCTAAGTAAATGAATGCATGAACAAATGAATGAATAAAGCCTTTTCACCGACACTTCTGTTTCAAGTTTGGAAAAGAGGAAAGAAAACTCAAAGCCAAGATAAACCATAGGAGTCTCTACATAGGAAGAACTTCAAGAGATAAACAAGCATCATTTTAAAAATGAATTAATGAATAGTGTCTGCCACCAGGGATTTAGCTCAGTGGCTTCGCCACCTGCTGCGCAAGTGCAAGGACCCGAATTCGATCCCCCGTACCAAAAAAAAAATTAAATTAAAATGAGCTAAGGTAGTCATCACACAAAGCCAGGACAGAGCAAATGCTTGCATGAGGGGACATCTATATGCTTGATTTAATGAAGAGCTAAAAGTTATTGACAAACCACTCTGTAAATTATTGATGATGCTTACAGTATGACCACATAACAGAATTTAGTTATAACTCGCAAAAGGGTAAAAATCTAATATCAAAAGTAAAAAAAAAAAAATCAAGGCATCAGAGAGTCAGAACCAAAACAAAAACAAAATGATAAAAGCAAGGATTTGACACTACCCAGATACTCAAGTGTCATTCTGCCCCCAAAAGAAAAAATGTAGCAGTCAGGCCACTGATAATATGGGTTCAGGCAGGACAGACACAAGCTCAGCATGAGCAACAGGCAAAATAATCATATGAAGTTATAACAGAAAACAAGGTACAATTAGATCCAACTAGCATCTTATTCTCTCTAAAGCATAAAGGCCAGTACTGAAAAATCTCTGCCATCAAACACTTGCTTCAAGAATGTCCACATGGATAACTCATGCCCTGCCAGAAGCAACCATTCTTTAGAAGTTTAGCATCAGGGAAATATCTGAGACTGATACCCTACTTGTTTACGAACACCCTTGCCACAGTGCCTGCAGGTCCCGCTCCAAAGGGATGCCTGTTCTTCCCTTTACAGAACAAAGTACTCTCTGTACAGCCGTTGCCTACATCACTGCCCCAGGCCCAGTGAGAGTCCCCTGTGGATACTTACCAAACAGAACTTGGAGTATTGGCTCCAGCCTGAGCCCTGGGCAAAGATCAGCTGTGAGATGGCAGAGTTTCTTTATTAAAGAACAAATCATGCTGGACTAACTTGATTGCTTTTTGGATCAGCTTGTGAAATGAGGGGGCTTAGCAAGCACTGCCAGCACAGTATCTGGGGTATTTAGTGAGTTATTTAATGAAGCACTCTGGAAATTATGTGGAGAAGCCAGAGATGCCTTAGGTAGAAGGGGAACGAGAAGGTGAGCGTGGTCCCCTTAGATGCAGAAAGCAGAAAAGCCTGCTCCTGCCACATCCAGGAAAAATCAACTTGTCACTTTCATGTACACACGTAAGGCTGGAGGAAGGGATGGGCACAAGCAGGTGTTAGTGTGTTTAGGGAGGGGTCCTACTCCTGGAATTCTAGAAGATCTCCCCCTCTTACTGCACCCTCTGCACCCTGGCATCTCTGACCTCTGCACTGCCATTCTTCTGAACAGGAACTGTGAAAAAGTAAAAACATGGGTGAGATTCTAGCCCCACTTTCCAGGATTAATTTTACTGATATGGGCATCTAGTTCCTGGAACCCATTTCCTTATCACAGACTAAGTCAGAAGATCAGGGTGATAGTCTGAAGCATCAAACTTCATTGTATTATTTGAAGAAGGCACAAGGAAAAATTATCCCTTTTCCAGATACTCTTTTCATCTGTGTGTTACTCTGCTTTTTATAATTTCTTGGTTTTTGGTACTGGGGATTGAACTCGGGACCTTGTACTTGTGAGGCAGGTGGCAGCACCACTGAGCTAAATCCCCAGACCTATAATTATTTTAATTAAAGATTCTCAACTGTAAAATGGGGAGTTTGACTAGCCTTTCTAAGGATCCCTTAACCCTATCAATTTCAATTATTCAATATCCACTAGATCCATTATTTTGTTACATAGCATGTGCCATGATGTAAAGTTATATTACAAATCTGCATATTTATTTGCCTCCTCTAGTCAGGGTAGACTGCACAAAGGCTCATGGCAAGTACCAGTAGAGACTGCTCACTGTCCAGCCATCTTCCATCACAGAACTGAAGCTGGAGACTCAGGGGGCCAGACACTCAGAGGGCCTCCATTCTCCAGTGTACCTTGTTCTGAGGTGTGACCATTTGCCTATATTCTCATCCAAGGAAGGTGAATAAGAGTCCTGTATGCCACCCCTGGACTGGGGCCTGGAAGATGGTGGACTTGTCTCCTCCCTCCTACTTTCTTCTCCCTATAAACTGGAGGACTGAAAATGGAGCACATCTTTGGCCATGCAGATGGGGGCAATGACTTATTGAAGACAGGGTAACGATATGGAAGGAACCTGGGTCCACAGCCTAGCACATGGAGCAGAGCTACTTGCCAACCTGAGACTTTGCTGTGTAAGCAACAATTATTTTGAAGAATGCTACACATACAGCACTGTTTTTTAAAGGTTATTAAGTAGATATCGAAAGGAATATAGTTTTTGCACAAGAGAGGCAGTGGGTTGCAAAAGACATGTTTTCATATCCTGACATCAAGAGATGGTCTGTATTCTTCAAATTCTTTTTTCGAATGCCTGATGAGACTTTTTAGTCCAACAAAACCATGCATCCTTTTGGACAAGATCAGCTGAAGGATGCTGCCTTCTCATCCCACAATCCATGGTTGCCATAGCCTTAAAGCAACCATCATTGAAAGGAAAGAGACAGGTATAGACCTGAAGAAACAAAGTACAGAGCAGATATAAGTTCTTTGCATAGAAAAGAATCCTAGGTATGGCTACTGGAACATGAAACTGATAATAAATAAGCAAACCAAATGGCTAAGATGCACACAAGAATTTATAGCCCAAGAAAGACTGGACATGATCCGGAAAAGCCTGTGACTATTGTATGTGGCTTCCATATCAAACCATAGTCCTGATCATGTACAAGAAGAAAACAGTGGTGAAGTCTTCAGCCCTCCATGATGGTGTGCTTGCTAATGCCACTCAGGGACAGTCCCAGAGACAATAAGAAAGTTCCAGGAGGAGAATACAGTGATCATGGACTATAATGACCATGAAGAAGGATTCTTTCCAGAAAGCAGGACCAGATTCTCAACTGGAAACCTCTGCTGTCAAGGCAATGGGTCTCAACATTCCCACCCAGCAGGGCCCCATTGTTGCACTGCAGCAGCACTGTCCCACTCCTTCACTGTTCTGGATTAGAAGCTATTTTTGTGAATTTGTACCTGTGTTCTACACTGTATACTGTGGGAATACGTGCTGGAGGGATAGATGAAGGGTAATGGAGGAATAGCGGGGACCACTGTTCTTAGTTTCTAGACCTGGGCCACAAACAGATCCAGATTTCATAAAAAGGAGAGCTGCATAAAATCCAAGGATCCTGAACGCTGACCTAGATGTGGTAACTGACTAGGTTTTGAGTTGATGTCCTTGAGGTAGGGTGCAGGACATCCCATTTATCAGAAGAGGGTATGCACAGTTGTTTGATGTCCAGAGGAGTTGGTTGTGCAGGTGGAAACTCCCAGCTACCCAAACATAAAGCCTTCTTTTTCTCTATGGTAATAAAATCTGAGCCTGGCTTATTTTCAACAATTCACATATTTCCCAGCATTCCTTGAAGCTGGACCTCCCCTATATTAGGTAAGCAGGAGGGATGGTGCCATACTGCAGTGGAATGCTGGGCGTAGAGAGCCACCTCCTCCGATCTCTTTTATTCCCTGATGGCTTGAGTACAGATGGTCAGATCTGTGGGGCTTAGCTTGGACTACATAGAAAATGTTCTTGGCTTAGGGAATGGCAAGGCCACCCACCAACCCCAAACTCAGACTGTTACTAAGGAAAGAAAGAAACTTCTGTTCCTTATATGCGCTTCAGGGTTGGTTAAAGCAGATTAAGGTGTCACCCTAAGGGGGCTTTATCAGCTGATTCAGCCCACTGTCCATCAGTCTGAGAAAGAATGTAGACATTGCAACTTGGCCTCAGGCTTTTCCTATGGTCTTTCTAGCATAAGTTGCTTCACATTTCCACTATCTCTGTTCCTCTTCTTTGTGTGTATTGCTTATTGATCTTGGAAATACATTTAAACTCACTGAATCTTGGTTTCCTTGCCTGTTGACAATGAGTATGAATTCAGTCAATCGGGTTGAACAAAGAACCATAAAACAGCTGAATTTACTGAACACTGGAAAGGTACTAAGTGCTTTCTAAAGGCTCTTGCTTATTCAGTGACAACAACATACCCTTGAATGAGGTTAATCTCATGAACTCTGCTTTTCATATGAGGAAACTGAGACACAAGTGGTATTAAATATCTTGTCTAAGGGAATATCACAGGCAAGTGCTTTGTGTAACCAGGGATGAGATGTGAGGTATATGGAATCACCTCAAAAAGCCCCACAACTGTAGATCAGTGTAACCTCTAGGGCCTGTAATGGTTGAAGGATGCTTTGAACCATGTAAAATCTGAACAAGGCTGTCCATAGAAGCACAAGGTCTGAGGAATTCTATTGTCACAGCAAGGGTTCCTGCTCCTTTGGCTTCTCTGACCAACCAGCTATCCAGCAGCTAAGTAGAAAGAAGTCTCTTGCTAGTGGACAAGGGCTATGAGACTCCTTGGCATTGTGCTGTCACCTCTGGCCCCCACCAGGAGAGTTTTAGCAGATCGCAGGGCTGGGCCCAAAGTAGCCCCAGAATGTTCCTAATGTTGCTTTAGGTTCTTTTCTCTTCCACTTTTTCCTCAGTATCATCACTGAAGCATAACCCTAATAGGTGCTGTGCCTTGGCTTTTATCCCTTATCATCTCCATTTCCTGTACTCCCTCCACCAAACTTCGCAATCAGCTTAAAATGCCACTGGAAAAGCACTTCCTGCTATGTCCCAGGACCCACTGCCCTATGCTCCTCTCTAGTGGTTTCCCCATGGCATCCCATCCTAGCACAAAGGCTCTCCCTGCCTTATTCAAGGAGAGAATTCCCTAGGTAGAGGGTCAAGTGGGGACTGACAGTCCTTTTGACAGCAATGTCAGGGTCAAATCTGCATAGAAACCCAAGACATCAGATGCTATATTCATTTTTTCTTTTTTCTTTTTTTTCCAACTCACCCTCTCTCTCCTCATAAAGCTTTTGATCTTCTTGTTTCCATGAGTTCATGTACTGCTGCCCACCACTTCCCTCGGAGCTTTGAACCAGCAACAGACACTGGTACTTCTTGGGGATCCTATTGCTGGAGCAGAGAAACACCTGAGGGGCAAATGGGGTCTCTCACACACTCAGATGTCTGTTATCCTATTGGAGCCCATCACTTACCCAGAAAAGACCAAACCCTCCACAATATGTTAGGCAGCTTTCCGTTGCTGTAACAAATACCTGAGATAATTCACTTATAAAGAAAACAGATTTATTTTGGCTCACAGTTTTGGAGGTTCTAGTCCATAAAGGATTTGTGTCATTGCTTTGGGGCCAGAATGTGGTGGAGCAAAGGAAGTAAAAGAGGGAGGAGCAAAGGAAGTAAAAGTGGGAGAAGCAAAGGAAGTAAAAGAGGGAGAAGGAGACCAGGGTCTCACAATCTCCTTCAAGAGCATGTCCTCAAATGACCTAAAACTTTTCACAAGGCTCCACCCCTTAAAGCTTCCATGACCTCCTAATAGCACCAGAGGTGAAGACCAGGGCTCAACTCATGGGTCTCAGGAAGACACTTATCTAAACCATAGCACAAATGTTCCCAGGAAACTGTTCTTACCCTCATGGGGGCTTCTGATACTACGTTTCACTATTCATTCCCCTATCCAGAAGTAGGAAAGACTGAGGAATTCACTCATTCATTCATGGTCCTCTGTATTGAGCACCCCTCAGCCCCTGCTGGAGGCCTGCCTGTGATGCAACTTCCTGACATACTGAAAACCCACTCTCCTTGGACCACCTGTCCTCCACTCTGTAGGCCCAACACACACTCCTAGAGCATGACTGGACTCCTAACACACACTCCAAACCAGTGGTGGCGAGCCTATGGCATGCATGCCGCAGAGGGCTGTTTGTATACTTGAAAGCTCTAAAAGGTTCGCCGTCACTGAAAGAGATCAATGGGACAGCTTGTTCCTTCCTATTTCTACACCTACCTTGAGGCTCAAAGCCCTCACCCGGCACGCTCCTCCTAGGAGACATTCTCCACAGCTTTGTTTCCAACCTTCAAAGCTGCAGGTATTTGAGGGGAGAGATGTGTTTTGAGGAGATGTATGGACCCCTGGGACCCGGGCTGTATAGAGCCAGGCCTGACTGCCTTCCTGCCTGTCAGTGTGGCCCCTTCCTGGGTGCTTCTCAGACACATAGAGTTTTCTGACTACCAAATGGTGGGAGGAAGAGGAGATATTAACAATCTCTCTCTTTTCTTTCTCTATATCTCTATATTTATATAGATATATCCTCACTATCACACACAAATCTCACATATAACCACAAAATCACATACACACACAATCACACACAATTACATACACAATCATATACTCACAATCTACACAAAATCTCACACACACTCACAGCCAGACACAATCACATTCACAACCACACAGAATCTCATACACAGAACCACACACATAATCTCATACTCAAAATCACACACATAACCACAAACATACAATCACACAAAACACACATACATGCACTCATATATCTACACACAACCATAATCACAATCACACAGAATCTCACACACAAGACCACACACAACTACATTCAACAATCACTCTCTCACAATCATACACATTAAATTACACACTGATACACACTCACATACATCCTGCAAGCATGAAGATCACAGCACTGACCTGGGATGGAGACATACCACACTCCTCAGTCAGAAGTCTTCCTTTCTCAGGAGGCTCCCAGACCCATGAAGAGGCCACTTTTATACCCTTCCAGATGGGAACCAAGTCTTGAGTCTACCACTAAGCTCCAGCAGAGCCTGCCAGAACTTCATTTTCAACCAAGAAGTCTCCAATTTTAACTGTCTCCCCTTACTCTACTTAGATTAATCTCTACTGCTTCCCCCACCCCCATATCATTTCTATAGCAACCTGGAATCCCTGGATATGTCTGCTACTGCTGCTGAAAGCTATGGCCCTATGTGTGAAACAGCTGGATTAGTAGCTGTCTTCTTTCCAGAACCTGAGCAGGAGCATTCAGGCTCGAAGCAAAAGTGGCACAGACTAGTCTAGGTGTTCTGGAGACTGCCAAGACATTCAAGTGTGCATGCATATGTGTGTGTGTGTGTGTGTGTGTGTGTGTGTGTGTGTGTCTGTCTGTCTCTATCTCTCTCTTCCTCCTTTAAAAAGCATATTCCTGGTCAGGAAATGCTCACTTGTTTCAGGCAATTTAACGTACAGAGGCACATGTATACATGGCAGTATGGAAAAAGAGATCCAGGCAAAAACTTCAATGTTCAGGACCTGGATTCTGGCTATGAGTCAGCCAGTTCCTGGCCACTGGACCTTGGGCAAATTCCCTATCTGCAAAATAAAAGCTTTATACTGGATGAGCTTTGCAGGGTCCTTCTAGTGTAACATTCTTGGTCTTTTTCACTCTCCACAATTTGTTTTGTAAGAAACTGAATATGACAAAATTTTTATTTCTTTCAGAAAACTCCAACCACAAGTCTAAAGTTAAGCTTCAGGCCCCTAAAGTCAAGATTATGTAAAGCGAGGGAATCCTTCTGCAGCTCATAGCTTCTCTTATGGGGAATCTTTCCTTGAAGATGTTGCACCCACATCCTCACCCTTATACCTATATGATATTGACCCAGGCATCCACAAGGATACATGTACTTTTCTGGAGCCTTCCTGGGAAATGCAGCAAGTGTGGGAAGATTTCTTGAAGCTGCCTCTGGCTGGTGGAAGCAGGAAGGAGGGAAACAGCAATGAGGTCAACTGAAGGATGCTTCTAAGTGGAGAATGGATCATTCATACACAATGTGACCAGGGGGTGAAAAGCCTCCACCACAGCTCTCTGGCCAGCACCTCTGCAGAGGAGTGACTTAAGGGAGATATTGACCCAAAGTGCCACAATCATTTGCACTAGTTCATTAGGCCCTAGCAGAGCCTAGGGGCTCCCAAAGAAGTGAGAAATCAGAAAGACAAATAAAGGTCAATGTACCATCCCTTTATTGCAATAGGATTTTTACCCACCTGGGGACCTCTGATGCCCCGGAGAATGTTATGTTAATGGTCCTAGAGGTTGTGGGGCACCTAGGGAATAAACAATTCAGCTCTGACTTAAGAAACCAAAGCTTCTCACCCTAGCACCTGTTACTAGATTGGAGACTATTGGGAAGAACACAAAAGAGTGTCCTGGATGCACCACAGGGGTCCAACATGGGACTCTAAGGAAGGTAATGCAATTCTCCCAGGGAGACTCTGACACCCAGAAATTCCAAGGTCCAAGATAAAGCTGAGGACTGGCTGCCAGGCAGCTCTGCTGGGGACTTCCTTTGGCTTGGGGCCTTGCAAAAACCCTTTAAAAGTGTTTCCCGTGACTGAGAGTGAAGGCTGTTTGTTTTCACTTCTGTATGAACATGCTGTGATTTCCTCTTCCCCCACCACGTACAGGCAATCGGCAATTACAGTACGTTCTTGAAGTATGAGCAGATGGGGGGAGGGTGAACTGTGATCCCCATGTATGCTCCACCCACTTTCCTACTGCCCAAACTCTGAGATTATCAATGAGAATTTCAGAGAGAGCCATGATTCCTGACCAGCATGCCAGGGAATAAAATTAAGATGCCTGATTAAGAAGTGATGGTTACATCCACAGCCACTGAATTACAAAAACAAAACAAAACAGCACAAATCCTGAACTTCTATTCTGACCTCTAACCTTGTGACAGTGTGATTTCATGGCAAAAGAAATTTTGTAGATGGGATTCAGTGACGATGTCAAAGGGGAAGATCATTCTTAATGATATGGGCGGACCCAGTGGAATCACAGCATCTTTACAATGCAGGCAGGATCAGAGGCAGGAGGTGATGGGATGGTGGCTGCAGACTTCAAGTGATGCACTCTGAAGACAGAGGAAGGGGCTGTAAGCCAAAGTAGCTCCCGGAAACTTGACAAGGCGAGGAAGTAAATTCTGCCCCAGACTTCCCAGAAGAAACCAGCTCTGAAAACATACTAACTTCAGCCCAGTGTACTTTGAACTTCAGTCCCCTAGAGCTGTGAGAGAATAAATTTGTGTTGTTTTAATCACAGGGAATAAACTTGTGTTGTTCAAATCTGTGATAATTTGTCACAGCAATAGGAAATGAATGCAGCATGTTACTTATTCTCTGTGTCAGTTCCTTCATCAGGAAAAATAGAAATAACGATGTCTACCTCAGATGGAGCTGTTGGGACAATTAAATATAATATAATATATGTAAATCACTTAGAATAGCATCTGGCACCCAGTAATTCTCAGTAAATATTAGCTATGATTATTCTGATCCAACTGCTTTATTTTATAGGGGAGAACATTAAAGTCCAGACAGGGAATATAATACTGGAGGTCACCATGACACAAGAGGAAATGTGGTCATTTCTAATTCGTTATGACTGAAGAGTAGCTCTTTTATGGAGGGGCTGTGGAGCTACAGAAGACTCAACTGTCTTAGGTCACAGGAGGAAAGGAGACACTGCAGCATCTGATTGCCTTCCATCTCTGAACAAGCCTACCTCTGTGATCAACCCACCCAGAGGACAGGTGAGAAAGAAGCTGGGCCCCTTCCTATTCCTGCAAACCAGCAGTGAGCTCTGTCTCCTTGCATGGACTGCCAACAGTGAACATGGCACATAGTTTGTCTACTGGGACCATCTGTTAGTATGCGTGGTTCTCATTAAGCTTTCTCCCAGACATCCACCCCTGCATTCCTGTGTTGAGTCTTGCATTACCAGAAACTGTAAACTTTAAAAATCATGACCACCTACCAAGTTCACTGGCTTTCATTTCCTCACTGTGACATTCCTCAGCTGCCTTGGGACTATCTCCACTGTTTTTCACCAGTCATTACCCAGTTCATGGATTCCATCGTCGACCATGATAGTATCTGTGTTGTTGCACACTCTCCACACTCTAGCTATGTTTCCCTTTGCCACATACACTGGAAGCACTCTGATTAAATCTACTTGCTGCCTCTCTGTTCCTGCAACTGAGTCACTGAGATGTTCCAAGGAAGACTGCATGACTGAGCTTACTGGCATCACTTTAAACGATAATCAAAAACCATGAGGAGCCCTGAATTTTGTCAAGCAACCTCTCCTACTGTGTTTCTTCCCACTCTTGGAGTAGATAGTTCCATGCCTCTAGGGACAAGACAGAGACACAAGGGTTAAGGTGAGCTGGGATTATGCCATTCAAGTTCAAGTCCCGGCTTTACTACTCACCAGCTGTGGGATCTTAATCAAGTAATTAAAGCTCTCTGGGCTTCAGCTTCCTCATCTGTTATTCAAAAGGTTACATAAATTAAATGTAAAGACTTTTAGAGTAGAGATTGGTGCAGAGTAAGCACTCCCCAAGGACAAGCAATCATTATTCTCTTTTCAAAACTCCTTGGCACTCCACCCTCCCATTTGATGACCTCACCTTAGATATCACTGAGAAAATAGAAGCTGTCAGTTGAAAACTTTCTTCTTCTCTAACCAGGAGATTCATAAACCCTCCAGTATCAACCTCCATTTTCTCTTTATTCTTGCTAACATGAGGGATTAATTGTCCCTTCTTTTGCTGAAAGCCAGTCTCTCTTAACATGAGGGAATAGTGAACAGATCCCTGCTCCTGTTCTAACCAACCTCAGCTCCTGGGATGCCTCAGTGCTCATTCCTGAGCCCTCTTTCCCTTCCATTGCTTCCTAGATGCAGATCTCTCACACACATTTATACATCAGCCCAGGTTGCTGCTGAGCTCCACAGACATTTACTGGGGGCCTCTCCCTTTGAATGCCTCCCATATAACCCATCCCATATGGAAGTCTTAGTTTTCAGCATCCAGTACTGACTACCAACTACTCTCTGTGTTTCATAAAATGGCATTAAATGATTCAATACTTGGGATTTGCTCTTGGTTCCTCCCTTTCTCCTCTTCCCATGTCCACTCCATAAACAAACAGTCTCACTGATTCTTCCTCAAAATCTATTTGGAAGCCCTTCCATTTTCTGCATGTCCTTTCCTACCACATGCTCTAAGCAACCGTCCTCTCTCTTTCTTGGCCTACTTTTGTAATTCCAACTAGTCTCCCTTATCTCATTCTTGTTTCTCCCCAACCCATTCTGGAAACAGCAGCCAAAGGACCCTTCAAAACTGTAAGGATGCCCATCTCATTCCCTACTGTCAACTCCATGGGACTCCTATTAACCTTCTCACAGCATGCACAATTCTGCCTGTCGTGATCCTCAAAGTCTCCTTTCTTATCTCATTTCTCACATTCTCTTCCACCACTACAGAGTAGTTACACTGGTCAGCTGCCAGTACCTAGAGTACAATAAAGCTCTCTGCTTTCTCTAGGCCTTGGCATGGACTGTTCCCATTGCCCAGCTGTTCTTTCCTGGCTTTCTTTCAATCATTTAAGTCTCAACTTAAGTGTCACCTTCTCAAAGTGGCTTGCCCAGACCATCCCAAATCATTTATTGCATCAGGTATTTATTACATTATCTTTACTTGTATACCACCTTCCCATCATTTATTATAATACTTTCATTTTCTTTACAGAAACTTAACACTAATTTGTATTAGTTTGGATTCTGTACTAGAATATAAGCATGTTTAATGTTTACTGTCTGTCTCCTCCATTTCCACAGACTGACAGTTGCATAAGAGCCAAGATGTCAGAAACTTCTTCCCTGTGGCATCTCCAACATCCACTATGCACCTTCAAGTTATCAAGTGCTCAATACACATGAGCAGAATGGATAAATCCTCACTGGGTGCGGCCCAAGGTTGTGGCTACGGTACCTCGAAAGAAGACTGATACTTGACTGTTAGTTTTATGTGTTATCAACAGCAGAAAAATACAGCCATGAACAAACAATTGTTGCAGTTGGGAATACTCCTTAAGAGACTAATAGTGAGATTTCTGTCTCTCAATTGTTAATTTGTTTAATTAATTGTTTAATTTGTTAAACTGGCAAAAAGGAACAGCCTTGCATAGAGGGAGCACTTTGCCTCCTCTGTGTATAAGTGCACCCTCTCCTTGTCTTCCATCCAATCAAAGGTCCTGGGGGAGTGGGAAGATGTTTCATCTCCGAAGACATCCCTTTCACTGTTCAGACTCTCAGGAACATGCTGAGAGCCATTATTTTAAAAAGCAAAACAACCACACACACAAACACACACACACACACACAAATCAAGACTAAAGTGTGAGCAGTTATGAGGCTAGGTAAGTGTGTCCAAGCATCTTTGCCAAACCTCTGAAAGGCTGTGGTAGAATCAGTGAAGTTGGCCGGCTATCAATATTGTACAAATTAATAATAATACTAAGCATAGTTCATGCAATTGCCCAGTGTGTGCTAGGCTCATATCCACTGCACAAGTGTGGCCCCAATGAATGCTGGAGACAAGCCAGTGAGTTGGATGTCTTTAACCCTTCTGCACTGGAGACTTTGTGGAGATCAGATGCAGGAGGTCCCCAAAAAAGTCACAAGGCCAGTGAGGTGCAAATCTTGGCCAGCCTCATCACCAAACTCTCTTTCTTTCTGCAGCATTGGGTCACTTCCCATCTGAGAGTTTCTGTGCTCTGGGTCTGGGCCTCGAGGCTAAAAGATCCCAACAAGAGAAGCAAGTCAGACCTTCTGAGGATGCCCAAGCTCCACTAGGTTTCATGAGCCAGACACTCAGGGAAATACTGATCACTTTAATTTTCTCCCCAAATCTGTTCTTTTCCTATTCTTTCCTGTTTCGGGAAAGGGACTACCAAAACTGGAAACTATCCCAACTCAACCAAAAGCTGTAGCAGGGGTCTTTCACCACCCACTTCCCTTACATGTGATCCCTGGATCTGTGCTATAATCTTCTGCTCAAATGTATCCCAAACCTTCCTACTTCATTCCAATTTCATATCACCTGGTTTAAGCCACCAGTACTTTCTCTAGACCTCCTAAAAAAGGGCCTGTGGTTTCCACATTTGCGACCTTAGAATGTATTACACACAAAGCAATGGGAAAAAAACTTTAAAACATCAATTTGATCATTCATCCTGATTAAAATTTTCAATGACTTTTCCTCAAACTTTAGAATAAAATTATAGCCAAGCGTATAAATCCCACTGGATCTCTGCAACTTCATTTACTGCCCTCACTTCTGCTCCACCCTAGCTGGGCTTGAATCTTCAAACTCACCCTGTTCTCTCCCATTTTAGGGCTCCTGCTTCCTGGAATTTCCTTCTCTACAATCTTCGCATGTTGTTCCCTCCATTGCTACATTACTGGGATCTCAATTTAAATGTTACCTCATGAGAGATGCTATGGGTTCAACTGTTGTCTCCTCAAAACTCATATGTGGAAGCCCCAAACCCCAGTACCTCAGAATATGATTGTATTTGGAGATAAGGCCTTTAAGAGGGTTGGGGAGATACTGGTCAAAGGATATAAAATTTTAGTTAAATCGGAAGAATAAATTTAAGAGCTGTATTGTACAATTTATTGACTGTAGTTAATAATGTATTATGCACTTGAGGATTGCTAGGAGTAGACTGTAAGTTTTCTCATCACAAAAAAGCATATGAGGTAATGTACATATTAATTAGCTTGATTTAGCCATTCTACCATGCAGGCCTATCTTTAAACTGTGTTGTACATCATAAATATATTAAAGATTTTTGAAATAAGGTACATAAGATGGCCTTTATTTCAATCTGACTGATGTTCTCATAGAAAGAGATTAGGACAGAGATTAGCATCCTAAGAAGCCACTAGAACTTTCTATCCATCTTCACTCTGATCCTCTCCCTATTTGCTCATTCATCATCTTCCCTCCCTAAACAATGACTCCAAAGGAGAAGGAATGTGTTCACTCCCCCCTCACATTTCACCTACCATACAGGGCTACAGACATTCTTTAATAAATATCTTCTGCATACAGGAATAAATGATATTACCCTTTAGTTTATTCTAAATAAAATTAGCAAAAGAAGAGGCAGAGAGGAAGGAAAAGGGGAGTCACAAGCAGAATAAAAATAAGCTGGATATCTTCCAAATCAGTGGAGAATAAAAGAGGCAAAAGTAGGAAAAGAAGTGAAGGCAAAAAAAAAATGAAGTAAAAAAAAAAAAGGAACCGAGTATAACAGTTATCAAAGACACATGTACAGGCTCAACATCCCTTTGCCATAAAGGCCTCTCTTATAGGAACACAAAAGAACATTACTATAAACTATGTGAAAGAAGCTTAACTAGAATATAATAATATGAAAAGATTAACAACAACGAAAGATCAACAAAGGTGTATGATGAAAATGTACAGAAGCAGAAAGTCAGGGCTGGCAATATAAGCATATAATTCACATACACACAGGAAAAGAAAGAAAGAACATTAGAGGCTATCAGCCACAGGAGATATATAACCCCAATGAACTCTCAAACACTAATATCAAAGAAGCAAATACACTTTAAAAATAATATTAATATAAGTTAACCTATACAAAATTGTCAATATTTCATTGTGCTGACCCATAAAACCAGCAATATCTAGTATGTACGATGCAAGAAAGGGTAAAACACAGTCACATTAAAAAAGTAGCACCTCTCAGTCAACTTGGATGAAATGAATGAAAATAAATAAGGACTGAAAATATTTTAATAACATGATTAACTTATTTGCTTTTTATTGATTACATATTAATTCTATATTACAAACAGATATTCTTTTACATGCCCATATGATAGCTGTCAAAACATTATATCATATGCTATATATATGCACAAAAAATTGAAAACTTCCAAAATTAGGTTCAATATATTTCACACTGTATCTAAAATGCAATGAAATTAGATGTTAATAACATAATATGAAGAAACAAAAAGGAAAACTAATTGAAATTTAAGAAAATCTTTACTGAGTAATCTTGGGGTAAAGGTATAATTCAAAACAGCAGCCACAGATACTTAGAACACTCCAGTAACAAAAGTATTACATATAAAACTTTTAGGACCCAGTTATAGCTATTGCTAAAGAACTTACAGCTTTAAGTTCTTTTATAATTAAGGGGAAACAATAAAATTAAAATAATTAGGAAGCCAACTTAATATATTCAATGAAACAATTAATTAAATCTCTAGCAATTCCAGTCAGAAGTGAGAAAGCACAAGTACTCTTTAATACCAAAGGAAAAAAAGGTATAAAATTGCTGATCCAGAGAGCTATTTTTAAATAATAAGAGGCTGTTTGCAGATCTTTGCCAATAAACTGAACAGAATCAAAAATTTTTTAAAAAATAAATTGCCAAAATTAGTTCTAAAACAAGAAGAAAATCCAAAAGTTGAAATAACATGGAAGAAATTTAAAGTGTTGTTAAAATATATGTGTGTAAATTTATCTACATATATTTGTATTTCAAAAGATTCTTGCTATTCACAGGTATGAGCCTTCAAGGTTTCCCAGAAAAGAACATACTGAGGAGGGAGAAGGGGGGTGAACAAGACAAAAACAAAAAGCCCTTATGATTCATTTTTCAAAACTAACATAACCTTGATGTCAAACTTTATAAAGATACCACTGAAAAATAATGATAGAAAGGCTTGGGATTTAGCTCAGTGGCACCACGCTTGCCTGGCAAGCTCAAGGTCCTGAGTTTGATCCCCGGTACCAAAAAAAAAAGATAAAAGGACAATTTAACTTGTGAAAATAAATGCATATATTATGAATAAAATACTAGTAAATAGAATCCAGCTTTATTTCCAAGGAATGAAAATCTTTTGGCAAAATTCACTTTATATTCCAACCATGAAGCATTCATCAATGTTAATACATCATATTAACAAGATAGAGAAAAAATAAGTATATAAATAGCTATCCTCCCAGAAGGGAGTAGACAAAATTCAAAATCCACTTTTAATTTAAAAATAAATCTTGGATGTTTAACATGATGAAAGTATAACAATAACAAAACATCAGTTACCTGTTTACTATCTAAAAGATTCTGTGTTAAATGTTATTATATTTGTTAATCCTCAGTTAAAATCAATTACAAACCAACAGCCACTTTAAGGCAAAAATGAACCAAAAGCAGACCCATTCCCATTCAACTTTTGAGTAGAACACTGATGCCAACTGTTCTCACCACCCATTGGCCTTATTTTGGAGGACTAGCTAGTACAATTGAACATGAAAAACAAATGAAAGGTGAGAATAATTAAAAGAAAGAGACAAGATTATTATTATAACCAAATGATAAGAATAGAGACAAAGAAAATAATAGAAAGAAACACTGAAACTAATACAAATTTTCAGTAAGACTAACAGTTACAGAATTCATGTGAAAGTTAAATTTTTTGCTCTGTTGGGGACTGAATTTAGGGTCCTGTACATGCTAGGCAATCACATTATTACTGAGCTGTACCCTCAGATCTGAAAATTAACCCTTTAATCCCCAATAATTAGTTGTGAGGGAGAGGGAGAGAAAGAGACAGTGGTGATTTTTTCACAATTATGGAAAGTCATATAAAATACCTAGTCTTTGACCAAAAAATGTGAGAAATCCATATGAGCCAAGCATAGTATATTTACTGGTGGATATTAAATGCTTATTCCTAATAGGAATTCTGGTTTTAAAATGCAAAGAAATCTAAAAATAATCTATCATGTAAAAATACACTAAAAAATAAAATAAAAACTAGCTCTATTGATTTTTCTTTTGACAAAATAATTTTAAAGTTTATAAAGAATAAAAATAAAACTGTAAGAATAATTAGCCCTTCTGTACTGCTCATGAATTGCATAAATGAGTGTAGCTAATGTGGAGGGAAATTTGGCAGTGTAGATTAAAAGCCTTTACAAACATACACAGCCTTCGACTCAGCCATGACACTTAGAAATTTATTCTAAGAAAATAATTACACAGGTATGCACCAATTTTGTCAAAGTTATTGACTGCAGCATTGTTTGTAAGAGTGAAAAACAGAATACTATCTTCCATCACCAACAAAAAGGTGCAAGCCAAATTAATTATTCCACAGTACTGTAGTAAAAAATCATCCTATGTAGCAATCAAAGGGACCTTGTAACCGGCTGGTGATCTGGTGAAATTAAGGAGCGCTGATAAATTCTTTAGGTGAGATAATGGCACTGTAGACGTGGTGTTTTGAGAATCTCTTTCTTTTAGAAACTCAAATAGTCACAAATGATACAACATGATACCAGGAATTTGCTTCAAAATAAAATGGCTCCCAAGATTATGTGTATAACTAGGGGGTACTGGTGGGGCTATGGATAAATAATAGGATTGGCTCTGAGTTGAGACTTTTTGAAGTTGGGTGAGGTACATGAGGTTTCATTGCACACCCTGTCCTCTCTACTTTTTATACACGTTTGAAGTTTTCCATAGTGAAAAAAGAGCTGTCAATAATAATGTTCTAAGTTTGAATAAATTAAGATGTAAGTATACTTATGATATATTATGTGGAAAGAACAAGTTTTGAAATATCATTTACAGTACAATCCTATTCTAAAAATTTAGATATCTGTGCAAATAAAGACCAAATATCAACCAGGGATTTTCAGGGAGATTATGAGATTTTTGCTTTTATAAAAAATTCACTATATTTTCCCTTTTTTAAACAACGGAAATATTTTAATGGGGTAATAAAAATAATTAAGGTAAAAAAAGTGGAGGGATTCCAAGGAAGTAATTTCCATCAGGAGCACTGAATCATCATGTCTTCTAGGTGAGCTGTCTCCTTCCTTCTCCCAGTGAACCTAAACCCAAATATTTATATCAGGTCTTCAGAATATCACCTCTTGTCTTCTATCATCCAGATATGCACGCTAATGCCTCTATCCTGAATCTTTCCTCCAGGGCTAGGTACAGTGTTCTGCAGTGCATGACCAATGCATGCCATTTAAGTAAGTAAATAAAATTTGAGATTCAGAACAAACTATCCTGGGGTCCTGCAGCTCTAAATAGACCTTTCATCTCACTCGAGAGAGCTTCCCCTGTACAAAAAGCTGGTACCTTTGGAGGGAAAATGAAATCAGTCTCTGTGAGAGAAAAATCTCACCCTGCCTCTCCAGCATCATTTCTTCCCCAGTGACAATTTTCCTTGGATAAGTTCCAAGAGCATCCAGATGCCTAACTTCGGTAAAAGGCAGAATGAATGAGAGTCATCTTAGAGGTACAAGGCAAAAGCTATTGCAGAAGGGGGGGGGATTTTGATGCGGATGTAGGAAGGATATGTAACTCAAAGAAATAGTATTTTGATGCTAAGAATCACATAGGTGGTCAAAGGGGATAAGGGAATCCCTAGCACAGAGAGCAGCAAAATCAAAGGCACAAAATTGAGTAAGCACAAGATGTAAGGAGCTTAAACCTAAATCTTCAGCAGTGGAGGCAAAAATAGACCCTGGCCTTGGACAAGGTTTGGTCTGTGCAGCGTGCACAGGCAGGGCATGGGCCATGTAGGAAGGGGGTCAGCCACCAAAAGAATGGGCCTCTCTCACCTGAGGCACACTGCTTCTTGCAGGGGTGCTGAGTGGCACAGCTCAAGCTCAAGGCTACATCCCCTGTGCAGGGCCTCCCCTCCACCTTGGTGTGAAATACACACACAGCTTTTGCCACCAGCACCACCTACCCTCTCATTCCAATCATCATCACTGCAGCCACCAGCTCCTATAAAATGCCAAAGATCCATTTCCCAGTCAGCTTCAGGAAAATCTTGAGCACAGGTTTTTCCAGTGAGCACAGACCCCTGCAAATGCAACGCACACACACACACTACACAAACCCAGCAAGGGACAGGGAGAGGAGTCCTGTCCCATCAGTGCCCTGTTCAAATGAAGCTCTCATTTAAATAAATATCTATCACATCAAACTCAATTAATTTCCCAGCCAAAGGTACCTGAGCTATCTGTTGGATTAATTTTTATATCATTATTTCAAACACAGAACTGACCCTTCTCTTCCTTTTAAGACACAAGCTTTCTCAGCTGCAAGGGAAGTTTCCTTCTCTTGGGATGGAGGGATGGTGGGATATGTCTCCCAGATGTGCAGTTTGCAACAAGCTGAAAAGAAGAAAAAGAATGCACCCCCCCCCCCAGTCACACAACACCTCCAGGTCTCAGGATGAGGAATCTGTCCCAGTCTGTCTGACACACCAAATGGGATGTGCAAATTTCATTTCAGCTCAGACTTCTAACAACACATCTGAAGTTCCTCATACTGAACTGAAATAGGGTGCACTGACTGTGGAGCCTTATCTAGAAAGATTTATCCATGAAGTGCATTGTGTATTAGAGTGGGAGTATCAGTTAAAACTGAAATTCATCAGTCTGTACTGAGATTTTGTCCCTTGTTGATTTCCGATCAGTGAGAAGTGACATGTGTGAGCAAAATGGCACTACGCTCAGCATGCTGAGCAGACCAGCATGTCAGAGGGCCAGCTGGGAAGGGCTCAGATAAGAAACTGAAACACTGAGGTCACCCAAGGGCAACATCCCTAAAGGACCACAGCTAGTGTGGTAGGAAGACATAGACGTGGAGAGCAGATGCTTTGGTCAAGGAGGTCCTGGGTTGAACACATGGCAAGCTCCTTTGGTCTGTTTCTCCCCTTGAAAGATGGAGGTGGTGACACTCTAGGTCACGGCTTCTGCCGAGTTAAATGGAATCTTGTCAGGGAAAACTGGAAAGTGGTACAGAAATACATCTCAGCATCAATGGAATCACTACAATACAGAATGAGTTCCAAGGGACATCCAAATTATGCTGTTGTGTAGAGAGTAGTGTCAAAGTGAGCATCCAGCCAGAAGACACGTCTCAGTGAGAAGTGTGATTTGAACCCGGAAGAAAAGAGAAGAAAATATGCCCCAAAGATGGAGCAGACACTGTGAGCTGTCCAATGGATCATTTATTTTTCCTTCTCCTTCCCCGCTAACAAAACCCACATTATTCTGAACAGCAACGTGTTCATCTAAACAAAGGTCACTGGCACAGTTCTTCCTTCTTTCCCGTTACCTGAAATGTAGATATAAAGCTAGATCTAGCCATTTTGCAGTCATGAGGTTACAAGCATTTATAAGGAAGGCGAACTACTAAGCACAGTAAAGGACGAGATGGTGCTCTGTGGGCTCTGCTTAGAAACCAAACCAGCTCCAGAAAACGTCATTACTTTGCCTTCTGACTGGGTAAAAAAATCAACCTTTATTTGTTCAAGCCACAGCTGGTCAGTTTTCTGTTACTTCAAGTTGAACATGTATATTGAACACAAATAGTAAAACTTGCTTCTCCCACTCTACTAGATAAAGGAGGTTGTGCATGTGTATGTACGTACGTGTGTGTGTGTGAAAGTTTGTGTCTGTATGTACTTTTGTGTGCTCTCATTATGAAAATTTCCTGCAAAATGCAAGAATTTCTGAGTAAGTAAAACTTAGCAAAACCTCAAAAGAACTTGGGAACAACAACCCATCAATAAACCTCCCAAGCCTAAAGTACAAACCACACATAAAGTTCTAGCTGATTATCTCTAGATTATTTCCAGTATACATCCTTAATAACAACAGAAATATAAGAAAAAAGTTCCTCCATAGTACAAAACAAAATTTGGATTTATTAGCCACTGAAGTTTTGTGTTAATGAAATCTAAAACTGTACCTTATTTTCATTATATGTTCCTTCACTCTTCTAACAACCTACAACACTACATGGTCTCTATCCAATCCACAAATATGTACTGAGTTCACAAACCCTGACGCTAGGATTATGTGTTTTGTGCAGTAGCTGCTGACACTATGTTAATGTGACAGGATTATTGTTCTTAACTCAGATTCAAGAGAACAGAAAGAATCAACATATGCATACAATTATTCAGCATGAGGCTTTAAACTTACTTGATTTTAATTTGTAGCAGAGTAGCTGAGCTGTAACAGGATAGGATGAATAAGTAGAAAGAAAAACAGACCTTGAATGTGAAGCTCAAGTCAAAGGCTTGGATTTAATACCTACTGGCTGTGTGACAGTGGACAAATTACTTAAATCTTCTCAGTCTTCATAAAAGATCACCGATTAAAAGGGAATTATTATTATTATTTCTTAACAGAATGATGATAAACTAATACAACTACAAAAATATATATATTTGCACAGATTGTACACAAAAGCAATGAATTACATATATATATTAGACTATATATATATATATAGTCTAAAAAAACAGTAACAGTTGTTATTTATGTGGAGACACTTAAGAAAGTTCAATAACCTTGACCAGCATCAGATTTTATCTTCAGTTATCAAATGAAAAAATCTGAAGTTGCAGTTGATTGCTTGAATGTAACATGTGTCATTCAGCCAGCTGAAGTCACCTTGGCTTTGTGTGAGTTACATTTTGATGATGTTCTAAGATCAGAGATTTCAGTAACATTTTTCAAGTGCTTTTAAAATATAATTGGTTGTTGAAAGAAAAACAGATAATCCAAGTAGCCATATACCTATGAAAAATCTAAACTTGTAGTTTAAAAATCTTCCTATAAAAAATAAACAAAAACCTTTTTGTTGGCTTCACTGATCAGTGTTATAAAACCTCTTCTATAAAAGCAAGAGGATTTATTCTTCTTTATGGCTGAATAGAATGAAGTGTTGTGAATGATCTGTAGTCATTCATAGGAAAATGGATGCATCTATTGACCATAATGCTAAGTGAAGTTAGTATAAAATAAACATTGCATAGTTGGGCCTGGCATTTAGGTTAGTGGTGCCACACCTGCCTTGCAAGCGCAAGGTCCCGAGTTCAATCCCCCGCACCGCCAAAACAAAAACAAAAACAAAAACAAAAACAAAAATTGCATGGTTTCTCTTATATGAGAAATCCAATGTTAAATAAATTAATAAGTAAAACAAAAGCAGACTTTTTGGAGTAGGCAAAGGAGAACAGGGGAAGGAGGGAGGAGAAGGGCTGGGGAAGAGGATGAAAAAAATTTCAAGATATGTAATATATAAGTACCAACTCCCCCAAATGAATGAAAATATCATATATTGCAAACATTTCCAATGAAAAAGTGAGAAGAGGAAACAATTACCAACATATTGTATGAGGTCAGCATTATTCTGACACCAACAATGACAAGAAAATAGAACAGATCGTGTACTTTATGAACAAAGACACAAAAATCTCAACAAATTTTAACAGATCAAATCTAATAATACATAAAAGCAACAAGACATTATGTATGACCAAATAGGGTTTATTTTAAGAATTCATGGTTATGGGGCCGGGGATTTAGCTCAGTGGTTCCAGAGCCTGCCTCACAAGCACAAGGTCCCGAGTTTGATCCCTATTACCAAAAAACAAAAAACAAACAAACAAAAAAAGAATTCATGGTTAGTTCAATATTTGAAACCATTACCAATATGATAATTTACGATACTGGCAAATTAAAAGGAAAAACCATACAATATTTCCAAAGACAGAAAAAGCAATTGACCCAATCCAACATCCAGTTCTTACCAAAACTCTCAGCAAGCTAGCAATAAAAGGAAGTTTTCTCAACTTGATAAAGGGCATCTCTGAAAAATGTAGAACTAATGTCACAATGTAAAGGTTTACTTTTCCCCTGAGGATTAGAATTATGGTCAGGATCTGGAACTCCCCCTAAAGGCTCTTGTGTTGAAGCCTAGTTCCTCATGCAGTAGTATTCAAAGGTGGAGCTTTTCGGAAGTGAGTGGATCAAAAAGACTCCAACCTCACCAATGGGTTTATCCACTGATAGGTTCATAACCCAATGGGCTATTGGTGGGAGGTGATGGAAATGCAGGAGGCCGGGCCTAGCTGAAGGGAGTGGATCATGGGGGAATGCCCTTGAGGATCATATTTTGCGCCTGGCCCAAGCCTCTCTGGCTCGCTCTCTCTCTGCTTCCCAGCTCCATTGAGGTGAGCGACCGTGATTCACCACACACTCCCCACCATGGTGTTCAGCCTCTCCTCAGGCCCACAGCAATGGGGCCAAGTGACTGGACTGAATTCTCTGAAATTATGCACCAAAATAAGTATTTCCTTCTTTAAGTTGATGTTTTCAGGTATTTGTCACAGAGACAAAAAGCTGACTAACACAGCAAATCAGGAATAAAGTTTTCACCATTTTGATTCAATATTAGAGTAAGTCTTCACCAGTGAAACAAGGAAAGAGAAAGCAATAAAAAGCATCTGGATATGAAAAAAAGAAGTAAAACTAGTTTTATTTGCACATGACAACTGCATATGCAGAAAATCCTAACAAGTCAATGAAAAAGCTAATAAAATGAATAAGGGGAATTTGTGAGTTAGCACATTTCAAGATCATTATATGAAATTTAATTATATCTTTATATACTAGCAACAATCAGACATTGAAATGGCCAGTTGTTCTTAGAAGGCGAGTATAAATGTGATTCAAGCAGTACTCTCAATATGATGTTCCCTTCAGATGTTCCTTTTGAACAAATCCTGGCATTTAAAAACCTCCACATTCTCTTTTCAATCCTCTTCTCTAACTTACTCCCCTCCTATTCCTGTGGGCATGTTGCTTCAAAAGGGCAGATCTATTCCTTGTCCTACGAAGCCCAGTATTTCTATCCTAATAGTTTCCCTTACTGGTTTCTCATTCCTGTCATGGCCAATCCCTGCACAGCTTCCTGGTCATTCAATGCATATCTATCCTTCAAGGTCATCTGTCAGTATCTAACATGTCTCAGGTTGCCAACCTGGACCGTTCTAGTCTCTGGCACAGTGCTTGGTATGCAGCAGGCACTCACCAAGGTCCCAGAGAATAAATGATCTTGCATTCTACTTACATGGATGCCCACTTAACAACTCTTATCTGTACCCTTCAATTCATACTGGTTCATACATTGTTCTGTGACCTCTCCCTCCAAACATTTGTGTAGAACCTTATTCCTACGCTAATAAATGAATGTATCAGTCAATGCTTACTAGAGAAACATTTAATGAAGATATATAAATATATAAGAATTTACAAGATTGGCTTACAATGGCTGCCCACAAAGTCGGGTGTGGAATAGTGCAAAAGGGCTGTCAGCCTGGGGATCTGAAAAATTCAGTGGAAGACCTAGAGCTCACTGTAGTGTCCCATGCAGGTCTGTATCAGGAGGCCAAAGGATCTGTGATAGAAGGCTGAAGATTCTGTGCCAGAAGGCTGAAGGGTCCATGCTGGACGTGGAAGAGTTTGCGCTAGAAGCCAGGAGACAACATTCAAGGTGAAGACGAAGACTGGAGCTCCTCTGAAGAAGCAGAAGCAATCCTTCCTTCTTCATTTCCCTTTTATACCATTCTGATGACAATCCTCCCTAAGATGGGTTTTCCACCCTAGAACTATGCTGATCCAGTTTTTACTCAAGTTGATACAATCAATCAACCATCAAAATGAACATTTTATGATTTAAGTCTTCTGCAGATTTTTCATTCTTGTACTGTTTACTCTTCATGTGCATACATCTTGTTAACTCCATTAGGCTTTAAGTTCTCCATGGGCAGAGAAGCTCTTCATTGGATCCATTTACCCAGTATTTTCCACAATGGCCAGAATACAGTGTGAAGTCAATAAATGCAAAAGTTGGATGATGGATTAATGAATCACAATCACAGCCTATCTGGAGTAAATCTTAATCAAACTCATCGTATACCTAGAGGTAATTTCAAATACAAGTTGCAGGGTGCTTAAGCAAACCTTTATATTGCAAACAGAAACAGAAATGCTACTGAGACTTGTCTATTCAGTGGGTCCTATTTAAGATAATGTACATATGTAGAAAAACATTTGTCCCTTCTTAGCGAATGACCAGACTCCAAACACCCACCAGCAATTCTGAGTCACTCAGGCCACAGGTTGAAGTTGCTGGACAGCCTAGCTAAATCCTTATTGCTCCTAAACTCGTCACAAACTTCTTTTACAGGAAAAGTTAAGGAGCCAGGTATTTGGCCAGAGCAGCCCTGAGAGCAAGAGCTTGCTAATGAAAACTGAAAATACAGGTCATTGCCCTGACCTCCCCTCTCCCTCTCTCTCTCTCTCTCTCTCTCTCTCTCTGCTGTTCGTGATTGTGGTAACCTTATGGCTGTGAATGAAAAATAATAGTTGGCTTGGAGACAGGGCCAAGCCAGTTGTAAGCCTTGTCCTACAAGCTCTTGAAACTACTCCAGACACTGCCATAACAAAGTGTTTGACCTTGAACAAGTCAGTTGGCTTTTCTAAACTTCATCTATGATGATAACAGAGATAATGACTTCACTGACCTCAGAGGATTTCCATCCAGTAGCCTCTTAGGGAGTGGGTCCATATGGACCAAAGGAAACTATAGAACTCCCTGTCTGGAGGGCCAGGGAAGAATGAGCCTCAGATTGTTGTATATTCCTAATCCAAAATCCATAATAATAATGTTAGAGGCTGCCATTGAGTGTCGACAAACCATGTGCCAGGACAGTGGCTTTATGGTGATTGCTTGGTAACCCCGTCAGACTCCACCAAATAGATATTAAGTCTCCTCACACAAAGAGAAAGCAAACAAAAGTCCAGAGGTGAAGCAACATCATTGCTCAAGATAATATGGATCACCCACTGTCTCCATTATGATGGTGCTCGTCATCCTGAAGCTGAAATCATGTCCTGGGAGAGTCTGGCGGTCCCTGAACTCTCACCTAGGACCTGTCCAAATGACTGTCGGTGTGTGCTTGTGGCTGCACCTCACGGGAGCATCAAGCTGAAACCCCCAACTGCTCACCACGGGGAGGTTTTGACAGCAAACAAAAGACTTTGTCATTTTAGCTTTTTTCCATGGAAAACATGAGGCTGTTTCCTGGCCAAGGGGAAGCCCTGTCACACCTCTATAAGGTGGCCTAAAACCACACCCCTGAGTCTACCATCCCCAAGCCATTTGGCTGGTGTGTCTTCTTCCTGCTTCAGGTCTACCTGGCTTCCCTGGCAGTCTCCTCAGAGGCCCCATTTCCTTTAATCTAATTCTTACGGAGAAAGAAATGCCACAGTTATTAAAGTGCAGGCTTATCTATTTCATCCCAGACCTAAGCCGTGGTGATAAATCCCTAAGCTAAACACACACAAAGGGAAATATGAAGCTTGAATACATATCAGAATAAAGAAGGAGGGGAGGGTGAGTGTGGGTCTTCGCCCAACTGTGGGCTATCCTCCCTTACTCGGGGTCTTGTCCAGAAGAGACTCTTGCTGCCTTTCAAACAGGGGATGCAGCTGAGGCAAAGTCCACACTGACATGCTTTCCAGATAGTTCTGGAAAAAAATCCACAGATGTCCCATTTTGGAAAAACTTGCTTTTTTTCATCTTATAAAACCTCTGATGAATCCAAATTGATCGCTTCCTCTTCATTCCACACATGTGGGCTAGGACACAAGGTATGGGAGAAGACAGAGTTCCTGGCAATGAAGGTGCAAGAATCCAAAGGTAAACAGGAAGCAGCCTTCACTTTCAAAGATCTCAATCAGGGACAAAGAAGTGGGAGATCACCAGAGAGGCTTCACCGAGTGTGTTGGCTTCACCACTGGGTAACATTTTACGGCCTACACATCAGAATCAAGGGTAGAACAAGACACCTTCAGTGCTCTCATACACTTCTCCAGCAGTGTCCAGTGGCCTTATCACTAAATGTTCACGGTTCATTTCAGGTGCAGCTGCTTGTTTTTACAGTGGGAAATGCAGATGGTAGCCTCAGCGGTTCATTTCACCTGATTTTTTTATACCAATGGCTTCTGGTAGAAAATATTACATAGTCCCCTTCTGGGCCACATGATGACACAGATTGCTACTTGTCCCCAGTGAGTCATTCTTCTCTAGTTGAAGAACTCCCATGTTTTAACTATTCCCCAAAGGGCCACCCAAAATGAAAACCTCATTCAAATTGGTTAATGTGAAGTAAGTGGCAGTGGTATGCCAAATATAAGCAAGTGTCCATAAAGACATGGGGCATGATCTTAATCCTTTCTCCCTAAATGCCTGGAAGGCATAATGGCATGAATTTAGGCACTTATCTTGGCCCACAACATGGAAGCCATACCCATAGGAAGCAAGAGCTACTAGACAGAAGGAGCCTGGTCCCTTACCCTGTAGAGCAATACCATCCCTGTTCTTTTACAACAGGGCAACAGGAACTACTTTTTTGTACACCAACTGTTTCACTCTCTCTAATGTATTAAATAAGAACAATTAATTCCATCATTCTTTTATTCAAGAAATCATTATTGATTTCTTAAGTGCCAAGATGTGTGAAAAATGTACTGGGCATTGTGAATACAATAAGCAAAGCCGACACGTCACGGTACTCGAGGCACATATAGTTGAATGTGTCACTGGTGGTCTGCTGGATGAGTTGAGGTGTAAGACACACTCATGGTTGCATTTAGGCCTAGATCCCTGGGAGAAATAAGTCTGCATGTGCAGAGCGAAAGAGCAGATTCTTTGATTGCTCTGGAAACATTCACTGGAGAAAGGGAACCCCAGCTCAGCTCATCTTCCAACCCTCCCACCTTTGCTGGTTTTCTTTTGGGTAAGATTCCTCAGCTTTTGATTCCAAGTCCTTGCACTGATCTTGCCAATCTCATCAACTATGTTCTCTAATCAAAATCTCTGGAGTCATATGTGACTCCTATCTTCCCCGTATATCTTATGTAAAATCCACGTGCAAACACTCACATGTCTACCTTCAAAAATTCTGATCCTTTAATTAGATACTAGTATTAGAGCAGTGATGCATTTCATAAATCCAGACATTGTAGCATGGTTATGTAAAAGAATACCCTTGAACTGAGACGATACATGCTGAAGTAGTTTAAGAATTAAGAGTCATGATATAGACAATTTATTCTCACACAGTTCAGTAATTATGGTGATGGGAGGTCACGACGAAGATGATGGTGATGATGACAGTGATAGTGAGGACAATGAGGATGAAAAGAGGAAAAGGAAAGAGGAGGGGCATACAGAAGAATATTAACAACTGGTAAGGACATACAGGTGTTCTTTGTATCATCTTCGCAGTTTTTCTAAAGGCTGAATGTTGTTCAAAATAAGGTGTTAAATAAACTCTGAAGCTGAGTCTTGCTCATGTTCTCCATCACTAACATCCTACTTTAACTTCCCATCTCCCTCCCATCACCCAGATGATTCAAGAGTGTCTACTCCACCCCATCCTCTCTTTTCTATCATTGGCCTTCCAGGGCAATAGTAACCAGCATTAAAAATGCAAGCCAGAAACTATTTTCCTTCCTCTGCTACAAACACTACAATGGCTTCCACCACACTCAAAATGAAACCCAAGATCCTCCTGGGACCCACAAAGACCCATTTCTCAGACTTCACTCACTACCATGCCTCTATCACAGTCTCCTTTGTTCTGGCCACACTGGTCTCTTGTTCCCCAAACATGCCAGGCATGATCTCACCAGCACTCTGAACACTCCTTCTCCAGATGTTCACATGTGGCTTGGTCATTTGGGTCTCTGCTTCAGCATTTCGTTCTCAAATAAAGCTCTCTCCTACCAGTTGCTCTCAGATTCTACTTCTTTTCCCTGTTCTATTTCTCTTCAAAACCCTTATTATTACCTGACTCGAGATTGCCATGTTTATAAGTTTATTTTCTGTCCCTTCTAACTGAATGAAAATGCCAGGACACTGGGGAGTTACACTCATTCCTGTATCCTTGGTGCCTGATACCCAGAAAATGATCAAAATCACTTGTGCACGAAGGCAGGGGTCAGTGTACCTTAATCCCAAACCTGGCTTCCCCCTTCCTGGCTCTCAAAGTTCTGTGAATGGGCTGTGGTTCTCCTCCTCTGGAACCCTCTCACCTTAAGTTGTCATAGCCTCTTCTCAAAGACCCTCAGCAAGTCTAACCTTGCCCATCCCCATAGCATTGGCCCAAGTGAGTCATAGCTGCCAATCCAACAGATAGCCCCACCCGTCCCCGCAGACCTCCCACTCCTGGGGACAAAGCCCATATGCTGAATGAAAGAAAAATGATTTCCCCTGCTCAGAGCAGCTTTCTCCAACAGTACACAGAGTCCCAGCTCCTTCCTGGCCTTTGTGCCAATTCTCTAATCACTGCTATCTATTGACAGAACAGCACAAGCAACCCTTCCAAAGGAACTGATCACTGCTCACTCTTGTGAGCCTTTGGTCCCGTAACCATCTCCAGCCTCTGGGGTCTTGTTCACTCCAGATTATAATCCTCCAGGGACACTTTCTACCATCTTCCTCACTCACTCAATCCCACTGCCCTTCCAACACTGAGATGCTCATCCTGACCACAGCAGCTACCTTCTGGACATGGTCAGCCTGTCATTCCAGTGGGGTACCTGTGTGGCCAGTGATTTTTTTTTTATAGTCTGACCTTTTTGTTCTTGAATTGAAGCTTCTGAGCCTGGTCTGTGTCTTACCACTATCTCACTCCTGTCGGGCTTAACGTGTGCCTAGCACCCAGTCAGTGCTTCCTATCTCAACTAAAACAGCTAAGTGCTGCCTCTTCCTCCACTCTCAGTCCCCAAATGTGCTTCTGTCTGTAGGCAATGGATGTTGAGTCCCTGGAGAGAAAAAACTCTAAAAGCTCTCACTGCCCCTGAGAGTTCTTCCCACCTGCTATAGTATATGTGGCTCCCAAAAGTTCGTGTGTTGGAGCCTTAATCCTCCAGTGTGGTCATGTTGGGAAGTGGGGCCGAGTGTGAGATGTTTGGGTCATGCAGGCTGAGCCCTTGTGAATGAATGTGTGCCTTCCTTCAGGGCTGGATTAGCTATTGTGGAACTCCTGCCTTCTTTTGTCGCTCCTTCACGTGCCTGCTTGTCCTTCCACTCTCTACCACGAGTCGAGGCAGCAACAAGGCCTCCACCAGATGACATGTTGATGTCAAAGCTATGATCCTGGACTTCCCACCCTCCAGAACTATGAGTGACATAAACCACTTTCCTTAATCAGTTACACAGTCTCAGATATTCTGTTGTAGCCGCAGAAAATAGACCAAGACACCCTGCACCACCCTAAGGGCCCCAGACTACAACTGCTCTTCCTTCTATCCTGCTGCTACCTGCTCCCCCCTCCCCAGCACCTCTTGTTCTTGTCTCCACAACATGCTCTGTTGCTTCCTCCATTTTGCCAACTCATGGAGGTAAATGAGAATTCTAACTCGGGCCTCAGTGATTTGGCTCTCTCCCTCTCACCCACGCATCATCTTAGGAACAGCCAGAAAGTATTCTAAATCCTCCTGCTCCTCAGGTGAGCACAGGGAGTTATTAGTGGGACACTTCAGTGACTCTCCTTTTTCCCTTGACCATACGGTGTGATGAAGTTCTGTCTGCCCCCCATTTGGGTTGCTTCTGGGTGGGAGGGGTGGGGGCAGTGCTCTCTGGCCAAGCTGGCCAGGCCTGTGAGCAAAGTAGGCAGGACAAGGCCCTGGGACTGGGAGGGCGCACTGGGCACAGCCAGCCTGGCCAGGGCAAGGGCATTTCCTCTGGCTTCTGAACTCTGCTTCTGGGCACGCTCGTTCTAAAGACAACTTGTGCTGGGAAAAGCCACTTACTCCCCAAGATCAAATCACAGGGACTTGGGGCTCATTTTCTGAATGGCACAAAAGGAAAATGCGAATTAACTCTTCCTTTCATCATAAGTCTGGCACTAAGAATGGATGGTGATTTAAGCATGGGCTTAGCTCAAGCTCTGATCCTCTGCTCACAGAATCCCACAAGAAGTGTAGCTATGAGAGAGGGTTCCGGATCAGACTGCCCAGCTCAGACTCCCATCCTGCCATCCCTGCACTGGTCACCAATATATGAGCTGCCCCATTACCCTGTGCCCCTATAGCCTCTTGTCTCCTGGATAAGTGACAACACACACATGAGGCCTAAGCAAATGTCCAGCACAGGACCTGCACACAGTCAGTACTCAGCAAACACCACCTCCTGAGGAGGAGAGGTGGGGAGGGCTTAGAAGCTGCTAGGACAGCCTTCCCCTGAAACTAAAGCTGCTCCTCCACTCTGCTCAGCCAGGAGCTCCCCCTGCAAGGTGCTCTGTTCTGCAGCAAGGGGCAATGTCATGAGATCGCTTGCCTTTTTGCTGAGCAATGACCTCTTCTAGTGTTCTCCCTTCAGCCCCAGATCCAAACACCCAGCCAGCAGCAAGGCTAGACCACCAGCCACCAGACAGACTCCAGGTAGCTGGAGGGGCAGGCTGGTGCCCTGTGTGCATCTCCGACCAGTCTGACTTCCGGACTTGAGGTCCAGAGTAGGTTTCCCTGTGTTCAGAGTCCAGACTAGCCTCGCTAGGCAGTGTGATCGTGGACAAGCTTCTGATGCCCTCTTGGCCTCAGTTTCCTCATCTATAAAATGGTAATGATAATACTGTCTGGCACATAGCACCCTTACAAGAGTCAAGGAAGTCAATCCCGAAAAAGCACTGTAAAAAGTTCTCACAGTTGTTAATATTCCTTAAAGAACAGGTTCTCAAGCTCCCCTGGAGCCTTGTCACCCTCCCTCAGAGGCAGAGGCTCAAGAGTGTCTGCAACATGTTGCAATAACTTAGCTGTCACTTGCTAGCCTGGAGAAAAGCAGGCACGTCACCTCCCCGGATCTGGACTCATAGAGTCTTCTCATGCAGTCGAATGACATGGTTGTTTCCAGAGCTACCAACACGCTCTGTTTGCTCACACTGAACGAAGTCAAGTAACCCCCTGTGCCTCTCTCACACGACTCGCTGGTCCCATCAGGACTTCAGGGTCTTCTGACCCAAATACTGGATTTTTAATGTGCAATTCACTTGCTGGATATTTGGTGGCCAGCTCATGTGTATCAGGCCCTGAGCCAGGCAGGAGAATTGCAGGGTGAACTGGGCTGACATTGGGCATGGTTACATTAGACAGCACAGAGGTCATTAACATACTTAAGTCTCACAGCACAGAGAGGGGAGGACTTCGTTATCATCCCCAGTCTACATTCAGGCCAGGAAACTGAGGCACAGAGAAGCTATGTGAAGTAAAAAGGCAGAGCTAGGATCTGAACTACGGCCAGCACTCTTTCCCTGCACATCCCACAAGTCCCTGCAATGACCAGAGAGCCCAGAAGCCACAGGGACCGGAGGTGGGAGCTGTGAGATGGGTAGTCAGAGTGCTAAGCTGACACCTGAAAATAAGGAAGACAAGATGAGGCACGCGGGGCGGGGGGGGGGGGGCGACGAGTATACAAAAAGAGAATATTCCAGACAGAGAAAATAGCAGGGTATAGGTGGAAAGGCAAAGAAGCCAGACAGAGCAGGTCCCCATGAGGAGCCAAACATGTTCAAGTGGCCAGAGCTGAGGCTTTGATGGAGGGAGAGGTGAACAAACCCTAAGGCTGTGGGATGGAGGTTGATGAGCAGAGGAGTGAAGGGGACAAGCTAAGAGGCCAGTGCAAGACAGGCTGGGGCACAGAATCTCAGCTGTCAGGGAGGAAAGAGGTGAGAGGGGCTCATCCTTTTATAGGAGGGTGCAGAGTCCGACACATGCTCACCCTGAAGGCACAGAGCAGCGCAGGAGGATGTGGGAGGGGAGGTGCTCAGTCAAGGGAGCACAAGTGCTGCAAGCCAGAAATAAATGGGATCTGAGGCGCCAGTGGAAGAATGAGACTGGAACAGCAGAGAGGACCTTGTTCAGTACAATCTTGGGGTTTGCACCCTTAGAGGCATTTTGAATCCTGAGGTTATCACATGGGGGTGGTGATAGCTATCCTTCTAATGATCTATCACTTGTTACCTTTGATAAGCATGTTTGCCATCTCAACACAAAGTGATGGATAAAACCACCAGGATGTGATAGAGTGGAGGAAAACTGAGGGCCAGTGTATTAGTCTGTTTCCTGTTACTATAACAAAATACCTGAGGCTGGGTACTTTATAAAGAAAATAAATTTATTTAGCTCACAAACCTAGAAGTCCAAGAGCATGGTACCAGCATTAACTTGGCTCTGTTGAGGGTATCATGGAGGATGACATCACAACAGCAGAAGGACACTGGACATGGAGAGGTTGCTTGGCCAGATGGGAAGTCAGAGAGGGAAAGGGCTAATCTTGCTCTGAGGTCCCATGAGACCTACCTTCACCCCTTTGAGGGCATGTGATAGTTACCCGATTGTGTCAATTTAAATAAGAAACGCCCAACTAAAATTGGATCAGCATAGTTCTGGGTGTGGCTAATGGGATTTACTGGGTGTGAGTGACAGCAATCAAGGGGCTTGCTTCCTGAATGGTATAAAAGGCAAACAAGAAGGAAGGCTCACTTCTGTTTCTTTGGAAGAGCTCCAGTCTTCACCTCTACCTTGGATGTCATCTCCTGGCTTCTAGAGCAGACCCTTCGGCCTCCTGATAAAGACTCACACAGGACACTACAGTGAGCTCCAGGCCTTTGACTGGATCCTTCGCATCTCTAGCACAGATAACCCTTTTGTACTCTTCCACGCCTGACTCTGCAGCCGGGCACTGTAAGTCAGTCTTGTAAATTCTTATATATTTGTATATCTTGCATTAAATCAGTTTCTCTAGTAAGCACTGATTGATACAGGGCACATGTCTAAATGACCTAATCACTTCCTATGAGGGCCCAACTCTTAAAGATCCCATACCTCACTGGAGACTAAGCCTTTAACACATGAACTTTTCAGTGACAAACCACATCCAAGTCAGTACATTGACACCTCCTGGAGATCCACGTCCATACTGAATGATCAGCCCTCATAAAGCTTGGCTGAACCGGGTATAAGCAACACCCTGGCCAGAGGCTCAGGAAGGGCATGAGGAGGAATGGAGCTTGACACTGATGGAGCTCCTCCTGAGGTCTCTGTTTGCCATTGGCTCCCCTATAGCATGCTGGTGAGGGGAGGGTCCCTACTGTCATTTAGAATGGAAAGAAATGTCACATGGAAAGTGCCTGTGGCTTTCTGAGTGTATTAAGAGCAGACAGTGACGAACTAGAGTTCATTGGCTAAGCTGTGCCCACTGCCTATTTCTGTAAATGAACTCTTATGGGAACAAAGCCACACCATTCGTTTCCAGACTATTTACGGTTGCCCTTGTGCTACCATAGTGAAGATGGGTAGCTGCCATGGGGTAACCTTATGACCCACGGCACGCCTAACATTTATGACCCGGTCCTTTTCCGGAAGAGTTGACCAACACCTGTTAAGAGCCCTGGTCTAATCATGTACAAGTTGTTCAACCTGAGCTGGGATGTGAACCTTGGTTTGTCTGCTTCTGGACCTACAGAACATTACTACATCACCTTTTCTCCTTTACAGAGAAGTGTCATCTGTGGAGGAAGAAGGCAGAGAAAGTTCTCTCACTGGCCCAGCTTGTTATGAGAAAGGTGAAGTGGCTGCCCTGATCCCTACTGACAGCCCATTTCCACTACTCCAATCAACACACCTTATTAAAATATGAATCAGGGGCCAGGGATTGAGCTCAATGGTTCTGACACCTGCCTTGCAAGCTCAAGGTCCCAAGTTCGATCCCCGGTACCAAAAAAAAATGAATCAGATTATCATACTAAATATAACTCACACTCCTCACTGTCATCTCCAAGACCATGTACAACTGGCCCATGCCTACCCTTCTATTCTCAACACACCACTTGCTCCTACATTCACTGTACAATCACCCTGGATTCCTGTTCCTTGAACATGTCAGCTTTGCTTCCATCCTAGGACCTTTGCATTGGGTGTTCCTGCTGCATGGAATGTCCCCTCACCACATCTCCCTATGGCTGGGTTCTCCTAGTGAATCAAATACCAGCTCAATGCCATGTCAGGGCCACATTACCAAAGGCCACTCCCTCTCCCCAGAGTTTCTCAAAAACATCACCTGCCTGAATTCTGAAGTTATTCACTTGTTCACTTTATATCTCCTCCAATACAGGGGAAGATCTATGAAAGGAGTGGCTTTGTTGTGACCATGACTAAAACTAGATGTGCCACTTAATATGGATTGCCGACTTGACTGGATTAAGAGATTCTTGGAGATGTGATTTGGTTGTGAGGGCATTAACCTCATTAATGAGTTAATGAATGCTCTGATGAGTTCATAGCTGAATGGATGACTGAGGAGTAGACCCTAGGAGGAAGTGGGTCATGGGGACATGGGGGTACTGTATCTGGACCCTGGCACCTTCCTCTCTGGCTACTTCCCTAGCTCTGATTTCCAGGTGTGTTGAATTAAGCAGTTTTCCTCTGCCATGTTCTTCCACCATGATGTTTCTGCCTTAGAGCCAGTGGATCATGGACTGCAATTTCTGAAACTGTGAGCCAACAATAATCCTCTCCTCTTTTAAATTAAGGTATCAGGTATTATGTCCCAGCAATAGAAAGCTAAACAGTACACCTGAACTGAAGTGGACACTAGATACTACTAACATTTGGGTCAGCTCTGTCCAATCAAATATAATGTGAACTGCAGACTGAGCTACGTATATATTTTCATCTTTTTTTACAGTTGCATTAAAAAACAAAAGGAAACAGGTGAAATTGATTTTAATGTATAACCAATAGAGTAAACTTAAAGCAGTATTCTTTTTTTTTTCTTTTCTTTGTTTTTGGCACTTTATTAAATTCTTTTATTGGTACATTGTAGGTACACAACACAATTACATTTCTCATTAGGAATTGTACCTTTACATAATGCATCTTGATTCTTATTTTTTCCCCATTCCTAACCCTCCCTTCAACCCCTCCACCCTTCCCTATTTACAAAGACTTTATTTTCATTTTTTCCATTTCTCATCATTTTTTCTTTTCCTTTTTTTCTTTTCCCTTGCCCTTCCCCTTCCCCTTCCCCTTTTGGACCTTTTCTTCCTATTTTACATTATCGATTATTCATTCTAATCATTGGTACATTTTAGGTATACAATATAATGACATTCATCATTGGAAATTTGCACCTTTACATAGTCTCTCTTGGTTCTTATTTTTCACCCTTGCCTAACCCTCCCTTCAACCCCTCCAGTCCTCCCTATTTACAAAGATTTTGTTCCTATTTTTCCATTTTCTCATATTAATCCCATTCCCTTCTATCCTTTCCCCTAGCCCTCCCACTTCCTTCCCCTTTGCCCCTTTCCTTCCTATTTCACATTACCTATTATACATTTTAGTCCTTATTTACACTTTCAGTTTCTCACACCAGAGAAACTATTCGGTATTTATACGTGTGTGTCCTATTTATTTCACTTAAGAGTATCGTCTCAATGTGCATCCACTTAGCTATAAATGTCTCTAATTTCTCATTTTTGATGGCTGAGTAGTACTCCATTTTATTAAAAAACCGCATTTTCTTTATCCAGTCTCCAGTTGATGGGCATTTGGGCTGTTTCCAAGTTTTAGCTATCACAAACTGTGCTGCTGTGAACATGGGTGCACATATATCACTGTGGTACGATCCTTTTAATTCTTTGGGGAAGATCCCCAGCAGTGGAATAGCAGGGTCAAATGGGACTTCCAGTCCTAGTTTTTTGAGGTATCTCCATATTGATTTCCACAGTGCTTGCACCAGTCTACACTCCCACCAGGAGTGGAGCAGGGTTCCTCTTTCCCACAGCCCTGCCAGCATTTGTAATTGGTTGATTTCATGATAGCAGCCATTCTTTCTGGAGTGAAGTGGAATCTCAGCATTGTTTTCATTTGCATCTCTCGAATGACCAGTGATGTTGAACATTTTTTCATGTATTTATTTGCTATTTCTACTTCTTTGTCTGAGAAATGTCTGCTCATTTCAGATGCCCATTTTCGGATTGGGTCTTTAAATTTGGGAGGTCTGATCTTTTTAAGTTCTTTATAGATTCGAGATAGCAGACCTTTGTCTGAGGAAGAGCAGGTGAAGATTTTTTCCCACATTGTGGGTTGTCTCTTCACACTGTAAAGCAGTATTCTCGTGGCAAATGATGCCCTGGCAGGCTTTACATCCATATTTATGTTTAATGTTTAATGTGTGTTGCCTCCCACCTAGGTGACCCATGTGTCCCAACTTGCATGGAGGCCAAGCACAGGCTGGGGCAGTGATCTCACCATACCTAATGTCTGCTGAGGACAAGCAAAGAAAGATCTCATTTCCCATGAGAAGTTGAAGTTGTCTAGCTGTGTCCTGGAGTTTAGATACATTGCCCAGATTTTCTGGCTCTATGGGCAGCTTTAAACCTATCCCTAGGAACAGGGGCTCTGGGCAACTTGGACCTCCAAATCCTGCTCTAAGTAGTCTTCTGGGAAGGCAGGTTGAGCAAAGTAGGAACAGATACCCTGGATGATGGCCTCTCTGAGGCGACATGGAAGCAAAGCTCCCAGCTGCTCGCTGTGCTGAGCCATGCAGTTCTGAATCAGTCCCAGATAGGAGGAGTGGAGCCATGGGGTTAGGTAAGAACCCTGGCACTGGAACTAGCATCTCCCAGTTTAGCTCTCACCCAGTGACCAGTCTGACTACATACCTATTTTATAGAGAGGGCTACTGAATGGACCAGAGTCTCAGCAGGCTCTTCAGCAAACAGCTACATAACCAATACCTATGCTCTGGCTCCTGCATCTCCCCAAGTGCAGGACCATCCTGTCTTCCATGCATTCCCGGCACACACACAGTTACTGCCCAGGCAGAACCTTCCAACCAATATTCTTGTTCTAGGATGCCACAGTGATGAAAAGATAAAATCCTTACCTACACAGAGCTAATATTCTCATAAGGATAGTGATGTTAAGTAAATGAGCCCCAAATATACGATGTTAGATGGGGTAAGGGCTCTAAAGAAAATAAAGCAGGAGATGCGAAGAGATGACAGTTGGAGAGGCCACTCTGAAATGATAATAGCTGAGCACTGAATTTCATAGCACAAATATCTGATTTTGGAAAACTTAAGGCTACAGGAACAGAGAGGGGAAAAGATCTTGAAGTAATATTACTAGTGGCATAGGGAAGGACTCTCAAGAAGGCCAGTGTGTAGAAGCACGAGAGAAGGGCCTGAAGGTGGTAGAGCAGGCCCGAAGGGCTGTGGCAAAGGCTCCCCTGTCCACTGCACAGCCATCATTCCTGTCTCTGAAGCTTAGAGTTCTGCCCCTGGCTCCCTGACTCTGCCACTCAAGGCTGTGGCTTTGACAGCAGGCAGAATGACTGATTACTCATTTATACAATGCACAGTGGTGTGTAGATGGAGCATAAGTATTTATTTCCTCCAGCTGATGCGTCTTGATGCTGGGAAGGTGGATATCAAGATTGTGGATATGGTCTCATTACTACTACCAGGGATGGCACCCAGATACCCCAAAACAGGCTCTTTGTGAGAAGCACAGGACAGGCAAGCAAGCTAGACCTCCCTTCTTCCCTATCTATGAGGACTAAGCCCACACCAAGCCTCTGAATCAGGAGACCTGAAACACTAGACATGGTGCAGCTCCTAAGGACTCCTCACTGATAATTTTCTAATCAGCTCTGACATTTCTACTTGTGTCTGCTTCTCCCTAGATATCTCCATTCACATCTGCATACTGACCCCTCTGTCTCTCACAGAAGCCTGAGTCCTCTACTCCCTTTGCCCCACCTCCAATGAGAGGACTTCTTGCTCCCCCACTGACTCGGACCCAGCAGTCTTCATCTTGCAGGTTTTCATGGAAACCCAATCTCCACAATCTTCGAAGGATATCTTCCCCATCTTATAGTCACCCTCGAGAGCCCAATTTTCAAAGTTGGCTGAACATAGAAACAGAATAGGAGGTTGCAAAAATATTAATATTATTGATCAGATTCTACTCCAGACCAATTAAATCAGTCTTGGTGGTAGACGCCCGGCAGGCAGTAGTATTTTCAGAATTCCCTATTCAATTGCAGTGTGCAGCCAGGATTGAGAATCACCATGATACAGGGCTTTTCTTCAGCTTCAACATGTGTACAGATCACCTTGGCTTCCTGTTTAAGTACAGATTCTAATTCAGTAAGTCTGGGAAAGGGCCCAAGATTTTGTATTTTCAACTGGCTCCCGTGAGATAGTTGCTGTGTTCCAGGGACCACAACTTGAGTAGTAGGGTCTTAAGGTAGCTAGAATTGAGGAGTGGATGAGGGACATAGGCTTCACTATGTCCTAGTAAAAGTCCACTATGGAGCTCGCTCCCTTTAAAGCTGGGAAGGGGCAGCTGGGCATGGTGGTGTATACCTGTAATCCTGGCACTCTAAGAGGCAGAGGCAAGAGAGTTGCAAATTCAAGCCCAGCTTGGGCAACTTAGTGAGGCCCTATCTCAAAGTAGAAAAAAAATAAAGGGCTGGGGATATAGCACAGTGCACAACCCTGGGTTCATTCCTCCATACTGGAAGAAAGGTTTGGAAGTTTGGCTTACTGGACAAGGTAAGGTGAAAGACTCTTTGATGAAAGGACAGAACTTTTCTGTCCATGTGAGATTAGATCTACATCTAAGATACTACATTCTCTGTTCTGGATACCTAGCTGAGTATCCAGTATATAGTTTAAGTTGCTCAAAAAGTGATACTTGTGTTACGTGGCTGTCATTGTTTATTACTGCATGACCTTCACTCCAATTCCCAGGCCAAATAAGTGTGCGCTTTCAACTTCCAAAACCCTGACCCATCTCAGACACAACTCTATGGATCCTGTTAGTCTAAGGACACTAATGCATTATTTAGATCTCTCATTCATTCAATTCATTTTCCAAAAGCTGTAGATGTGCTTTCATAGCCTGGTCATGGATAGCAGTGTTTGCTATGGATGGGGACCTGTTTAAATGTTCTGCTTGATTTAACTCATTATATTCTTAACACAACTCTAGCCATTTGGAGAGTAGTCTATGCAGCAGAGATCAGATATACAGTAGATGATAGTGCCAAGAAATTAACTGAGCCCGCAACTTTCCAGTGCTTCACAAATTCTAATTGCTAAGTGATTTCACTGAGATGCAAGTTCTCATTTACCAGGTGAGGTGAGCCTGAGATTCTGCGTATCTCACAAATCCCAGATAACAGTAATGCAGTAGGTCCAATGACAGCACTTCAAATAGCAAAACTACCCATATGTTTTAGTGGATTCTGGTATTTCTGGGCCTCTTTCTTAATATCCCCCTAAGTACTCTTACTGCTTTACTACAATTGATGGTTGGTTGATTTGATGAGTGGCAAAATCACAGTAAATTTCTACTCTGAACATTTACTCAAAGTTCTGTAAATTTCTGCTCAAATTGCAATATTTTGTGGCAAAAGGTATCAGCTATTTGGAAAAAGCACTGTGTTTGTTATAAGCTACAGAAGATGTAGCATGTTGTGAAATTGCTTTTACATTTTGGTTTCATGACAGAGACTATTTTCTGGGCCAGGGAAACCATTTCCATTTTTAAAAGCAATATGAAGAGCTACAATTTGACAAATACAGGGAGGGATTTCTTGAAACATAGAAGTGAATCATGTTAACTGTAAAAGCTCCCTTCTCAGCTCACTATAAGACAGGATATGTATGGAAACCACAAAAAATGACAAAAATTATTGCCCAGTGAAGTATGTATAAGAGCAAATCAGTCTGATTCAGTAGCTGTGAACTACCTCAGTTGTAAATGAGACAGAGAAAAGCTGAACACAGAAGTGAAAATAAACAACCAGGGATGCTTTTGAGGTCAAAATGACTTGAAGTTACAGTGTCACGGGCCAAACTCTGGAGGAAACTGACTTCAAATGATGAATCTTTGGGAAAAACAAAAACACCCTATTCAAAATTGGCAAGTATATCAAGGTTAGACTAAGCAATGATCAATGATAACAAATATTAGTTAGAATGGTGTCTTTATGCAATTTTGGGAGCCCAATAATTCTCAAACTTTCTCACTTAAGGAAAATTTAAACACCTTGCTCCATTCTCACATCATACCCCCACATCAATTAAATCATGATCTCTAGGTAAGGGTCCCAGGCATCTTAATTTTTAAATCTCTCCAATGATTCTAATGTGCGGTCAAGTTGGAGAATCATTGGCATTCAAAGTTGCCACTCCTACATGAAGGAATCCATCTGGACCATTGATTTTTGACCCTGGCAGCATGTTAGAATCAAATAAATTTAAAATAGTGATGATCATCTCCATTCCTAGAAATTCTAGTTAATCTCTGGAGCTTAGGCATCAGCATTTTTAAGAACTTCCCAGTGTGCAGCCAGGTAGATGACCACCGCTTCATATGTTTGTACCATGATTTCATCTGTTGCTTCCATTTAAAGGATCTAGTATGTTACAGCTGAAAATGCATCTTAGACTCTTTGCAAAGGTAGATTCCTCATTTTACCTTTAAATCAAGAATTTCTAACTTGGAGGGGTTCTGTGACTTCCCTTAAATCCTACACAAACTGTTGGATGAATACATCCATCCATCTGTGTATATACATGTGTACCTTTAAGGGAGAATGTCCTTTGCTTTTGTAAGTGTTCAAAAGATTTAAAACTACAATATTAAAGGCTAATGTGGCTTCATAAATTTAAGAAAGTTAAAGAATGAATGGAGAATAAATTTTACCTCAGCAGCACCTCTGCTAGTTTTGGATCTGGGCACCCCTATGCCATGTAGTGATCATGTATCTTTATTGCAAGTTTAGTTCGGACCCTATACCCCATCCTTTGAAAAACTGTAGAGCACTGGATATGAATTCCCCCAGAGCTAAGGACCAAAGTACAGTAGAAACGTGGGGAGTGGGGTCAGTACTGGGTTTTCTCGTAAATCTTACAATGAGATATGACTTATCAAGATGTAAAGACACTGTCCCCTCAGATATTTTGCATTCATGTCCCCAACTGGATAAGGATATTATGGTTTTCTAGTCCTGACCATTGGTAATTATTTGCCTTGATTTAAATTCTAGTTTTCTCTCTTACTAATTATGTGACCTTGGGAAAGTTATATAATCTTTTTATTCCTCTTATAAAGTATTGATAATATCAGTACTTTTAAGACTGTTGTAAAGAATAAATAAGAAAATAAGTGTAAAATGCTCAGCATGATGTTTGGCAGAGTAAGCACATTAAATATTTACATTATATTACTGCGTCTACTATTGTTTTTCTTATTATTAACACCTTTATGACCTTGTTCAAGTTACTAAACATCCTGAAGCTTTATTTATTGATCCATAAGACAAGAAAAATAAATTTAACCCATTTTCCTTCATAGTGTTATAGTGATGACCAAGTAAAAGAGTAGGAGGTATAGTCAGCCCTTCATATTCCACAGGTTCTGCATCCATCTGCAAGATTCAACCAACTGTGCGATTCAATCCAACAGATTTCAACCATGAATCAAAAATATTCAAAACATTGTAAGTGTACCAAACCAGCACAGACTTTATTCTCTAAACAATACAGCATAACTAACTATTCACAGAGCATTTGCATTGTATTAGGTACTATGAAACCTAGAGATGATTTAAAGAATACAGAAGGATGTGCACTAGTTATAGGCCAACACTATGCCACTTCATAAAAGGGACTTGAGCAGCTACACATTTTGGTATCCTCAGGGATCCTGGAACCACATATTAAGCTCAGTTGTGTATCATCATTATCATATGGTAACTTATCGTATATACAGGGAATCTATAGCCCACAGAAAAGGGAGGCCCTAAAATACAGACAACATTCCCATCCTCAGGAAGTACTCTGAGATTCCAATAGCTGAGCAGGCTTTCTACCTGGGTGCAGGATTCTTTTGCTGCATATCCAGCATTCCAGTCAGCCCAAACTTTCCCACCACACAGGCCAATGGATGCTTAAGCTCTACATGGCTGCTGCACACTACCCCTCAGAGAAGAGAATTAAACCAGTCACTCAATAAAGCACGGGTGCCCCAAAGCATCAGCAGCCCTCATTCAGCCCAGAACTGATCAGCAGTGATCCCTCTCACACAACAACCTTCCCAGGAAAAGTCCTCAGTCCTGCCTGTCCACCAGGACACTCTTCACTACACAGTACTCCACCATCTGGCCCACCAGAGCAGAAAATCACTGACACCTTTCAACAGTCTCAGCAAAGATTCGAGATGATCAGCATTCACTTACCCGGAGTCTGCTTGGTTGTACGCACGGGGGTGTAGTGATTTTTGGAGGACGATCTGACCGGTGTGTTCTCTTTGGGAGAGGTATTGATAGCCGAGATAGTTTCTCTTTCACAGTGTGCTATGGGGATTGGTCCCTGTTGTCTTAAGATGTCAGCCAGAGCCCTAAAGAAGGAAGAGATCACACAGTGAGACTCTCATGTGCTGCACAGAAGGGAGTGGTTCACTTCTGTAGGTGCTTTGAGACCTGGAGCTGGGAAGAGACAGAGACATGGCATTCAGTTCTCAACAGTCACAGCCTCATCTAGTGCTGGCTCAGTGGAGAGAATACCATGCCTTGGGGTACAGATGCTAAAAGACTGTGATTATGACTTTTTTGAAATTTATTTCACGTCAGCAAACTCTGAGCTCCTTCAAAATACTGATTCCCCAAATACCCACCTACGTCAGCCAGAATTGCCAGCAACTGGGCAGTGGAGTGCCACCTTGGGAAAAGGCTGACATCACAGGCCTCACATGCAGCAGCAGGGTACTAACTATTAGGGGACCAGCCTCCCCTGCACACACAGAGCAGCATGCACTAGGTACTGGTGACCCAAATAAGTACAACACACCCCTCCTGCTGTCAAAGAAAGGTGTGATTTAGCTGCAAAAGCAGGATGCTCAGATAAAAAGATAAACATCAGAACACATGGATGGTGCAGACAGAGAAGGCAAATGGAGTTTAGACAAGGGAGCAATTATAAACACAGAGGCAAAAAATCCACAGGAAAAAAGATGCACAGAAACTCTGCCTAAGTGGAAAGACGACCCCCTACCAAGAGATTCAGTGACCCAGAGAAAGCAGGTTTTATTTACTCAATCCCTACCTTCAACAACCAAACATATAATTCTTGAAGACGAGGCATGCAACAGTCCCTGCAGAGACAGAGGTTAATAGGCCCCCATTCCTGCCTTCTAGGAACTCTCAATTTAGGAGGGATCACTCTCCCACCTAGTTTCAAACAGGACTCCTTCAGTGGATGGCACGGGAGATAGCACTGTCATCGGTACAGAGGCAACAGGGACGCGCTAAGGAGCATAGATGAGTGTGGACTGGCCAGAAAGGCTACATTTGGATAACATCCCTGGGTCCTGCTGTACCCCTTTTGACCCAGCAGGGCAAAGACTCTTCCATGTGCTCCGGGTGTCCCTGAGGGGTGGGGTGGGTGAGGCAGCGTAACTCCAGGCCTCTTTGAGTCAGCCCTGCCCCACTGAGATCATGACCAACCCACCCCATGGCTTCCTTCGCCTCTCACCTCTAGTACTCTGCCCCCTTGGAAAGTGACAAGCACAACAGTGTCTGAGAGTGGATGATCTCCTTCCATTATGCTTCCTGTGACAGACATGCCGAACCTTCTTAGAAGTGCATCAAGCTGGCAATCTTTTCATTTAGTGGCATTTATACAGCAATTTCAGATTTTCCAAGTGCTTTCCTCTCACTGGCTTTCTTTGCTCTCAGCCTGTCAAGGAAGGAACAGACCACACACCCCCCCACACACACTTCCACGGACAGGCAGAACACAGAACCTCATGTTCAGGGGAAAGAAATAGGGAAGGTCTGGGTTCGGGGCCATACATCAGCCATTTGGGTCCTAGGAATAAGGAAAAAGTACTGCCCTAGAAAGGCAAGAGTTTTAGGTTCAAATCCCAGCTCTGCTGATTAGCCATGAACCCCTGGGCAAACATTTTAATCATTGAGGCTGAAATGTAATCACTTTTTCCCATTGGGAAAACAAAGGGTTTAAACTAACATGACTTTTTTTTTTTAGATAAGGTCTTGCTTTCTGGCCAGGGGTGGCCTTGAACTCACTGTGATCCTCCCGCCTCAACCTCCTGAGTGCTGGGATTACAGGCATGCACCACCACACCCAGCAAACTAACATGACTTCTAAAACATCTTCTGATTCTGACATGTGATAACTTTATTTTGCATACTTTTTTAACCATACATTAATGCAAGATACCATTGTTTCATCCTTCTCATGGTCAAAGACTCTTCCCTACCATCTTTCTGTGATAAGAAAATAGTGAATTACAAGTTATAATAGACACATAGGCCAATTGAGTAGAACTGAAAGTCCCAAAATGTATGTCCCAACATACATCTACAGTCAATTCATGTTTCATAAGAGTGCCAAGAATATTCATTGGAGAGAGAATACTTTTCTTTTCAAAAATGATCCTGGAACAAATAGTTTTCCATACATAAAAGAACAAAATTAGGCCCTAATCTCACACTATACACAAAAATTAATTTAAAATGGGTCATATACCTAAATATTAGTCCTGAAGCTATAAACTCTTAGAATAAAATATGGGAGTAAATCATTGTGACTTCTCCCATATAGCAATGGTTTCTTAGATCTAACATGAAAAGCACAAGAAACAAAAGAAAAATAGATAAAAACATTTGTGCATCAGAAGATATCATCAAGAAAATGAAAGACAATCCACGGAATAGGAGAAAACATTTGCAAAGCACCTATCTGATAACAGACTTGTATCCAGAATATTTATAAAAGCATCTTACAACTCAAGAATTTAAAAAAAACAAATATCTCAATTTTAAAATGGGCAAAGGATGTAAAGAGGCATCTCTCCAAAGAACATACACATGAAAAGTAGTTTAGTATGATTAAGCACTAGGGAAATACAAATCAAAATGACACTGCATGCCATACCATTCAGACATACTAAGATGGATACAAACAAAAAGGCCGATAACAGCAATTGTTGCCAACAATTTAGAGAAACAGGAGTCTTCACACTCTGCTAATGAAAATTTAAAACAGTACAGCCCCTTTGGAAGGCAGTTTAACAATTCCTCAAAATATTAAACCTATAGTGAATAGGCCCAGCAATTCTACTCCCAAGTACTCTCAAGAAAAATGAAAACATAACTACATAAAACTTTATATGAAGGTTCATGGCACAGTATTAGTAAGAGCCAAAGGGTGGCTACAAGCCAAATGTTCATCAATTGATGAATGGATAAACAAAATGTGGATGTATCCACAAAACAGAATTCTTCAGTCATAAAAAAGGAACGAAGTAATGACACGTGCTATACTATGGAAGAATCTTGAAAACACCACATTAAGAAAAAGAAGCCAGTCACAAAAGACTACATTTATATTAAATGACCAGTTCACCAAATCTACAGAGATAGAAAATAGATTTGTGGCTACTCCAGGGTTAGGAGAGGGCTGATGAGGAAAAACTACTAATGACTGTGGACAGTTATATCTCAATCGTTATTATTCAAAAGGTTCTATCCTTTCTCTTGCCTTCCAAGTTCTTAAGCAGACTCCTACTTCTCTGATGCCTATGAAGGGGAAAGGAGTTATGTGATTAAATCCAACCCCTTAGACTAGCCAACACCAAGTCTAATCAGTGGTTCTCAAGTAGGGTGATTTTGCACCCCCCCCCCCCGGAATATCTGGCAGTACCTGGAGACATTTTTGGTTGACACAACTATACAGAGATGCTTCTGGCACCTGGTGGGTACAGGCTAGGGATGCTGTTGACTTCCTACAATGCACAGGATGCTCCTCATGGCAAAGAATTATCAAGCACAAAATATCAATGGCAGTAAGGTTGAAGAACCTCGACTGATGTCTACTCAGCAAGCAAGGAAGTAGGTACTTCATCCTCAAGGCAGGGCTGTCTTCCTAAAGACTAGCAGGTTCAGTGCTTGCTGCTGGACAAGTAATATCTCTGGGTTACAGCAAGGCTGCTTCCTCCTGTCTCTGGGCCATAGAATGAAAGGAAGTAACTTGGGAGAGGGGACTTTGGCTGCCCAGTAGTCTGGGGTGTGCTGGGCAGCAGAGCCAAGGAGGACTGTACCAAAAACTGTTTCTCAAGGCTGCCTGATGCCTGGGGCCCCACCATGTGTTGTCCCACTGAAGAGCATGACAGCCAAGGAAATGATCCTGGTCCTATACCTCCTCCTGAATCATTCCCCAAGATCCAATCCTTCCCAGTGCCCTCTGCCAGTGTGAAAGCGGGGTTCTCATCTCAGACCACGTGGCCTTAGGAGCAGGTTGCTTTGCTAGCTCCCCCTCCCATCTCCTCAGCTCAGTGACCTCCCTCTTTGCTCTGGTTCCTCTCCAGCTACAATCCCTTGCTCTCCAGGGTGCTCAATAAATATTATTCTAATTCTGAAATGTGCAACCCTGGACTCACCTAATTAATTTGGATCCACCAGAGGAAATGGGTTAAGGCCTGAGCTACTTTCTAACCGCAGGGAAGAAAATTGATCATTGAGGAACAGCCAAGTGGATTTTTTGGAGTGGGCAGGCAGCTTTCAGGGGCTGACAGGATGGCTAGACAGACAGACAGACAGACAGAGAAGGGGGGGAGAGAGAGGGAGAGTGGAGGAGAGGAGAGGGGAAGGGAGGGGAGGGGAGGAGTTGAGAGTGAAAAGGAGAAATAAGAGATAGAGATAGAGAGAGGGAAAAAGACAGAATGAACTCCTAGGAAGAAAGGACAGGAGAAAAGAGAAAAGAAAGAGACCACGGAGAGGGAAGGTGACAGTCAGACAGAAACAAACAAGTGGAAAGTGGAAAAGAAAAAGGAGAAACTGAGAATCAAAGGGAAATTCAGAATTAGAAAGCAGTTCAGAAGACAGAGACATTCAGAGAAGGGGGCCAGAGAGAGACATTCCAAGGCAAAGAAATTCAGAGGGAGATATACAGAGCCAGCCACATGAGGGAGTGAGAACAAGAACGCCAGCCAAGTGCCCAGGAGGTGCCCCACCCCAACCGCGACAACTACAGATGTCCTAATTCTGAATCTGAAGTGAAGAACACCCTCTACCCCAAGTCCCCGTGCCTGAAGGCCACTTTTGATCTATCCAACAAAAGAATTCTTTCACCTGAATTATCTGGATTATAGCCTGGGTTCACTGCTCCCTTTTGCACATGTCTTCCTTGGCTTTTTCTGATGTGTGGTGAGCAGGGGAGAATAAATTAATTGGGAAGCAAATCTGAGAAAGGAAAATAGTCATTCTAATCATTCAGGTTAGGAAACTTTAGTCTTCTTCATGCCTCAGTATTGTGTATCAATTGCCTGGATAATGAAAACACTATCTTACATCTGAACAGCACACAATAATTTCTAAATATGTTCACCTGCCTTGCCCCACACAATTTGTTCTAACCCTGTGACCTTTGCAGCCATTTTTACCCCAAGTTCTAATAAGGAACTGAGGTTCAGACTAACTTCTGTACTTGAACATGATGGAACAGAAACTTAAAATTCAGAGCTCTGACTTGAGCTGGGGCACCCTTCTGACGCTGTGACGGCCTCTAACATACATCTCACTTTCCTACAAATCCTCAGCTTTAATGAATCTTCCTGGTCTCTCAAGCTGGGCCTGCTAATTTAGCAAATGCCAGTCAATATTTGGGCATGGAGAAACAATACGTAAATGAGTGATTCGGGTCAAGATCAGTTATTTATTTGCTTAAAACCTTGCTTAATATTGTCAGTGGCCCTGAAGAAATGAAAGTATATTTGAATTTCCCTAAGTGCTTAGTTATCTCAATACCTGTAAGGACTAAGCACAACCAACATTCTGACATGCTGCCACCTACATTCAAGATATGAAAAGTTTCTTAAAGTGGCAAAGGACTTCTCTTTAGCAATAGAAAAATAAACAAAACCTTGTAACTTCTTCATGTCTTTCCTGCTGGAGAATTTAAGGAACATCATTTGAGTTGTTACTATGTATCAAATACTGAGTTAAAAATCTTACATGCATTATATCCTATAATTCTCAAAACAACCTTATATAGTATGGGTAGTTGCCATATTTTACTGATAAAAAAAGACTTTGAGGTTAGATAGCTTTCCAAAGATCACAGTTAGTAAATAGTAAATTTGGATTTCAAAGTATATAGGATAAACTACAGGAGCTAACTATACTTGTATACCATTAGAATACTCATCTATAAACACATCCATCTATGCATTTATCCAGTTATCCATCCATGTATCCATTCGCCCATATATTCACCATCTAACCATCTACCCATCCATCTGTACACCCATCCTTCTATCTTCCACCTATCCATCTCTCCACTGATCCTTCATCCACCCATCCATCTATGCATCTATCCACTCATCCATCCCCCCATCCATCCCTCTACCCACCCATCTTTCCACCTATCTATCCACCTACCCATTCATCTACTCACCCATATACCCATCCACCCTTCAATCCATTTAATCATATTTTCTTTTTTACCTCCCATGTCCCTGCAATGTTCTCTGAACAATGAGATTTTTGGAGAGGTTCAAACTTCAGAGGAAGAAAATCTACCTAGACCTAAGAACTCAGCTGCAGCTCAGTTGCTCAGTTTTATTCATTTCTGTAAGTCATTAACATCAACAGCTTTGAAACTTTCTACACTACTTTAGCAGCCAACCATTCTGTCAAATGAAATCCCGAGTAGAACCCCAGAATACTTCACTAGACCTCTGCTCTGCATGATGGCAGAATGAGGAGCCAGAACCCTGCTCTCCAGATCTCTGCCTCTGCACCCAGTAGTTCCTTGTCTTCATCAAGTTTCCAAGTTTTGAAAACAAATGTGACAAAGGTGTCCCAAATTGAAAACGTGGAATTTTTTGCTCTTATTTTAACTCATTGAGTAGATAGTAAAACTTAGGTTCCCTCAAATTAAGTGAGGAACTTAAGGCCTGCTCTTTTGTCTCTTAATTAATATACTCTCCATGAGAACTCTATGAGTGCCACTCCTTACTGAGGTGGACAAATGGAAACCAGACTTTTGCTCTCCCATGTACCTGGATTTCTGAGCTATATAAATGCTGCAGAAAGGAGAAGATAAGCTCAGCTGTTGTTCATTAAGTATTTCTCAGCCAAGAGCAAAACAAGCAGGATATAAATTCAAATACAAGTTCTAGGGGCTCCTAGAGATTTCTTAGTATTTTCTCTGTGGATGATCATTTCATCTACATATAAAGATTTTGCTTCTACCTTGCCAATCCTATCCTAATTG
>NW_004624786.1:13687734-13711757 GCF_000247695.1 Heterocephalus glaber | reverse complement strand
GAGGGCAGGGGAATGGGGAAAAAAATAAGAACCAAGAGACTCATGTAATGGTACAAGATCCCAATGATGAATGTAACTGTATTTTACACCTAAAATGTACCAATAAACTTAATGGAAAAAAAAAGCAAGATAGTTTAGAGCCTTTTCTCTTTTCAGGGGGAGCAGGAAGAAATTCATGTTGCTGGATAGGTATGATAAATGGCCAAATAGATGAACTATTCCATAAAGAAGCTTCTCTGGTTAATGTTCTTAGTTCCAAAAACTAATGAGAACACTCTTGTTTTTGAAGAATTTTCTAAGAGCATTCCTGCCTAATTAAGTAGAGTACACTAAATATAATTAATTCTTTTTTTAAGTATTCAAGGTTTTTTGTAAGAGGGCCATCAGTCTAATTTTTGGTTCTCATCACGGAGAAAGCTAAGTAAAACAAAGTCTAGGAAATGGAGCTATACATATAAAATCTATAGGACAGATGAAGGAAGTTGTTTTTAATATTTTACATAAATGTCTGATAGCTGCTTCTTTTGTATTTCTCCTAGAAATAGAGTGTAGACATTTGATTCGTGTTAAATAAAAGATTCCAGTTATTTGAATGCTAGGTAACTGATCCTTAACTTGACATTGAAATTGAGGGACAGCTGGCATCCTCTTCAACCTCATTTCACACTTTTCTACTGGACAGTTAAAAGTTCTTTCATCCTATAAAATATTCACTCAGAACAATTCAAATGAATATATTTTTAATAAACACAAAGACCAAGGAGAATGGCTTAATTTGGTTCTCCCTATTCCCAGATCTCTCACAGTCCACTTGAAAAACACAGCTGCTGGCTTTGTGTGTGCACAAGACTGCTCTCCTCATGCAGAGAGGCTCAGAATGGATGTGGAGATCTCATTTGTTGCGTTAACAATGTCTGTGCATCTGCACTGAGCTGTTCTGAAGGTCTGAGTTGTCCCTAGCACAACTGGAATTCATCAGAGCCAATAAACATTGCAGGAATCTGCAAGGGGAGGCATAGCATGCTTGTTTTGTTTTCAAGCAAGCATGGCCCACTGGCCTACCCTGATGGGTTCCTACTCTGGAGTTGTCACTACGTGACCAGCCACAAGCTAGGGAGAGAGTCAATGTGCATCTCTTGCAGCCCCCGTTCATTCTTGATAGTGTCATCTCCACATACTACATTTCTGGCCTCATGAATGAAAATGAAAATTTATCCAGGCCTGGGAAATTCAAAAGCATTAGTAACAAAACTAGACTTTTCATAAATACTTGGGATAGTTGTCTGAGAATGAAGCAAAGATCTGAATGTATCCAGTGTAGCTACCATCTGAAACGTGGAAAATGAAAGTGCTACTCAAGATTTGTTATCAGAGCCACATGGCCAGCCAGGTGATACATGAATTACTAAATGCATCTGTGTTAAAGGTACACACAGGCTACTACTGCTGTTGTACTGCTGCTTCTGTTTTGGTGTTTTCACTTTTGCTATCAGCCCAGACCTAAATCTATAAATGAGCAAATCACAGGCAGCATGGCCTGATGACTAAACACTGAATTCTGGAGCCAAGGGCCTAAGTTGGAACTTTGGTCACTTAGTACACTGGTGAGCATGAGCTAACTACTTAAGTGCTCTGCAGCACTGTTTTCTTATTGAAAAACTAAGACCAAAATAATAAGGCAAAAAATAATATCTATTTCTTAGGGTTATCATGAAAATTAAATGAATTAATATTTGTAAAGCTTGTAGAACAGAGCCTGGCACCTAGGAAGTACAACATAAATATTTAATCAATAAATAAACCGAAATACAATTTCCCAATGTCTACATAGGCTCAGCCTACCACATCCAAACCACAGATGGAAAGGGAAAATTCTGGAGGACTGACTTGATAATGCTAAGTTGGCAAAATTCTTGAGTCACATGGCACAGCTGTGACTGGCTGTCCTGGAGGGGACTGCCCACAGCTCACATTTTCTATTTGGGTTGGGATAGAAATCCACATGGTCACACACCAGTTTTTGCTGAACCCTGAACTTGGGCGTGGAGAGCCAAGTGAAAACAGAGTGTCTATGTGTTCTTCTCCACTAGGCCATCAGAGATTGTGCTGCCACTTGCATGCAAGAAGGCATCAAGATGAAGGCCAACTGAAAAGCAAACAGTTTCCAAGCTGAGCAAAACAAATGGGGATTCTAAAGGGACTGAGGAAGGCAAACACATCAAGCTGGCTATAGCAGCATTTTCTGTAAAGGATTCAGTTATTTGTTTTCTTTCTCTCCCTTTTTCTTTCTTCTTTTTCTTTCCCTCTTTCTTCCCTTCACGCGCACTCTCCGCTTTTCTTCTTTAAAATAATTATAAACATTATTGTCATTTCCATGCTTTAGTACATTTGCATTAATCCAACCACGGGAAGATGGGGTACACTAAAAAGGCCACCTCAAATCTCATCCACTTTAATTCATCCATTCAGTCAGTTGTTCAGTCCTATTTATTGCAGCAGGCAATGCTATGGGCACCAGAATACAGATGTGAATAAAAGAGGCTAAGACTCCAGAGCTCTTTCCCTTGTGGTGGGAGAGAGGGATCCCTACCATCAAGTAAATCTACTACCTTGGGCTGGAGACCAAAAAATTTCCCAGAATAAATATTCAGGTCTTTATGTTGAGTTTGAATTTCTGAACGTCCCATGTTGTTCCTGGCAGCCCCATTTCCAGGTAGGCAGTCTCCACACAGGCAGAAAGGCTGGAAACCATGTACTGTGAGGAAAGACCCATATCTAGGAATGTTGATTTGGAAGAAGAGATGATTGAGGAGCTTTCTCTGCTATCCTGAAGATGTTCTGCTGCCTTGAAGAAGAAAGACACATTACCTTTAGGTGACTCCCTTGAGTGGACCCTATACCAAAGGAGTCAATTTTGGCTCCCTGTAAAAATCAACAAGAACTGCATCACAGTGATAGATGAGACCACCTCCAGGGTGGAACACTTCAGCCGGGGTGCATGGTGGACGCTTGCTGTACACGACAAGAGAGGAGCATCTCAGAGGGAGAGGCACCAGAAGGCCTCATAAAATGCCCTCCCACCAGGAGAATATGCTTTGAGCATGTTAAAAGAAGCATCCTCATCAGGCCATTTGCAGAAATCATTCTTATCTGAACACAGTGTACAAAGGAAGTGCATTTTCTCCATGCCTACCCCTAGGGCCATTGCACCTGTAAATGCAGATCCTGAAGCTCTAGGTGTGCTGAGTTCAGAACAGGCCAAGGAAGAACATTTCAGCCCCCATCCCTCAGTGCATCTGGCAGACCAAAGGGGCTAAGGGACTCATCCAAGGTCATGGGGACAGAAAGGACAGAAGTCATTTCACCTTCCAGGAAGAGCTCTAAGGCAGAGAAATATGGACGGCAAAATCCCCAAACATGAGACAAGGGAAGGAGGTCAAAGTCCCCTACTGATAGGGCCAAGGGTGCTGGCTAAGTGCCTCCTTTCGTGTCACATAGCAGGTCTGATGTTCGCTCCTCCATTTAAACAGTGGTGCTGGGGACAGTGATTTATGCAAGAGCTCCTCAGGCCTTTGAAAAGGAGTCACAAAGAAAACAGAGGCAAACTGAGGGTGCTCTTATCACCAGGAAATGGGGTAGGTTGTCCAAAGGCTGCCTCCAGGCCCCTATCTTCTTAGACTCAGTGGGCATCCTTGTGGTAAGAGGAAGGAACCCCTGGAGGCCATGGCATAATTCACAACATTAATTCTCAATGCCAAAAGAGAAAGCTGTTGGATTCTAACAACAAAGAGAAATAAAACAAGAAAAGAAACAAGAGAGAAAATTAGAAGGAATCCCCAGAGGGAATTAGAAAGGGAATCTGAAGCAGCCTTACAGTCAAGCATCACCACTTCCGTAGAAATGGGGGTAGGCTAATACCAATCAATGAAACAGACATGGAAATTACATAATACTTAATAAAGGAAATGCATTTTTACTGCTTCCCAGGCCACTGCAAGATTTCAAATAGACTTTAAAAAGTAAAATAAAATTGATGTTTGGAGAGCTACTTTAGGAATAGATACGAATGACTGGTAATAAACATACTGACTGTGTGCTCAGCCTGCTTGGAAGTAATCTGTCCTTCCCTATGGAATATGTGCCCTGCACAATCTTTGCAGTCATGTCTGAGCTATTAATCTGTTCGTCACACTTTTTATCAAACAGAGAAAAGAAAAACAATTTTGCCCAGGTCCAGTTTGGATAAATTTTGAATTAGTGTCATCTGAATCAATGTGGTTTAATGAAGTTCCAGCCATACAAGTTCAAGAAGGAAGCCAGAGGGAGAGGGAAAAAGGAAGACAACTCAACAGAAGTGAACAGAAATCAAAAGGACAGATGGGTAGACCCAGCAGTGGATGAAACAATGAAAGTAACAAGAAGAAACATTTTAATGATGTGGCTTAAAAGAGAGATGCGACAGATCCTTTGCTCAAAGACTAGATAGCCTTCTTTGTTAATGTGTAAGGGTGGGAAGGAGTTGCTGGGGAACGAGGTGGGTAAGAAGCTGGTTGTGGCTTATCTGAGCCCAGAAGAGCTGTATTTCCTAATGCAGTCTTCCAAGCCTACAGGATACTGTTCCTGGGAAATATCAGGCACGTTTCTCAGGATGCAAGAAAGTCAGAGAAAGCCAACTAGAATCCAGATTGTTCCCCAAGTTCTGGAACCATATCAGTGTCTAAGTCACCCTCAAGTCCAGCATTTCAGGGAGGTGGGAAAACATGCACCATCCTAGCCCTCCAACAAGGCTGCCCAAACATCAATGACGGTCAGAATTCCCCACAGATTGGCTCCGAGCCTGACCCTAGGACAGGGGGAAAAAAACTCTCCCAACAATCCCTTTCTCTGCTACTATGCACCTTGCCCCCAACCTGCTTGACCTCTGGCAAAGGTTCTTATTCCAAGGACCTCAAAAAAGAAGCCACTGATGGGCTCTGAAATGATTTCTCAAATGCCACTTAAAATTAAGTCATCCTCAGGGTTCAAATTCCTTCCCACAGTAGCAGCAAGAGTGAAGGATGAGGGAAGAACTGATTGGGTGGAAAACACACTTCCCAGAAGAACACATTTGGCTAAGGGAACATTGAATGTGTCCAGAGGACAGGTGTCCTGAGTAATGAGACTTTAATGCTGAAGCTAATGGGAACAGTACACGAGACCAAATGCCAAAAAAGCAAGGAATAATGAGTGTTTTCGAGGCCTGCAGAAAACACTGACTTTTCTCCCAATCCTTGGGACACACAGACAAGCTTCTGGCCACACAGAGCCTCGCTGGAACTCTAGCTCCCACAGGTCTGGAGATGGGGATAGAGACTTTGGGCAAGGAGGATCCAAGCACTGTTCTGCCCCTCTGGCTAGGAGTACGCATGAGGCAGGCAGGAGACAAGAGGGCTGGTAGGGTCCTCAACAGTTCTAGGCTCCACACCTCTCACACAGAGGTGAGTCCCTGCTCAGGTACCCTGGCACAGACCTGCAGACCAGAGAATGTGGCACAGCTGTGGCCACCACCCTGCATTAACTAAAGCTTGAGGTCTGCAGCAGACTTTGGCTGCTAGAAAGAAAACATGGGGCCTCTTAGGGTGTCTCAGGATTCCTTCCCTTCTCTGTGCCCTTCAGGACAGAGGAATCGAGAACAAGAGAAACGGAGATACAGAAAAAAGCAGGTAACTGGGCAGCACAGCTACGAGCACAGAATAAAATTAGAATGGACGAGGGATAAATTGGCCAGAGTTCTGTGTCTTGTATGCGCAGTGCTAGATGTTATAAATGGGGTGTGGAGGTTGATAAATTGGAGCTGTTTGTGAGCTGTACACCTCAGTAATTAAACAGGGAATGGCTCGAGGTCCAGCCTCTATCCCCAGATTGCATCTTTTCTCCTTTCCCTTAGCACCTCCCTACTCTCAGGAGCTAGGACTCCTGTAGAACTGCCCAGGGGTTCTTACAATACTGTGCACATTTTTTCCCCCCAATTAATATCAAGATTTTATTGTGTTCTTGATATTTCTCTGTGTGGACTTCACCATCCTCAGAAATATAATCCATCCTAGAGAGAACCCTCACTGCCGTGGGCACCTCCCTGCCTTGCATGCAATCTAAGTGGATACCGCTAGTCCTGTCTGCAGTACCCTGGGAGGAAGGTCATTTATCGGCTTAGTCCTTTACAATGGCAACCTGTCCCAAGGCCTGAGAGGGTGGGACATTGTTTTCTTAAGTAATCTGAATATCACTGACTCCTTTACATCCAGGAATGTAAAAGCCAGCTGTCCTGTTGAACTGTAAAGGATGAGAGAGGCACATAGTAGCTGTATGACCTTGGGCAACTCACTAAGCCTCTCTGAGTCAGTTTCCTCGACTATAAAATGGGTCTCTCTACTCAGAGGAGTGATGGAAATGCAGTGAGACTATACAGGCAAAGGGCTGAGCAGAGTGCCTGGTGCAGACTGGGCTCAAAAACAAAAACTCTTCTGAGTGTTCCCACTTCCTTGAGACCTCATCTAACAGGACCTCAGGTGCCCCCCAACTTTGTGGGACTGCACAGATGATGGGGAGAGAGAGCTCCCACCTCCCTGACGCAAGCAGAATGGCAAGGGACTCCTTAGCCCCCTGTCACCTGCCCTTATGCTCAGCCTTTCCCACTCTTCTCCATTTCTGGGATCAGTCCCATCTCATGAATGTGCATGTGGAGCTGGGGGAGGAAGCATGAGCCACACATGCACATTAGGGATCCACTGGCAATGCTCATGGAGGCCTCATCTTTCTGGGTTTGCACACGCCTCCACTTCATCTGTGGCTGTCTGGCCCAAGTGGCGACCCCATCTCCATGCAACATTGCAGAGGCAACAGCCCTGCAATGGAGAGGGGAACAAGGTGCAGTGAACAGGGGCTGTGATCCCATGCCTCCTCCCTGCATGTAACCAGAAGAAACTGGGTCCCTTTACCATCAGCATCAAAGCAGGAAGCTAAATTGAGCAATGTCTACTATTTTATGCAGAAATGTGGGACAGCCTCTTTTTTCCACCCTTTCTGGGCAGTGACTTCAAATGTTTGATGCATATTCAACTCCTTTCTTTTGTCCTATCTCCCAACTACCCCACTGCTTGACACAACTAACATGAAACTGGTTTTTCCAAAGGTCAGTAATTATCCTTCCATGTGAGAAACGGCCCCTTCGTGGATGCTGGGCCCTCTCTAAAATGCCTCTTCTGTGCTCCCGTCTTCAAAGACAGCTGAACCAGCTCCCCAGAAAGCAGCTCTCATTACTGAAGGCACTCTTGATTTCCGATCACCTTTTTCATTCATCAGCCTCAGCCTATGACTTATTACTGCTTACAAGAATCAAATATACCCTAGGAGGATAAAAATATTCTACAATGAGAGAAAGTCAAAATGACATGCCATGTACTCTTAAGAGAATTTCCAGGAGAAATACTGTGCAACCATCTCCCCGAGAAGAATCAGCATGTGGCCTCACAAGGTGACTGCTTGGAAAGATGGCATACTAGAATATGGATGCCATGGTTCTTTCCAAGGAAGGGATCAGGCATATCTTAAGCAAGTTCCCTAAGCTGCATGCCACAGAGATTCATTTCATTAGCCTGTGGTTTCTCAGCCCAGAGCTGAGAAGGAAAACAACTGTCACTAGGAACTCTGCTCCTATGACTCACAGACTTCTTACATATGTAGGGAGCCATCCTGGATGATAACCCAGGACCACACACGGGACCACAGGATAGTGGCAATCCCCAGTCACTGGCAAAGCTCATTGATCTGGCAAGTCTCAGCATTTCCACCCATCTCTGGGAGAGACTGGAAGCATCCACAGCCTGGAGTTTTAATTACAGCTTTCTACCCACGGTGCTCTTCAGTGATTCCTTGTTCTGGTCCACCTTCCTTTGGCTCCTGCTGTATTTCCCTTCTACAATGGTGTGCATTACTCAGATCTTATTAAAGGATTATGCTTAGATCAGGTTATTGCTCTTTAGTAAAGAATGTAGACAAAGTGCAAAGGGACTAGAGAAGAACAACAGAAATTATTTCAGTGGATGGAAACAGTGACTGAGGCTGGGCTCAAGAAATGTAGGGAAGGGAGAGAAAGGAGAAGGCTGTCACTCACAATGCCAGATACTGGAAAGTTATTTGGTGATGACCATGAATTGTGCATGAAGTAACGAAGAATGGGTTTTCACCGGACAAGAGGAAGCTGAGCATGCGCCTCGGACATGGGAGTCTTGGCTTTAGTACAAGCTCACTCAACCACTAGCTGGGCAATCTCGGCATTGTGACCTAACCTGTCTGGATTTCAGTTGCCTCACTTATGAAATTACAGAATTAGACTAAACACATTGCCTGCAATGATCCTGGATGACAAAATAACACAATGTACCACTGTGCCTTTTCAGAAGATTTTGGCTTTACTTCTAGAAATAATAATTTTTAAAAAAACAGAATAGAGAGAGTTAACAATCTGTCCTTCTAAAATAAGCCTGCTCAAGGCTTAAGGCCAGGTGACTGAGACCCTCTGAGCATTTGATGGTAAACCTCCCACCAGCCCTATTCTCCATATACGATATCTGCTAAGAAAAACACTATGGATGTGAGGTCATAAATGTGACTCAGGGAAAAATAATGGGCTGGAGTTAGAGAAAAGAGGAAAAAAAGCACAACACAAGGTATGTACAAAATGAATTTAGTCCCAGCCCTCATATGCCATCATGGTTCCCTCTCCACCACCAACCTGAAAAATCTTACATCTTCATAAATTCAAGCCATAATTTTGTGACTCCACAAGGTATAGATCGTTAAGGAATATGACCAAAATTATAAGACAAAGTGAATTTATGATACCAAATACAGATTGTGCACGACTCTGAATGGGTGCAGAGAGACAGACAGAGCAGGATGGTAACTTCCCATATCCAGGAGCAGGGTGCTGAGGAGTGGATGTGATACAAGTTATCCCTGGCTACAGAAAAGAATCAGAAAGTTAAGACCTAAACACAATTCTAACAGGCCTTGGAAAAATCAGGCAGCTGAACTGGAAGGATCAAGCTTCTTTTGGTGTAGTTTGCTTTTATTCTGGATTTGCAGGCATGTCTGTTTGGGGCTAGTGAATTAACCTCTTTCAGTCAGCTTACTTTTTCAGCTGTCTTAACCACTGTTTCCTGCACAATTGATTCGAATCAACTGCAGTCAATTCAATCTCTCATTAAAATGGTTGAAAACAATGAACTAGATTTCTTTCTCTACTTGTGTCTTGGCGGCCCAGAAGTGTGGGTAAGGTCTTGGTACCTTAGCAGCACAGTCTTCAAAATGAGTGCTCTGAGTCTTGGGTAGGGTTGTAGGTGGGGGGGTTAAGGGACAGATGTTCAGAGGTTGTGAGTTTGGGGGAAAGTAGAGAAGGAACATGAAGACAGTGAGCAACATTTCCAGGGAGGAGTGTTAAGTCTAGGGATTTTTGAAAAATATTTACATATTTGCACTGCTAAAATAAGAATGAATCCTGCTAGCCTCCTGTGTCAAAGGGAACATGATTTATAAGCGAACATTTTATAGTTGGAAACATATCTTGCCTACACAAGGTGAGCAGGGCTCATTTGGTGAACCAAATACAAGGAAGAATTGGGGCAAAAAAAAAAAGAGGGAGGGCCAACCAGTCCCCCTCTACCCCCTTCTCCCTGTGTTCTTTCAAGTCCTTCCACAATTTCCCAGCTTTCCCTACATGCATTTCCTTTTTAAACTCAAAGAAAAAGGAAAGCACACAAGGCTAAAACCTCAGACCAAGGTAATTTTCCTCTTTTCTTCCAACTATTATATTTGAAATAAAAAACAAGCTGACTGTTTAGATCAATTCATTATGGTGAACCCCCAGTACTTCAAAAAATGGAATCTGTGAGGGGATTTGACAATTCATTGCCCAGGAAGCTAGAAAGAGTTCCTCACTAAATCAGTCAGCAAAGTGGTCCTGTTACTGCAGATAGGTGGCCCGGAAGGAAAAACAGAGCTCTCTGGGATTGTAATTAATTTCTGGAGGGAGAAACAGTGGCACAAAGTATTCCCTTGACTTCCTCAAGAAATAAGCAGGGGAACTCAAACATGAAGGGCTCTGTTGGTGAGTTGCTTCCTAACACCTTTCCTTTTCCTGATGACATCCACTAAGGCTCTGCTTCCCACAGTGCTGGGTGTCCCTCCCCCTGCCCACCTTCCTCTGTCCCTTCCATGCCTGTGCAGGCAGTGGGAGGCCCCTGACTTCACCAACTGCGTTTATAGCATCCTAATAGCTTCCTGACCCATCTGGTAATTAGCCATTAAAAAAAAAGAAGCCACAGAATCCCTCCTTCAGAATGATTCTTATCTCTAAGACACTAATGAAGCAACTCAGGGCAAGGAGGAAGGAACAGGTTTGGATGGGAGAGAGCTCACAGGGAATATAACGTCAAAAGGGGGCTGCTTCCTAGCCCTTTCCTGGACACGGCCCACACCTCACCTCCTTCCTAGAGAACATCACAGCCCTTAGCTAAGCAGACAACCCCAGAGAAGCACTGCAAAGCCACTGAATGAACACTAAAACTGGCAGGTGCCTGCAGTGTCAGCTTGAACTTCAGCCTGGGCAGTTTGTAAAAGGGGGAAGGGTAAAGGCAGAGATCTTAATGGGAAAGGGGAGGTTGGCTGTCCACGTCCAGGGCATGGCTCTGCCTTTGGTCCCAGTGCTGTCTCCTCCTCTATGGGGTCCCACTGGCAGGGTCTGACTTTGTGCTCATCGGCTAGACTCATTGGAGAGTTGGTAGTTTCCCCTAAAGACGTTGAACTCTCATTCAGAAACATGAGGGCAAGGTCTAATCGCTTCTGGAAAAAAATGCAATCTGTTCTTCCCTGTAAGGGAGAGAGAGATGTAAGGAAGTCTTGCCCTAAGGAATGTGTGTTCATGGCGGAGGGCAGAGGGCTGCAAACACAGGCAAAGCAGATGGCCTATCCATTCTTTCACTCCTTTTAAACTCCCACAAATATCCTTTTCAGTGAGGCTGTTCTCATTGAAACTCCCTCAGACTCAGGTCTGCTTGTTCAAGTAGCATCTTCAGGGAGGATCATACACCAGAGTAGCTCTACTTCCCTTTTCAGCAAGGAAAAGTCATTGCTAAACTATTTCAGAGAATCTGTAACTAAAAGTACATCCTACATCCCCTTCTGACCTCTGACAGTGCCCCTTCTTCCTGCTCCCCTATTTCCCTAGGGAGAACTCACTATGGTGTGAATGTCTCTCTCCTCCATGCTTCAGTCACCCATTAAGGGGGATAAACACCTCCCAGGAGTGGCAAACAGCAACCTCAGAGATGTGAACAAGTAGAACACCCCCCCCGCCCCGCCCGCCGGCTCCACGAGTCTTAGTGATCTGAACGAACGCTCACCCTGATGTGCTTGGAAGGAAAAGGGTGTGATGGGATGCGGCTGTGCCCAAGTTACCCAGACTGAAAATGAAGTTTCCTGGATCCACTCAAGGTCATTCTCAGAGCATCCTTGATGGCTCTCAGGCTCTGTCCTCCTTCCTCCCACCCTCCCCTGCACATGTACAGACAGCCCCAGGATGATGGTTTCCAAAACACTCACAGGCAAAACTGCAGTCTCTGGAAGAGGTGCTGTGAACTGAATAAAATCAAGAGGTAAACTTGAGGGAGAAACATCCTATACTTATATAATGATCTGAAGGCCTGAAAAACACCTCTTTTCCCATGGTTACCTCTCTTCCCCTGCCCTAGAGAGAAACTGCCCCCAGGATATCACTAATTACACTTATTTGGGATAGGGACATCTGAGCAGTGAAGAGCAAAGAAACATCAAGAGGAACAGTGACTTATCCATGGTCACACGCCAATGCCAGAATCCAGACATGTTTGCTTGCAGCAGCTGAGACCCTGGTAGCATCAGAAGAAATTATAAACAAATTCTGTATGAGGCAGCAGGGTGAGGATAGCATGCAGCTTTCTTTAAGAGTGCAGAGAACAATGGCTCAGAGAAGAGACTGTGCCAAAGAAAGGTTCATGGGCATCAACTGTGAAGAGGAAAAGGTTTGATAAGAGAAGCACACGAGAAAGAGACTAACCTCTGGGTCCTGAGAAAGAGGTGGATGGATGAGATGGACCAGCACATCTGCAATAGGAAGACACCTGCCCAAGAGCAATCCCTGATCTGTTTTCCAAGATAGAATTCTTTTCCAGAGAAGACTCCAAGGTGGGAGTATCTTGCCTTTATTTTGCTCACTGCCCCATCTGTCCTCTGCATTTGAGAGCCAGAACTGATCGCAGGCCATTGCTCATAATTGTCCCACCGCTGCCCAAGGCCACTCCAGGCACAAGGAGGATATTGAATAAAGCTGTATTACCTGAGAGATAAGGTGGAGGAGGAAGAGAAGTGGGTGGCAATGTAGAGTGATGACAGTTATAAATGGGTAATCCATTTGGAATCACCCTAAGTCCAGCACTTGAGTTTAGAATACCTACACTTCATGGACTTGACTCAATAAAACCTTCCAGGAAGACTCATCTTTTCTCAACACCCACAGTATCAATTAGAAAAGACAAAAAAAAAAAACAACAAAAAAAAACAAAACCAGAACACCAAAACCAGCTCTTTCAACATGCCTAGAAATTTCTATCTGTCTTCCTTTCTTTTCAGCAAGGTAGAAGTGATTAATGTCCACAGCAGTGAAGGAAGTTTTTAAGCCATGAGAATAACAAACAAGGTGTGGAAATGAGCTAGATATGGATCAGTCAGAACAGGTTCTGGTGGGCCAACTCAGAAGCAGAAATATTGGGGGGGGTGTTTCTGGATACTAGGGCAATATCCACATCATACACCAGAAAAGGAGGCATTTCCTGGGGCAGAATTTTCAGGATCCCCAAAAGGATTCTGTGGAACCACATCCAGCCATTCATCTCTATGAAGAAGACACTGTCAACAGGGCCAACTTTGCATCCTGTGGGTTCTGGGTTTCTGAAGGAAAGCCAGAGCTCTTGTTGTCCCCTCGCTTTAATGTCCCAATGGGCCCTGGTGAGAGCCAGAGCACTAGGTGGGAGGTGGTCAGAGCGGAACTACGGAACCACAGACTACCATGGCCTAAGTTTTGGCAGGAGGCAGCCCAAATTGTCTCTCCCAGATGTGCACTGAAAGATGCCCACCAAGTTGAACATGGCAAGAACTGCTAAGTCAGAGAGTTCTGAAGCCTACAGGGCTTAAAAGAACAAGTCCTCCCGTCTCAGCAGGGAAGAGAAGCATCCCACTCGAAGACACACCATCTGTGCTTGGTCAACATGAAATGGAGAAACCTTTATTTCTTCTTCCGAGCAGAGGCAGCCTTTCCCTAAGACCCCACTTCTCAGGCCTCAGACTATCTCAGTGTACCCTAAAGGACTTGATCCTCTTTTCAGTAAGATTCCAACATCATTTACGGCCCCATTGAAGATGACACTCTGGTCAAGGGCACTAGGAGCCTAGATCAAAGTGCCCACATCATGAAAACCCAACCAGAATTAGTAAAATTCTTATACTTGAACTTCATGGTCTCCACTGATTCTTTCATTGCCTTTTAAATCCCACTACCGCCAAAGCACGCATTTCTGGTTCCTAGGGAAAGGAGAGAGTACCGGATTTATTGTATGCAAAAGAAGTGACAGCGAAAGTGAATCAGAAGGACCAGGGGGTGCCAGTGGAGGGGCCCAGGGAGGCCACGGGAGACCAGGGCAGGCTCTAGCGGGGGCTCTCACCTGTGGATGTTCATCTCCCGTGGAGGACGGTGGGCCTTGTCATAGGAGACCTTGGCGAAGACGCCGGCCACGATGACGAAGGCGATCACCCCGCAGGTGATGTAGACGGTGAAGTTGGTCTTGTCCTTCTCCGGGTCGTACTTGTTCTCGGGCCCCGGCGACACCACCCTGGTGCTGGGCGTCTGTACCCACACGGGGCTCTGGTAGTTGGTGCACTGGCGCTGGTCCAGCTTCTCGTGGCGCTTCTTGCAGCAGAAGCGATAGTAGCAGGTGCCGCAGCAGTACAGGTAGCCGCTCTCGCTGTTGTTGCACTCGAACTCCTTGTCGTACTGGCCGCTCACGTCGTAGTAGCCCCAGCACGTCTCGTAGGTGACGGTCGCGCTGGCCGCAGCCGCCGCCGCCACAGCCGCCGCGGGCTGTCCCCTCCGGCCCCCTGCCTCCGCGACCCGGGCGGTGCCGTTCAGCTCGCGGCCGCCCCGGGCCAGGGCGCCCCCGGGACGCCGGCCCCCGACGGCAGCGGCGCCCGCGCTCAGGGTCCGGTTGGCGGCGCGGCCGCGGGCGGCATCAACGCCGGGCAGCTGGTCCAGGGGCTCCAGCGAGAGCAGCAGCAGGAAGAGGAGGCGCCGCAGCGCCATGGCGGGGCCGGGCAGGAGGGCGCGGGGAAGCTTCGCGGAAGGCTGCTGCCTTGGCCGGCGGGGCTCCGAGGGTGACCGCGTGGACTGGGCGGGCGGCGCGGGGCGGTCAGCGGCACTGGGGCGATGGCGCCATCGAGGCGCGGGCGGCGACGGCGCGCGGTGTGCACGGACCGGCCCGCGCGGGCTGCTCTGGCTCTCACGCCGCGCGCCGGCTCCGCGCTCCCCCTGCGGGCTCCGCGCGCCTCCCGGGCAGCCCCATCCCCCGCGCGCCGCTCGGCTCAGGCCGGACCCCGAGCGCGGCTCCGGGCGGCGGCGGCGGCGGCGGCGTGCTCCCGTCCGAGCGAGTCCTGCGGGACAAGACGGAGACTGGTCACGGGGTGGGGCGACTGGAGCTCCGGGGGCAGCAGGGAGCGGCGGGGAAGGAGCGCGCAGCCCTCGAGGAGCTGGGTCTGGACCGGGAGAGGCACGGAGCGGGAGCCGGCGCCCAGGATGAGCCCCGGGGGCCTTGCGCGCCAGGAACCGAGGGCCCCTCCAGGCGCCGCTCAGCCACCCGGCCCCCGGCGCGCTCCCGCCGCAGGCTGCTCCCGGGACGGAGCCGGCTGAGACTGGGGTCCGGCCGGGAGCGGGGGAGCGCGGCGGGCGCTCACTCACCATGCCCGGCTGCAACTGCAGAGGCGGCGGCGGCGAGAAGGGAGCGCAGCGGCCGGAGCGAGGGAGCCGAGCCGAGAGCCGCAGGCTCGCAGCCCGCACTAGTGCCTGAGCGTGTGCGAGGGAGCTAGGGAGACACACGCACTCACACACCCGCACACGCGGGAGCGCCGGGAGGGGAGGGGAGGACTCCGCTCACCGCTGCCCACGTTCACACGCCCGGGCGCCCGAGGGGGGGCGCGGTAGGACTTCTTTTCGCTCCCCCACCCCGCGCCGGCTCCCGGCACTTGAAGCACCACGTCACCAAAGCCCCGGACACTAGTTAATCAATATGGCGAATAGAGAGGGGTCCCAGGAGAAAGGCAAGGGTCCCGTTTGGAACCGGCCCGCGGCAGGGCCAGACCTCCCTGACCCTACCGCTTCCACTTCAGTCCTCTCTGCGGGTTACACCCTAGCCAAGCCTGAGATTGTGAGCTTCCAGAAAGGGAGTTGGGGTTTCCGCAAGCCTTTGCCTCTCCCTAGTGGTGATGCTGGCAGCAGAAAAAAAAAGGTCAAACCCATTACTATAGGTTCCTCAAACTGAGGCCAAGGGTCAAGGAGCTTGTCTGAAAGACTGGCTGCGCAGTGTGAAGAGCCTAGGCTCTGATCCCCTTGAGCACTTTCCTCCAGCATGCAGAGAGACACAAGACAGCCCCAGATCTGCGTGGAGTCTGGTATTCCCTCCTTCCCCTGCCCAGTTAGAAAAACTGTCCGGGTTTCTGAGACTCAGCTTTACAGTCCCTTTGCCTCTGGACTGAAATCGGTGTTGCAGCTAACTGGGACAGAGGGGACCTTTCCTGTGCTTGCCCCTGTCTGTAGAAAGGAGACATGAGTCTAACTTTCAAAGTTAGAAGGCCACCCCAAGAGGGAGTCACGAGTACAGTTTTTGGCATGTATCCTTGGAGAAAGGGGCGGGAGTGGGGATGCTGAGAACAAAAAGCAGTCACCAACACTGAAATCCCACAAGTCTGCCCAGCGTGTTTTGGTTGGAGACAATGACAGAATGTCAGAGCGATGGTGACAGAATTTTCCCTGAAACTAGCCCTTCAGTCCTACTCATATGTGACCCAAACCACACATCCCCATCCAGGACAGGCTGAGTTCCTCTTCTGGCAACCCTGGAATGGTAAAATGGAGCTGGAAGTCAGATTCTGTGACCCAAGAGGGAGGTCCTGACCCTAGGGTGGGGTGAGCATTCTCTGCCCTGGCATTCTCTGCTTGCTAATACCTCTTCATCCCTTCTCTTCCTCTGCATTTCCTCCTCTTCCCTCAACTTCATCTCTTCTTAATGATTCTGTTCAACAAAAGGTTGTTTAGTGACCACTCTCTACCAGGAACTGTGGTAAGTGCTAAGATAAAGAATAAGAAGGTGAGCCCATCCATTGGAAAGAGAAGTAATCAATGATTTTCACATAACATGCTTATGTTCCATGACAAAGGTGAGCAAAGTTTTCTGAGACTAGACAGGCACCCAGCTTAGCTCCTGGCAGGGAGAAGGATAGATGTCAAAGACAGCTTTCTCAGTGAAGTAACAAACAACATCTTGGAGAGTGATTAAGAGTTAACAAGGAACAGTAAGGGAAGAATATTTCCTGCAGAGGGAACATGAAAACAGGAAGCTATAAAGTGCTGAAGGTATGTGATCTAGGGATACAGTTTAGCAAAAACCCTGAGGAAGTCTTCCAAGTAAGAACAGCCAAAGGGTGTTGAATCCCTTGCCAAAGAACTCGAATTTATGCAGCAATTGATGGGAAACTACTGCTGGCTTTTAATTAGGGAAAGACACTGTCAGAATTACATGTTTGCTGAATTGCTAAGTGAAAAGGAGTAGGGAGCTGCTTAGAGTGGTGCACGCCTGTAATCCCAGCACTCTGGAGGCTGAGACAGGAGAATCAAAAGTTGAAGTCTAGCCTGGGCAATTTAGCAAGACCATATCTCAAAAAAATAATAATTGTTTTAGAAAAAGGCTTGGGATGTAGCTTACTGTGAAGACCCTCGGTTCAATCCCTATTGCTGTAAGAGAGACAGAGAAAGGGGGGGAGGGAACATGAGAATGAGAGAATGAAGTAGATGACTGGTAGTTGGTGCTCACAGTGGAAAGGAAAAGCAGGGTCAAAGATTTGGTTCAGGATAGAGTTAGCATAGGTCATGATGAAGCACCTGTGCTAGAGTTGCGTGGAGCTAGCTGTCCAGCATAAGAGTTGAAAACTTAGGAGAGAAGATAGGCATATATACATTTGAAAATCATAACATATTTGTAGACAACATTCCTACACTTTTTTTATTCATTAAGTTTGTTGGTCCACCTCACTCCAGAAAGAATGGCTGCTATCAGGAAACCAACCAATAACAAAGGCTGTGGGGACAGAGGAACCCTGCTCCCCTGCTGGTGGGAGTGTAGACTGGTGTGACCACTGTGAAAATCAGTATGGAGATACCTCAAAGAACTAGGAGTGGAAGTCCCATTTGACCCTGCTATTCTACTGCTGGGGATCTTCCCCAAAGAATTAAAAGAATCATACCACAGTGATATATGTGCACCCATGTTTATAGCAGCATAGTTTGTAATTTCTAAATCTTGGAGACAGCCCAAATGCCCATCTTTTAAATCTTTATATTATGTGCAGCTTCTGAGCCACTCCCAACCCATTCTCTTCCCTGAGTTTTCACCTCACTGTCATTATTCTGGAATTTGTTTTTCCATACCTGAGAATAGTAAAAGAAATAAGTCTTTCTTACATGGAACACTAATAAGATTTGATCTGTGGCTCTGAGTAACAGAAATTGATTTCTCAGCTCACCCCCCCAACGTGAAAAATGTGTTCAGAATTCCCATGCTTATAAACAGTGGCATCAGGAGACCCACAGAATATAATCATGTCTCAAAATTGGGTAGGATCTTCAGGATTATTTCTAATAACCCACATTACAGTGCATCATATTTTTTATTAATTTTTCAGCCCTCCTGCTTTGCCTTTGAAGTTAACCAAGTCATACACCCAGCACCATGCCTTCCTCTCTTTTCCCTTTCTTGTTTCAATATGTGAATTGTTGATAGTACTGAAGCATCTTTCCTTTGAGGGTTCGACTCATTAAAAAGTGCCAGGGGAGAATCATCTTCTCCAACACATACACTAATTTCAGACAGCCCTGAAATTCAGGGAACAGAGTCTCAATTCCTAGCTCTAAGAAGAAGATTCCCAGCTGGGCTGAGACAACCCCGATAAGATAATCCTGTTACTCTTACCAATGATTAGTTATGAATGGCCATGTGATCTAGTTTTTACCAATACTAAATAAGAGAAGTTCATTTGGAGATTTTTGGGAAAATTTCCTTGCTCTTATAAATAGTGATAATTCCCCTTCTTTTTTGAATATTTTTTCTCTGGATGTTATGACCTGGAAGCACGGGGAGGGGGGATGGCTGCAGATTAAAACTGATATTTAGTTTAATAGACATTTACACTGTTTATTTAATATCTCTGCCTTCCAAGCAGGTAATAGAATTGCAATTCCTGGCCCACTTTTGAATAGGAAGAAAAAGAGACTAGTACTGGTCAACAAGTAGCAAAAATTAAGAGCAGAAATTGTGTGTTTCTGAAACAGAGCTAATTGCTGCTTCCAGATACTCTGGAGTTCTCATTCCCTTCCAACATGGTGCATTCAACAATGTTCTGCATGGGAGTGGCTTTGTCCACATGGATCCTTAACTGACTACAGTGAGGAATGCTCTAGTATCCCAACACGGGCATGTAGTGTGAATAGAATGTACATATACTTTTTTTTTAACTAATAGAATCCAGGTCTGCTGTTCCAGCATACCCTAGCCCATCCTGGCTGATTCACTGAGGTTTCAGATAAAATGCTGGAGCCACTCATGGAACTATGCTCAGGGCTCTCCCAACTCTGGTCTGCTAGTAATGTGAAGTAATTAAATTTCTTTTTGTTGTACCCTATCTGAATCTCTTACATATCGCCACAGCATTCTTCATGAATGCATCATGGATTGTCTCAGTTCTGACTTTCTCTGGGGTTTCTACCTAACTATGTAACTTTGTCAGAATCATATCAGTTGTATGAGTTTCAGTGTTTTTCTCTTCAAAATGGGAACCTAGGTAATATCATCTTTTTCTTCCTCTTCCTCCTCCTCCTCCTCCTTCTCCTCCTCCTTCTTTTCTTCTTCTTCTTTTTTCTGTTTTTTTGTACAAGGGCTCAAACTTGGGATCTTGCGCTTGTGAGGCAGGCAGCGGAACCACTCAGCTACATCCCCGGCCCTGAATATCCTTCTAAGCTCACCTCCTCTCACTCGCTCTTTGCTCCTTCCCTGAAGCTACACTGGTGTTCTTCTTTCTTCCTTGTATTTGCTATGTTCTCTGTCTGCATCCCCTTCCCTCAGATGCAGGCAGGAGTCTTTGTCACACCCTCTAGGTTTCTGTCTAAATATCACAAGAAAGAGTAAACCAATCATACTCAATACATCTTCTCCCATCATGTTTTATGAAGATAGAATCTCATCATCATCAGGATAAATTTTTCCATCATAGCATTTATCACTAATTTATCTGCATTCATTTAGGTATGTTTAGGCATTTTTTAAAAATTCTATTCTTATTTTCTACTAGAATGCCTGCTCTCTTGCTTGAACTTTGTTGACTACTGTATTCTCAATGCCTACAGTTGAGTTCAGCACACAGTAGGTAGGCTACAGTCAACACTTTGGGATTCATCCCCACCTTTTGGCTCCTTTAGGGTCTGCCTCAACTGCAGGAAGTCGTATCCCCTGAGAAGACTGCCTGTTGTCCCCAAGCGTTGCACATCTGGCCACTAATGAAGTTATAAGGGCCAAAGCATGGCCAGTTCAGCCCAGTACAAGAACTCATGCAGGCTATGCTTTCTCTAAAGGTCCAGAGTTCCACGAGGCCAACATGTTGGTAGGCCTGTGTTGCACATGCTCAATCCTGTTTCCTCCCCATTTTCACTAATGCTGCTCTCTTAAAAATACCCTTCATGCCAAATTTTGTTTTAGCATCTGTTTTGGAAGATCTGAGCCTGCACCATAGACCAGTAAATATGTGCTGAATGTATAGGTGAATGAATGAGTCCCAGTTTCCCTCAGTGGCATCCCTAAAAATGATTTTATGGCTTTTGTTTTATCCTATCTGGTGACAAGTTAGAAACTATTTCCTAAGGCCACCAATTCCAATGTTAAATAGTTCTAATAGTTAGAAAATGAGAGTACATTAGCTTTTGTTAATGCTGCTGATAGGCAAATCAATTTATTGGCTCATACTGAGCTTAGCATCAACTGTAGTGTTTTTCACATAACAATGATGCTTTACATCTGTGTGAAATACTTCATACATATTCTAGTTCATTTGAAGCATGTAAGCCCATTATTCCAGTCCTTTAAGCATTTTAGGAACTTGCCATCCAATATGCTATTTCTCCCAGTGTAGTGGATATGTATTTATTCATTACCTCCCAACATATTCTTGCCCTTCTTCTAGCCCTAGTCACTAATCTTCATTTGGAGATTTTTCTTCCATTATTCTCCTCATTCCATGGGATCTGCATGGGATTCTATAGGCGCAAATTGGAGCAACAACCCATCAAAACTCCTTGGGCTGGTTATTCAGACAGAGTAAGCCAGTGACAGAAGCCCATCCAGTCAGATTAACAACAGGACTTGTGTAGGCAGGACTGGGAAGGACACTCGCTCTTTGCTCTGCGAAGAGAAAACCATGGCACTGTGACAGATATTTTTCCCTGTGATGGGAGAGCCTAGAGCTACTGGAATCCTCACAAGGGAGTCCAAGAACCAATCCAGCATGGTGCTAGGCTGAGACAAGAGATGGAGAGAAACACAGTGCTATTAGCACCATTTGACCCTTGTCTATAGCTTCATCTGAAATCTGCCTAAACCTGCACTTTCATATTACCTGACCTGAGAAAATACATCCTTGTTTTAATTAAGCTCCTTTTACAACCCAAAAGGTCCTAACCGACCGATTGAAGTCACAGCTGAGCAAAAAAGGGTGTCTAAACTGGAGCGAGTGGATTTACCTTTCTCTGAATGGCCTGACATGTCCCCTGTTATGTTTAATAGTAGGAGAGGCTGAGGGACTGGGAATGAAAGTAGTAGCACCAGTGAACATATGGGAGGTGTAATAATGAGTGGCCATTCCTAGTTGATGTCTTCAAGATTGCCTTTAAACATAGGATTTAGACTGCGGATTTCTAGTTCACTATAAGCAGCTGAGAGAAGAAACAGATATAAATAAGTTTTTTCTTATCATAAAAACCTACATCAGGAAGTGACAAAGTCAGGGGGATAATGTCTAGCTGTTGAAGATTGTTACAAAGGTATTCTAAAAGTAGAGTCAAGTTTAGCAGCCACAGTGTTCAAGAAGCATACCAGTCTCAACCACAGTTTTAGAAATTGTCAGACACAGAGCATCTGTTCTGGGAGAATATTATAGATAGACAAGATTTGGGGGTCCACACAATTATCAGTAAATCCAGCACAATGCATTAGTTAGGGACAGGCAGTTGACACTGCCACCAAGCATAACACAGTAGGGCCCCAATTGCGATGGTGTCATGGAATGTTGGCAGTGTGACTATGGGGACCTGAAAGCAGTGACATAGCCAAGAGCACTAGTCGAAATTTAGCCAACTTCATCAGTGTGGGGGAGGGGCGTGGCGTGCCTCAACTTGGACACTTGTTTCCTTGTGCAACTGACATCAGTGGAGACTGGAGGAGCAATGCAGGAGGGAGAAACTGCACAACTTCTGAGACTGAGAGCTGGGCAGCCCAAGCTATCGCAATGCTTTCTGTCTCAGCCAGATCCTATAGTGGCTCAAACAGATCCTGAAGATGGAATAAACCATGAGGCATGGGAAAAGCAGCTTTAAGAAGGGTTGGAGCATAAGCATGGGAGGCCGAAGGATGGGCAGTATCCCGATGGCTGCTTACTGATGGCCTCATGTTTTGTCCCAGTCCTCTCAAAAGGAAGTAGTGTCTATTTGTCCTCTCTTTGAAACTCAGCCAGCCTCATGTCTTGCTATGACTATTAGAACATGACAGCAGTGATGCTGTTCCAGCTCCAGGACTATCCTTGGAGAGGCCTGATGAAGTCCACTTCTGCCTCCTTGGAATCCAGCCACATTGTAAGAAGACTGGGTCACTTTTGACTGATGAGAGGCCATATGAAAAGAGATCCTGGAATTTGAAACACCACATCCTGGTATTTGAGCATTTCATTCCCAGCCCAGTTTCCAAATAAATGTAGCATGTGATTGGGCCCAAATGAGACCGGAAGAAGAACTGTCCAGCTTAACCTTAGCTAACCCTCAATCACAAGATGTAATAGGTCATTGTTATTTTAGGTGTTTTCAATCACTAAGTGTTGTGGTGGTTGGTTATAGGACAATAGATAACTAAAACAAACTACATATCAGAGCACATACTCAAAAATGGTGAAGCCATTTTTGTTTTTAACAACTGTATTCCTTTCCTAGGGCTATATAACAAAGTACCACAAACTGGAAGGCCTAAACAACTGAAATTTATTATCTCATGGTGTCTTCATAGAAATTAGAGGTTCAAATCAAGGTGCTGGCAGAGTTTCTTTCTTCTGAGGGCTGTGAGGGAAAGATCTGTTCCAAGCCTCTGTCCTTGATTTGTAGATGGCTGGCTTCATGTTCACATGGTGTTCTCCTTGTGTCTGTGCCTGTCCTCAAATTCCCCTCTCTTTATAAGAACACAGTCATGTTGGATTAGGGTCCACCTTACTGACTTCATTTGAATTTGATTACTTCTGTGTATACCACATCTATAAATAAGGTCATGTTTTGGGATACTAGGGTTTAGGACTTCAGTATATGATAGGGTGGGTGGTTAGAGACACAATTCAACCCACAACAGCTGCTAAGTGTAGTGGTGCTATGATTTATTCAAAATATTATGTAAATGAAGAAGAAAGGAGAAAGGGTCTCATTTATCACTGTCTCTTACTGGAGAGAAGTTAGAGAATGCCAACTTAGGTCATCCTAGAAGTGATTGTTCTTTTCCATGCCTTTTACCAAGACTCACACAATTGCTGTAGTGAGACAAGCAAGATTCTAAATAAAAGTACACGAAGAGCCTCCCCTGGCATTCCCCAACTAGCAATGGAATTATAGGAAGTTTGCATCATCCAAAATCAGAACTCTGGAACTGTTGCATTTCAGTGTTGTATGAGCATACAAAAATTCACATCCTTTGCACTCTTTTTGTGTAAGTTTAGATTTCATCAGAAGGCAAGGATGACCTCAAATTATCTCTATGACTAGGCTGGCCTGGATTAGCTCAACTCTGCATTCATTTATTCATTACTTATTATTTATCCTGTCAATCAGTCATTCAGTAAATATTTAACCAGCCCCTGCTATGTGCTAGTCATTATGTAGACCTCAAAATACAAACATAAATAAATTACGTTTTTGATTTGCAATCTGGTACTCTATTTATCCTCATGAAAGAACCATCCTTCTATTACATATCAGAGATTGGGAGGAAGAAGTATGTTTTTGAAGGCACTTCAGAACTGTCTTTTTCTTCCCAAGTCAAAGTCCCACATCTCCACAGAACACAGATTCTTTCCATTAGGGCATGGACTAGACTACCAAGAGGATGTCTTTGAAGATTTTATCACCTCAGGAGACATATTGGAAACATACTCAAAGAGTTTAGTTTGGTGGTCACATATTTTTTTCCCCCATTAAGTTTATTGGTACATTTTAGGTATAAACTACAGTTACATTCATCATTGGGATCTTGTACCATTACATGAGTCTCTTGGTTCTCTTTTTTTCCCCCTTCCCATGCCCTCCCTTCACCCCCTCCACCCTTCCCTATTTGCAAAGA
>NW_004624786.1:13660550-13684999 GCF_000247695.1 Heterocephalus glaber | reverse complement strand
ATTTATTAATCATGTCTTGCACCATGAGCAAAATCTTTGCTGTTATCTGAGTAATTATTTCTGATTTCATTTTTCCCATATCCTCTTTTGTTGACAGTTCAGAGAGTCCAGGTGGTTGAGTATCATATTTTTCCATCTGGTTTCCCTTTGGGGTTGCTGTAGGTGATCTGGAAGTCTGTTTTTGAGGCTTGTTTATATGTCTTCTCATTTCCACGGTGGGGGAGGGGGTGTGCTTCTGGTGCCCGCTGCTCACCTTCTCTGCCCTAGGAATGTGTAATGGCGGTGGGGGATCCTCCCTCTGGGTGCCAGGACTGGCTCACCTTCTCTGCCCAAGGAACATGGAATGGCAGTGGGGGAGCCTCCTTCCAGGTGCCAGGACTTGGTAGTCACATATTAACTCAATGTCCTAGCAGCTTGTTGAGAAATATTTCTCCATAATTGCTTTACAATTGTGATCACCTAGAACTATTGAATGTGGTTTTCTTCACATCTGATACATTAATAGCAATAATAGTTTCAACTTCAAAATTTAGAATTCTACTAGCTAGAAGTAATCTAGTTATTTTGACTATCTTATGAGTAAGATCGGATAATAGAACTCAATGATTAAACATTTTGTGTTTTCTTCTAGTAATATATATTCAGAACTTCTGCTTCTGCAAACTTGTATTGGGTCATAAAACAACTAATTTCAGTTCTATTTTTCCTGGATGAGCTTGTGCTGAAATATTTTCAACAGACACATTTAGCTGGTACTATGGAATATGATTTCTCTGCATAATATTGCATTCGCTCCTGCTGCATACTATAACTCCCTCCTCCTGTGCCCATGGCAGACATCACTAATCAATTATGGAATCCTTTCCTGCTGAGACCAGTCATAGCCTCAGAAAGCCCTCCAACACACAAGGCTCCAAATAGTCAGCAGACATTAACTATGGTTGGAGTTAACACAAGGAATAAATTGTATTTGCCTAACAGCTCAATGAGAGACGACAGTCAGAATAGTTTAGGCATGGTTCTATTACTTTATGTAGACATGGTTTTTAGAATTCTACTCCAATTATGCAGTTTTATGGCCCCAAAATGAAACTTTTATGAATTCATGAGGGTGAATCTGAAGATGCACCAACATTATTGGTTATTATACACTTTTTACTGAAGACATCACTAATTTACAACTAGAGGAAATACACACTGGGATCAGCTCTTCCTCAGAAAAGTGAAGAGCGTGCCAAATGAATGCCAAAGATAATCACCAGGCAGCCACTCCCAGATATCCATGTGTACATTCTGTGTACCACTATTACATTTTTTCTTTGGTTGAAATCTGTTGCTATTTTATTCAAAACTACCACAAATTAACTTGCAAAAATATATTTCCTTACAAAAATAGGAAGCCTGTTGTGAGCACATTACACATAGATGTGATATTTTCTTGGCTTAGGGTTTATATCAACCAGTGTTCTCTATCAGTACTAATTGAAAAATCTCTCTGTGTCCTACCTCCAGAATGTAACTTTAATGTCAACTGTCATTCAGGTCATCTTGAATTCTGTTTCTGACTTCCATGAAAAACACCATAGGAGAAAAGGTACATATGATTTTTTAAAATAACGTGGCTTTTCTTTTTTGCCCTTTGAAGGAAAAAATGAGTTGACTAATTGGATCTAACCTACTGATCTAATCTAACTGACTGGGCACAAATTGGCCATTAATATAGTCAAATGAATCAACAGCAATTCCTGATTCTGTATCAGGAAGTAGACACTATCTAGCTGGACCATCTGTTGGTTGAGTGCCAAGCTAAGAGTGAATCACTGAACAGACAAATGCCATCATTAAAATAACTGAGGTAACTGGACTAAAAAAGACCTATTTTGCTATTGTTACCTATCATCAATTTTTAAAATTACTAATTAGATCTTGGAATTACTTCACTGGACAGATGTCCATTCTGACATCCTGTACCCTGATCAAGATATTGAATATCAGCAACGTGATGCTGAGGGAGGGTTTGCAGGAGCCAGGTACCAATTAAAAATAGGATAATTGGCTCAAAGATGTTTGGCAAGAGAATTTCTGGAGGACCTGAGAACAATCTTTTTACTTTTATTTGAGGGTCTACTCTTCTAATTTAGCTTGCAAATCCCAGCTCATGAGGGTGCCTGCTCGTTTTGCACTCCTATTCATTCTCCAGTTCCGTGCCTCAACTTTACTCCCTAGCACTCCAGTCTTGGGGAGAGAAGATGAACCCCTCCAAATCCTCTATGAAGAGGAATCACTTACTAGCAAATGAATAAAGGGGGCTGAAACACAAGGTTGTGGCTATATTGGCATGGTGACAAGCTCAGCTACAGGGCTGTGGGCAGTCATAGATCAGAGAGAAAAACTAGGACTATGGTAACCCTGAGATTCACAACATTGGAGTGGTGTTCAGGTCATTAGAATGGGCACAAACTCACTGAATGCTCATGTGAACAATGAAGCAGAGGACTTATTTAGAACAAGACAGCTAGCCCAGACAGTTTACACAGAAGGAGGTCAAAGCAGGGCAGTGAATTAAATTCGGCAGACAGGAAGACTCAGAGCAGGAAAAATGATGATTCAATATCTATCCAGCAGTTGGGAATAAGGACATCCATGAGAAGTGACAGGCAGGGCAAGGCATTGTTACTGGGGCAAGTTATACTGACAAGGACCCTGGATGAAAAAAAAATGGCATTGGCGTGCTCAGCATGAGCAGATACTATGGTAAAGCGTGGGTTCTCCTTGGAGGTACAACTGCCCAGTGAGACAGATCCCACAAGGCCAAGCATGAGGAGCATCTGTGCCCACTAGGCCTTTTCTTTTCTCTTTTCTTTTTTTTTTTTTTTTTTGCAGTACTGGGGATCGAACTCAGGATGTTGGGCTTGCGAGGCAGGCAGCAGAACCACTGAGCTAAATCCCCAGGCCCTAGGCCCTTTCTTGATGTTGGATTGGCCAACCTCATGAGATCCTCCACATCATGTCCATCCCAACCTCTCTTTAGGTCCCCCCCCACCCTGAATGAACTTCCTAAATATACATGCTATGCTGCATATTTGCACAGTGTTATAACTAAAAATGTCTAACTGGCTATTATTGGTGTTCCCTTTCATTATATCCTTCCTCCTATGTTTTCAGTTTGATATCTTCTCAGGTTTTTTTTCCAGCTACATGTTTCCATTCTTGCATATATCCCCCCAGGACATTTTTTAACACATTTAATTTCAGGATATGTCATTCCCTCTGAGAGATAATGTATTCCAGGAGCGGAGGAAATTTGGCAAAGGAATAAATCTCCTAAGTTTTCAATATCCCATCTCAGAATTTCCTTCTTGCTCTAAGACATTTGTAGAAATTACTCAGTGTAAGACACTGGTTCTTAACCTGGAGCTGGTAGTGACTTTCTTGAAATTATAAACAAGATTGCATGTGAGTGTGTACATGCTATGTTTAGGACACATTTTATCAATCAAATGAATTCAGCACCCTCAAAAGATAAATATTTGTACAGGATGCAAAACCCTAAGAAGTAAATTCAGTACTAAGGCTTCTGTTTAATAGTTCAACTACTAGTCCCTGGTACCCTATCGCTCAGAATCCTGTGCTGTATAATAGAGAAGGTAATAGTGACTTTTCATACAACAATGGGTTGTGAATGCAAAAGCAATTTAGGAACTTAAGAGTTCAGTGAAAGTGTTAGTTTTTCTTATTCTGCCAAAATCTTTCCATTACATCAAAACAGAAGGGCGGGATCAAAAGTTAAATCAAACCCACTCTGGCAGCAAAGGACATGCTGTTTTAGAAACAAGTACATGTCTTCTATAATATTAAAATCTTACCCAATTTCTCATTAGGTTTGTGTACAACTACAAAGGGGAAAGAAGCATCATGGCAGTTATCCAATTTATTAAATCCATTATCCAGATATTTGGACAAACACAATTATAAATTTTTGCTTCCTGGTTTCTAGCTGGATACTCTGCTCTCTTTTGGCATGTAAACATTACCAAGGGTACAGCCCTTGTAAGCCCACTATCCTGTAGAGAACAAGTGTTCTAAGAGGTTTCTGCAATTAGCTCTGTGTGGCATTGACTTTGTTACTAGCTCCAGTGACAGCCAGCTAGCTCCAAGCAAAGGAAGGAATGGTTCAATATTTTCTCTCCAACAGAATAGAGCTTTGACCTGTGTGGAACCCTGGATGATTCTGGAATCTAAGACCAGTGTGATCCCAGCTAGCAAATTAAACAATGAGCCAGAGAAATCAGGTCACACTTTATTACCAGGAGAGTAACACCTTTTAATTGGTTAACATAACAAATAAAGAGGTGGCAGCCTTCCAGAGCTGGTTTCTGATTTGCTCACTCATTAAATGAGTTTGAGAAAATAAAATCCTTTCCTCACTTAACTTAGAAGCTGTGATTTTTGGGGGTTTTTTGTTGTTGTTTTTTTTCTGTACCGGGGATTGAACTCAGCACCTTGTGCTTGCGAGGCAGGAGCCGGAAACACTGAGCTAAATCCCCAGCCCTGGGTTTTTTGTGTGTGATTTTTTTTTTGGTACCAGGGATCGAATTCAGGTCCTTCCGCTTGCGAGGCAGGCAGTGGAACCACTGAGCTAAATCCCCAGCCCTAGAAGCTGTGATTTTGATTAGGAAACAAAGGACCACACAGGAAGATGTTCCAGAAGGTGGCTTCCAACTGATAAGAACTGAATTTATTAGGCAGCCCCCTTAAAAGCATGCATAATTAAATAAAAATAACTTTATTGGTTCAAGATTAAGATGAAAATTTCAATCTTATGTAATATCAAGGAAAGAAAAACACCATTCCTTAGGAGGCACACAGCAGACATGGGTTTGTGCAAATTGTTTAATTTTGAATAATACATATGTCAATCGCATGCATTCTGCAACAAATTTGCCTCTTTGCTTCTTTGACTCAGTTAACCTACTCTGTCAACAAAGCCAGAACACATAAATCAGATAGTTGAAAATAATGCTTTCACTTCTGAAAGAGACTACCTGAAATTACAAGCATTTAGTACAACATTAAAGTTTAAAAGTACAGCTGTGCTCATTTCATTATTTTACAATGTAAGCATGTCTGTCAAGGTGGTTGTGAAGTTCTCGACTCTGATGGCAAGTGAAAGAGTCTCCCTTGCAACCCAGATTCAATTTCATATGATAGCTGACATGGTGGCAAGAAATGAAATGGATTCATTGTTCTCAACAAAGTCCATACTTTAGTCTGATTTCTCAGATTTTCCCTACTGTCTCTTTCCTGTTTTCCAATTCCACCCAGGATATCACATTAGGCTTAATTGTCTTGTTTCCTTAGATTCCTTTAGACTGTGACATTGTCTCAGATTTTTCTTGTTTTTTGATAATCTTGCAGTACTTGAGGAGTGCTAATTCAATTACACTGTCCTTCAATTTTTTTTCTTGATAATTTGCTCACGGTTATACTGATGATATGGGGTTTGAAGAGGAAGACCATCAAGGTAAAGTACCATCTATACCAAACATGCATGCTATTAACATGATTTATCAATAGTCATGTTAATCTGATCACCCCTACCCACGCAGTGTTTGTCAGCTTTCTCCACTGTCAAGTTAGCCCTTTTCTCTCCTCCTTCACACTGCATTTTTTAGAAGTCACTATACACACACAGCCTGTATATGAAGAGTGGGAGTTATATTCCACTTCCTTAAAGCGGCTATATCTACATAAATTATTTGGAATTCTTTTAAATCAAATTTGTCTCCTATCTTCCATTTATTTATATATTCAATTACTTATTTATGTCAGTATAAGCTCACAGATATTTACACTTTGGTTATAGTTCAATACTCCATTATTCATTTTCTGGCTCAAATTCTTACAGTTTTGCCCATTGGGAGCTTTGTTAGTCACCTGGATCTTGTGTCCATTTGACATACCTAATCAGGGCTTTTATTTTATTTTTTATTTTATTTTGGTGTTTTGATTTTTTTTTGGAGCATTTCCTTACTTCTGAGAACTACAAGATCTCCAAAGTTTATCCTATATATTTCTTGCCCTACCTTTGGATTCAGCCATTACTTTAAGGAGCCCCAGTTTTTTTGTTTATTGGAGAATGGTATTACTTCTCTTTATTTTTAAGTGTTCATTTTAACCACATTCTTCCAATCCCTGCATGTCACCCTTACCTTAGGAACCCAATTATTTTCTTTTGATTCTTCAATAATCTCTTTAGTGCCATCAAATCTGCCTTACAGACACCTCTAAGATTGAAATTCTTCATATGTTTGGAGTCCCTTATTTAATATATCTCACTTTTCTTATCTATTCCGACTGAAATTTACATTATCCCCTCCATGGTACCTATGGAGTTGAAAAGCAAGGAAAACAATGGATACTAAAAGTAGTGAGCTCAAACTACTTCTCAAGTGGCATATTATTTTTGATTAATGCTGGTACTATTTTCTCACTTTCCCAGACACATTAATGTAACAAGAACTATGTTGGCATCTGTGGAAGCAAATGGAGAGGAACAGCAGTTTAAAGGGAGGGGTGACTGTCCCCCACCCCCAATCTGGGCACGCTTTGGAGCAATTCATAATTCACACCAGATCATCAGAGTGTGCAAGACTAAGAGCTGGAACCCGATGCTGTGGGAACATATTTTTCCTCTGTGACTGGCAGTGACTTTTATTTTTCATCATGCTGGGAGACTTTGAAGAAGACTCTTTCCAGCGTGTTCCCTGCAACCACACACAGGGCCAGATTATAGGGAGCATGGGATAAAAAGCGAGCAGAACAATGGCCCACTCTCTGTACCTGCTGCTCATTTGCAGACACAACAGGCTTCCAAGGACAGAGCCCATTCCCTCTGTTTACACTTCGACTCACTAGGTCCTTCCTTACTCTCTACTCTTCCATTTATTCCTCTTCTGCTATCCCTCAGAGAATCAGATAGATTCCTTTAATGTGATTTAAACAGTAGTTCTTGAAGGCTAAATAACCTCCCAGCATCCCTGGTTAATACTAGACATGCAAAGGGGAACAAGATATGCTCTCAATCCAGGGCAGAAATGATACCAGACCAGGTATAATCAGTAGTGTAGAGACTAATATTTATGTATTATGTTATGTACATAGACTTCCTAGCTTTCATATTTTTAAATATGTTCTTATTTCTAGTCATCTATGCTATTTTGTTACCTCTTAATTTCACAAATAATATACAAATGTATTCTTTTTATGAAAATTAAAACATTAATGATGAAATCATATGTCCCTTTACTGAGACTTTTAGTTATACACTGCTCTTTGTTCTCTATCCTAAAGCTATCTATTCCTCCACCTTCCTGAATACTGGGGAAAATGCTGTTCTGACTTTTTTGATCTATCCTCCCGGATAAAAGGTATATTAAACAATAGATGCTCAACTTCATGGCTGTCTAATTCAAGACAGTATAGCTGACAATTACCACCTCATCTCTTCCTTCTCTTTTCATTCTCATTCCCCTGTCACTTAGCCCAACTTGGTGATAAAATTCCTGGCAGTGCTTGGAATGTGGATGAGCCAAGATGGCTCATATTAAAACAGAATAATCAGGGCTGGAGAAATAGGCTAGGTCTGACAAAAGCATGTAGATGTCCTCATTAATTAATCCAGGCTGGACCAGGTCAAGGGAGCAGGGCCTGGAAAATGAACAAGGAAGCAAATATCACCAAGAGAAGCTCTGCGGAGGGCAGTGCACAACTAGAGAAAGAGATTCTAGCTGGGGTGGAGACATGGACAAGGAGGACCATGCTTCCTAGCCCAGTGGGACCCCGAAAAGCAAGGCCAGGCAGCCACAGCCAGGCATGCAAGCCCACAGTGGACCAGTCCATGATCAAGGGCAAAAGATAGCATTATTCTCAAAGAAGTGGATTGCTACAACCAAGAATTCCTACCATAGCTACTGTACTCTCAATCAGTGCCCAGATTGAGAAATGTAACACCCACCAGCAGCACAGAAGCTCCCTATTTATACTTAAAGACTATGTTTTCCTGAGCAACCCTACTCAAGGTCTCCTGTTCTGGTCTAAAAGATCCCTGAAGGGCTCAGTAGAGTGGGGAAAGGGGCAGATCTGTGTATGTGTGGCAGCCAGAGGCAGCTCTTCTTTTCCTGGAAAATGGAGATCAAATTGTAAAATTCATTTGGGAGCTTTTCTCATTTCTCCTTTATGTACATGACCTTCTTCCGTATAAAATCAGGGTGTCAATACACTCGAGGAAGAGAGGGGACTGGTTTGTTAGGAAATGAGTGAATAAAGCCTGTTTTGAAAGGGAAGCACAGAGGAACTTCTGACCTTCAAAATCGTTTGCTGTGTAAAGTAAACAATGGAGAGAGCCAAGCATCACTGGGAAAGGAGCAATGGTCTAATTCCCTGGCTCCCATTTTGCACATTCAGGGATGGCCAACCGACAGCTCAGGGAGCTTTAAGTACAGGTCTAAGAAGAAAGGAAAGAAGTAGAAGAAAATCTCTTTCTGATGTGCTTATGAAGGTAGAAAGCAAAATAGAAATGGAAGATGAGGAGACAGACTAGAGACTATTAGCCCTATTTCCCTTTTTAAATATTAGTATCTATTTATCTATTGTTTTAAAAGTTAAACCAAAGTGCAATAAAACTTCAGAAAGTTTATTTGAGTAATTAGCAACTATGAATTGGGGAGCACCATACTGACAGAGGTTTAGTGTTCCAATGGCAAACCATGAGTGCCAAACATTTATGGTGAAGTGAAAGCACAGAGAAGACATTATTTGATTGGTTGCAGTTGTATAGTTGCTGTATTTTGTCTACTCCAGTGGAAAGTCCCTCATTATATGATTTTCAATTAGTTGAATGTTTCTAATTGGTTGAGCTTAAGTTCTGTTTTGCTTTAATCTTGGCATTTATGGGGGAAAGCTCAAGTTAAGTTTTGCTTATGTTAAGTTTGCAAATCAAACAAGGTTTAGGAAACTTATGAAGTCTAACTGGTTTCATATGCTGAGGGACTCTTCAAGCCTGGTGTCTATTTTATTAATTTTAATGCTATCTATCTACATACAATGGCATACACACACACACATACACACATGCACACACTATACATATTCATGCAATCATAGGTGGAACTTTTTGGAGGTGGTTGGATTTAGGAGGTGTGATGCTGGGATCAAGGATGATGCTGGTTGCAATGCAAGTATTAAGGGTGCCTCAACCTGGGTGTGAGTGATATCTGCCCCAAGGGTGGGTAGCCTGGATAGGATATTAGCTATAGAAAGAGGGTCATTGCTTGTCACTTGCTGCTTGCTGCTTTGCTTCTTCGCTACTTTGCTGCCTTCTGCCTGTCATGAACAGTTTCTCCTCTGTTTTGCCACCCTTTCTTGTAGCCAGCAAACTATGGACTTAAACCTCTATGAACTCTGAGCTCAATAAATATTTCCTCTTTTGACTTTTGGTGTTGGGTATTTTGTCTTAGCAATGAGAAAAGTAACTAAGACATATATATACATATATATATATATATACACACACATATATGTATATATATACACACACACATATATAATATAAATATATCATAACAATGTGCACCAAGAAGTATCTCTGCAAAGTTAGGATGGGAAGATTCAAGTGACCATACAGCAGTGGGAGAGAGATAGAGAGGAGAGAGACAGAGACAGCCGAGGCTGGAGGCCAGAAAGAGGAAGCAGTGAAGACATAGTGGTGCAGACGGCACCAGTTAGGGCAGAAGGAAGGCCAAACCAGTGCCAATGAACTGGGTCCTGGCTTTGCAAGAAGGAAAAGACCACAGAGTTATAGCCACAGGCATCATGGTCAAACACCCACAGGGCACCCAGTGACAGGATGACACCTGCTAAGCCATGTTGGATGCCCTCACTAATACCTGAGAGGCAGCCTGAGATGGAGGCTCCCCTCCCCCTATTCAGATGGTACCCCAAACTTCTAAGGCACCATCTAGAGTACAAGAAGACAAGGGAAGGACTTAGAAGGCTAAGGCTAAGAGAGACTCTGAAATCTATAGAAACTATAAATCAAACATACTTGAACAAAGGGATAGTTGCAAGCAAGAGTCCCTCAACTATGCTAAAGGTAGCTCAGGAGGAAAAATACCGTAGTTGTAGAAAATAAAAGTACTACATTTTCTCTGAAAAACCTGAGTTGTAATATGGAGTTATTTGTGATTTCACAATACTGGTACTGAGAATGTGTTTTATTTAGCTTAAGAATGCAAGGGGGGTGGAGAGAAAGAAGAAGAAGGAGGAGGAGGAAGAGGAGGGAAGGAAAAAGGAAGGCAGGGTAGGATGGAGCACATGAGGCAGAAAAGGAAGAAAGAGAAAGAGGGAGGGAAGAAGGGAAGGAGGGAGGGAAGAAGGGAAGGAGGGAGGGAGGGAGGGATGCTGCATACAGAGAGGCTGCACTAAAGCTAAGGGGAAGTGATCTTCAAGACTCAGGAATTGCTGGCTAATTTGATCTCCTGTGGTCATCCTAAAGTGCAGCATGTGGAGGGACTCATGATACACTTTACCCTAATTTGCCATGGCCCTTTCCATCCTTGTTCCTTGGGTACCACAGGACCTCCCAGCACTCAGGACCCACACTGCGGGTTCCTTGGGGTGAAAGGGAGTGCCTCCAGTGCTAAGACCTTTCCCTTTATCCGAAGAGTGGGGAGGAGTGACTCCTGACCCTTTTTGGGTGTTTCTGTGTATTGCAGTCTTGTAAAGACTATGGGCCTCACCACCTCCCCTCATCCATCCTCCTCCTGGAACAAGGAGCACCAAACATATCTGGCTCTGTCTTCCAGTGCACTGCTTCCTGTGTGCCTTCCACATGACAGACATTTTGGTCTCTTATCACGCTAAGGGTCTTGGCCTGGGCACCCGAGCTCTGTAGGGTGGCTCTGCCAGCAGCCAGATCTTCAAAGTCTTTACTTGGTATTGTAGGACCAGGAAAGAGAGAGCACCTCCAGCCTCTTCACAAGACTCCCGCCAAGCTGCTGCTGATAATGGAGAGGAAGCAGCCTGAAATGGCTCACCAGGGGAAGCTGCTACCATCTTAGCCTGCCTTTCAGGGTCTGCCAAAGAGGCAGGATGCTTCTGCTTGAGCTAACTTGATAATCACGGAGTGGGATGATGAGGAGAACTCCACTCTGAGAGTTTGCTCCTCCACATCCCTCCCAAGCATGAGAGGGAAGGGTGCCGGAGATTCAACTTTCTTCCCAAGATGAGAGCCGGCTCAACTAGCCACAAATAAACACTCCTGGGCTTAGACCACAGGTTCTCAGTTCTTCCAGAGAACAGCAGACAATCTCTGACCTCAGCTGGGTGCTCTAAGTATCCTAAAAAGTCTAAGACCATCCTGATTTCCTAGAACATTATCTCTTCAATGACTTTCTTTTAGTGTATAACCAAATGCCTTCTGTCTCAATTTAAAAAGCTATATGTCCAGTTGTGTATCTCAGAACATGGTCCCTTTCAGTATCTGTAGCAGTTGAAGCTGGAGTAGGTCACCAGGATGCCTTCAATGTCCATGGTTGCCACATTATATCATAAAAACTTTAGTGGAAGATTTGGGGGTTCCATAAAAAATGAGGTTAAAAGTGACATATGAATTAAAAATAAGGAAAGATGTCATTGGATAAGGAACTAGGAAAGTCTTTTACATGTCTTCTTGTTATGGAAATCTCAGAAAGAAATACACAGAGACACAGAATTCAGATAAAATAATAAAATTTCTTCTCACTAGCGGGCGGGAATGCCAGAAACCGGTCTGGTCAGTATCTGGGCCCCTTTGTTCAGCATTTCCCTTTTTATATCCTTTTTAGCCATTATCTCATCCCTAGTGGTCTTTGATGTGTAAATACAATTCCAGTTCCTATTTACAAGTCACAGACACAAGATAGGCATATATACATTGTAAATTCACCCTGGCATGGTAACTTTGTTAGGTTAATGAAGTTACTGGTTACAGTCAGATAATCTTCACCTTAAACAAGGAGTTATGGGAAAAGCAAATCTTAAAAGAGCACATTACTTATTTTGCTTCTATAGCTATCTTAATATTTAATCTATTAAGTTATCTAAAACTTTTCCGTATCATTCTAATTTATAAAAATAACCAGAAGAGTTGTATTCTGCCAGATTGTAGCATGCTGCCTAAATGCACAAAGAGAAAAACATTCACTCTGGACAGTAGAAAAGTTCTTGAACTAGAAGTCAAGGGATTATCATCTGGATTCTTCACTTTAACTAAAACACTTAATATTCCTGGTACAAAATTTGGAATCCTTAATATGTAAAATAGGAAGAAAATTCTAGTCCTGGGGTTTTCTCTTCTATTAGCCACTTTTCCTGTGGAACATGTTAAGGATATATATTTTCAACTATCACACTTGAGTACCACATTTATTATAAACTATTAAAATTATTATATTGTAAATAATGATAAGCTATTATATTATAAACAATTAAGAAACTCTGATAAATTTGGCCTCATAAAAACTAACTTCTGTTCTGTGTAAGTGACTATTAAGAGAATGCAATGAAAGCCTGAAGATTGGAAGGATATATTGGCAAACTACGTGTCTGATAAATGACTGGTATCTAGAATATATAAAGAACTCAAAACTCAACAGTAAAAAACAAAGAGCCCAATTAAAAAGTGGGCAGTAGACAAACAGGAATTTCAGTAAAGGGAATATACAGGCAGCAAATAAGCATGTGAAAATATGTTCAACATCATTAGCAGTTAAGGAAATGCAAATTGAAACCACAAGGAGATAGCATTACCTTCACATCAGAATGGCTGAAATGAAGAATACTGACAACACCAAATGCAAGATGGGATGGAGAGAAATGTTACTGAGAATGTAAAATGGTATAACTACTCTGGAAAAATCAGTTTCTTATATAAGTAAACTTGCAATTACCACATGACCCAGTGATTGAACTCTTAGACCTTTAACTAGTAGAAAGGAGAACATCGGTTTACACAGTTGCACATAAATGTTCACAGCAGTTTTACTTATAAAAACCCAAAATTTGAAAAAAGAATGACAAAAATCTTTCAATGGTGAATGGTTAAGCAGTGGTATATCCATATCATAAAATACTGTTCAGCAATAAAAAGGAACAAACTACTGGTATGCAACAAAATAGATGAATCTCGAGGGAACTATGCTAAATAAAAGAGACAATTCCAAAAGGTCATATCTCGCATTAGTCAGCTTCATATTACTACAATTAACTTTTACCTTGTAAAGAGAAAGGTTTAGCTAGCTCACAGTTTGGAGATTCAGACGGAAGGCTGTGGAGCCCATTGGTTTGGTCTTTGATGAGGGTAGCAAATCTAGTGATGGAAGTGCACGTCAGAGTGAGTGATCCCATCACAAAGCAGGAAGCAGAGAGAAAGGAAGAGACCAGGATTTTACAATCCCTTTTGAGGGCATGCCCTCATGACCTAAAAATCTCCCATCAGGCCCCACTTCTTCTTTTTTTTTTTGGTACCGGGGATCGAACTCCAGTCCCTGTGCTTGCGAAGCAGGCGGTGAAACCACTGAGCTAAATCCCCAGCCCTCAGGCCCCACTTCTTAAAGGTCCAGAGCACCTCCTAATATCTCCACCTTGAGGACCAAGAGTTTGCATATGGACTTTTGGGGGACACTCATCCAAAATATAGTACTATTTATATAATGTCTTTGTAATGACAAAATTATAGAATGGAAGAGATGAATGGTTGCCACAAGTTCAGGAATGAGGTCAATTTGGTCATAAAAGGAGAATGTGAGAGAACCTTCTGTTGATGGAAAAGTTCTTTATCTTCATTGTGGTGATGCATATACAAACCTACACCTAATAAAAATTCATAGAACTAAACACATATTCTGAATACATGATGAAGGGTGATGAAATCTCATTAATGTTGATAGATTGTACCAATGTCAGTTCCTTGCTTGTAATATTATACTGTAGTTTTGCAGGATGTTATCATTTGAGGAAACTAGGTGAAGGGTATACAGATTATACTGCCATAAACTATAACAAAATACCCAAATTTCCTAAAGAAAAATGATGATAAGTTTAACTGAATAATAATAACAATAAAAAGACTATGTGAGGGAAAATACCAGTGGAAAAAAAAAAGGGAAAATGCCCTGAAAATAATTTGCAATTCAATGGTAGACAATGGGTTAATTCTCCCAATGTATGAAGAAAAATAAAAGATATGAATAGTTTGTTCATAGCCAAGTATAAAAAGACAAATATTTTAGATGAAGATATGAATATCAATTATAATAATATAAATTAAAATTAAAACCACATCACTCTAATTTTTATTCTTTTTCTCTTTTTGTTTGTTCAGTTGGCTTTTGCAGTGCTGCGGTTCAAACCCAAGGCCTGGTGCATGCTAGGCAAGCCCTCTAACACTGAGCCACACCCCCAAGATTGTGACTTTTTTCTAAGTATTCAGACTGACAATGACCAAAAGTTTGAGACATCACACACTAATGAATGTGTAGATAAAGGCAATCTATAGGCTGATGGATGAAATCTAAGCAGTATAAACTCTACAGAGGGCAATTAGCAATCTCTCAATATTACAAACATGCAATTTCCATTGACTCAACAATTAGACTTTTGGGAATTTATTTAACATATAAGGTTGTCTTTGTGCAAAGGATGTACAGAAAAGATAATTTACAGAAGCACTTGCTTGATAATGCAAGATATCAGCAAACAGCAAGATAATGCAAACAACCTATATACAAATTTGTTGGGGAGCAAAGAAACAATTGTACACCCATGTAGTGGAATACTATTAAGTCAAAAAAAATAAAGAAGCACACTAGTGACTTATATGAATAAACAGGGAGTTAGAAAAGCAAATTAATGCAATGTGCATAATAAACTACCATTTGTATAATGATGGAGCCATGTTTATCAGTGTCTCTGCTTCCAAATGCTTAAAGTACTATAGTAAGAATGTAGGAAACATGAATAACATCAGTGTGCTTCTGGAAGGGGAACTTTTTTGAGGGACAAAGGTGGAAAGGAGATTAGTTTTTCTATGTATATCATATGCTGACTTTTGGATGTTAACCCAGGTACTTGAATTGTACATTCAAGACTAAGTGACCAGATTAGGAATTTAGCTTAGCAGTATATTGCTCCTGCCTAGCATGTATGAGGCTCTGTATTTGACTCCCAGCACTGCCTAAATAAATAAATAACTTAAAATATTTTTTTTAAATGAGAGACACTAAAAAAATCCTTTCTTAAGTATAAATGCTCACCTTTACAAGGTTGTGTGTGGGGATGAGTTGGTGATGGTAGTATTAGTGAGAGCTACATGGTAATGAGTGGAGAGTTTCTTTCACCTAACATGATGCAATTCGGATGACTGGTGTCTTGTGAAGACACCTCGGTCTGAAGACCTTCCACCAGAACCATGTTGGCAAGAAAACAACAAGAAACGTTTAAGTGTCCCTGTCTTATTTTTTCCTTCCTACAATTACTCCTGTATGATCCAATTTCATTAAGTATGTTTGTGAGACATCTACTGTTAATTTCTTCTTTAATAATGGAGTGTCCAAATAACTGGAGCCTCTCCAGTAGGAATGCTTTCAAACTTCCAGGGCTGCTTTGGTGGTAGCCTTGTAATACCTCTGTGGCTGGAACAGAAGCTGTTGCAAGTCCAGAGGAAAACTCATGTCTAGCATTTGAGACTTAACCAGGCACTCTTATTACTAAGATGTGCAAAGGCAATTTCAAGCTAGTAGTTTACTGTTGCATAATCTGCACATTCCTTTCTTTGATGTCTTCCTTCTGTACAGGACTCTGAAGCTACTTGCCTAGATGTAACTCCTTCCTGGATTTCATTCTATTATATTTTCTGCTCTGATCTGCAAATGCAGTTCTTAACAATGCAGTAAATGGAAGGCCATTGTACCCCCTTTCCAATGTTGCCAGAAAATTAGCTGGGTAAATAACTTTTTGTATTTCCTTCATATGCATAAACCTGTGATTCCCTGTCTTCATCTTGTTTTATTCTTTGAGGAATTATACAGTTACTATGTCAGAAACAAGAAGTTGCAATATTCACATATGTATTCACGATGATAGAATAAAATCTGGCCCAGAGGTCCATGGAAAGTAATGTGTGCATGGGCGATAGGATTAGATACACATATCATACTGGAATTTCAGCTCATTTGCCTAATATATTTGAAAATGACTCAATTTACTGCAAACTAAGATTTAGGAAGCTCGGTTTTCAGGTTGACAAATTAGCATTTGTTGGCACATATTTTACTATTTTGCATAATGAATTCCTCCCCGTAGTACACAAGCATTTTTATCTACAACAAAACCAGTCTATCATTCCCTTCCTGTTAGCATCATGTAAATGGCATTGATTTAGGAGATTCATATTCTTTTCCAAAGTATCTCCTGGAACATGACTGAGATTTTCATTCCAGCCATTATCAATTGTTTTTACCCTGCTTCCAAAATTCTCATTCATAAAAGAAAATTAGGAAAGGAAAAGTTGAATCACAGGAAAGAAATACAGGGCTGATGAAATAAATTCTCCCCATTCTGATTAACTAGGTATATCAGCTAGTGTTATGAAATAGAGAAAAAATAATTAAAACAGGATTTAACAATGAAGAAAATACTGACTCTTTTGCCTGAAAAATCCACAGGTAGTCTTGGCTTTAGATTTTTTTTTTTTTTTTTACCATATTGTACAGTTGAATAATGTCGCTAAAAGTTTTCTTCTCCAAGTTTGGCTGTCATCTTTATTAAAAAATGGCTTACAGAAATTTCAAGGGCTAAACAGTGCCAGCAAAAAAAGAGAGGCCAGCCATATTTTCCTCAGCAACAATCCTAAGTATTACTTGAACTGGACTGGCTAAGCTCATATGTTCAACACTGAACCAATCACTGGCCAAGCAAACAGATTACAGATTGGTTTTTGTGATACCTCTAGAACCGAAGTGAAATTAGTTTTCCTAGAACAATTTGTCTCTCCAGCAAGATTTGGCACTGTTAGGAAGAAAAAATATCTGGAGGATATGGGTAGAAGGTAGACAAGAAAGCTACCAAAATATTTCCTATAGTCAAGAAAGGTGAATCTGAACTGGAGAAAAATATGGATTGTGTAAGATTTTCAAGCTACATATTTTTTTAAAAAAAAATCCTATACTGAAGCTTTATCTCTTTCACTTATGTGCAATAATTCAAATTATCCCGTAAAGTACTGACAGGCACCCACTTGAATGAAAAGATATGATTGATTGGCAATTAGTTTCTCAATTACATGTACTCATGCTGATTTTTTTTTTAAACTAGGTGCTTTGAAATAGTTTATTCTCTGAAGGCAGGCACATCCAACCATTTGTGAAGTGTAGTTTATTTTGTGTGTTCCAAAGCTTGAGGTCACAGAGGTGGGAGTGGAAATACTTAGCAATTAGAACATTGAGTGGAAGAAGAAAGAGGTGCACCGTATATAATCCTTCTTTCTTGTAAAACTGAGCAAAACAAGGAGCATTTCTTGGAAAGTTGAGCAATGCAGGGCCTGGCTAAGAGTTTGTGATGGAGAGTGGGTAAGGATAATAGGGCTGGATTTCTATGAGGTAAATATCTGAGATTTTTCCCTGCATGAAAAACCATCTTCAGCAATATAAACATAATCTCATGAGGTGTTGACACTGATATTCACATGTTCAACCTTTCCTTGGAAATAGGAACAAAGAGATGATACTTGTCACAAATGATTGAATCTTCTTGCCAGAGTGGAACTTGGATGACTTTACAATCAAGGCCGAAGCAGAAATTGCAAGGGTGTATCTGATTCTCCTTCTCCTTGCCCACAGCAGACATAACTAATCAATCAATGGTTACTTTTCTGCTAATCCTGGAAATGACTTCAAAAGCTCTTTTTTTTCCTTTCCATTTTTTTATTAATACATGTTTTTAAAAATTAATTTTATTGGTACATTTTAGATATACATAATGATTACATTCATCATAGGGAATTTATACCTGTACATGATTTATCTTGTTTCCTTTTTAATTCTCATTCTCCTCTCCTTCCTTCAACCCCTCTTCCCTCCTTATTTAAAAAAGCTTTGTTTCTATTTTTCCTTCTATTCTCTGTTTTTCTTTTCTCTTCCTTCCTTTCCCCCTCTCCTCCCCCTAGTTCCCCTTCCCATATGGACATTTTCTTCCCATTTCACAATATCTATTATACATTTTCATCCTTATTTACCCTTTTGATGTCTCACAACAAAGAAATAATGTATATGTGCTGCCGAAGCGAGCACAACAACAAAGAAATAATGTGATATTTAAACATGTGTGCCTGATTTATTTCACTTAAGAGTATGGTCTCAAGGTGCATCCATTTATCTATCAATGTCTCAAGTTCATCCTTCTTTATGGGAGAGTAGTACTCCATTTTTATTTTTTAAAGCACATCTTTATCCATTCATTGGTTGATGAGCATTTGGGTTGTTTCCAACATTTAGCTATTACAAACTGTGCTGCTATAAACATGGGTGTGCATACATCACTGTAGTATGATGCTTTTAATTCTTTCGGGAAGATACCAAGAAGGGGAACAGCTGGGTCAAACAGAACCTCTACTTTTAGTTTTTTGATGAATCACCACACTGATTTCCATAGTGGTTGCACCATAATGGCTATTATCAAGAAATCAACCAATATTGGTGCATGTTTGTAACCCATGTTTAAATTCCTTGTGGAGAACTGATACATGTGCGTAATACATCTTAATTCCTTTTTATCCCTTTTCCCTTCCCTCCCTCCTCCTCTATCCATCTCTTGATCCCTTTCCTTTTTGTATGCAATGCACAATGCTTAACTCCTTATGTAGAGTTTGTACGTGTCCATAAAACAGCTAAATTCCCTTTCTTCATCCACTTTCCTTCCCCTTTTTCCATGCCTTGATTCCCTTCCTCTTTGAGAAAGATCTCCTTACTTCTTAACTATTTATCTTTCAGTTTTCTCCTTATTTATATTTTAGGTTTCTCATACAGAAGAAATAATGTGATATTTAAGCTTGTGTGTTTAACTTACTTCATTTAATATTATGGTCTCAAAGTACATCCATTTTTCTACAAATGACTCAAGCTATCTTTCTTTATGGCAGAGTAGTAATTCATTGTGTGTAAATGCCACATTTTCTTTATCCATTCATCTGTTGATGGACATACAGGCTTCTTTTAAGATTATAAACTATGCTGTTATTAAATATGGATATGCATGTATTACTATAATATTATGTCTTCATTTCTTTCAGGAAAAAGTGAAGGGGAAATAACTTGGTTGAATGCAACTCCTAGTTTCAGTTTTTTGGCAGAATCTCTATACTGATGTCCCTAGTGGTTGTACTAGTTTACGTTCCCACCAACGATGCAGAACAGTTTCTTTTCTCTTACAGCCCCACCAGAATTTGTTATTATTTGATTTCTTGATGAGGGCCATTCTTTCTGGGGTTAGAGGGAATCTTAGTGTTGTTTTAATTTGTGTTTCTGTAATGGCCAGTGATGTCAAACATTTCTTCCTGTATTTATTTATTGGACATTTGTGCTTCTGTGAAGTACACTTCACTTGCCCATTTCACTTGCCCATTTTCGACTGGGTCTTTTGTTTTGTAGGGGGTCTAATTTTCGAGTTCTTTATATATTCTAGACAGTCTCTTTTGACAAAATATTCCAAGTGATCAGACTTGGAAACAGAGATAAGATCATCTTAACATAACACATTTTAGCTGACCTTTCCCCCATTTTCCTTCTCTGCGATGTTTCTCCCAAGGACCAAATACATTTGTTCATTCATTCTCTAGGCTGGACTAAGACTCCTCATGAATTTTCTTCTTTCTTAGGTAATTCTCTTTCTGCTTATGGCTCTCAGGTGCTTCTCCAGGATCATTTTTAAAGCACACCTACACATCCCCAAATCTGTCTTTATTTTGTTATCTGGGATTGCCAGAGATGTGTTACTTTGCCCTCCTTTTTGGTATTCCTCTCTTGGAAGTCTTCATCGTAATGGGTAGGATTCAGATGCACAATCTCTCAGTTTTTTATTTTTAGCTCTTCATCTTAAATAAATATACCCAGTTTTCCAAGTTATATAAGGTCTACTTTAACATGTGCCCATTATTTCTTAGACTAGAGTTAGTGTTCTATCTGTGTAAACATTTTCTAGAGTGGGGTCCTTATTAAAAATGCTGTTTCTGAGTTTCACTCTGAAGCTAAGGAATCAGAATTCCTTTTCTGATTTTTAACTGATTTTTCAAGGTGATTCATAAACCTTGAAAAGTTTGAAAATAACTGCTATAGGAAACAGACAGAGGATTGGAAGAAAATTACGGTGAACCTACCCAGACAAAAGGAATCTTAAAAGTTTTTAACAATGCTATCTTCTGAGCTCTATTGATTTTTTGGTGGGGCTATGTCTGATCCCTTTTTAGCCATCACTGACTCGTATCTTGTGATTCTTCCCTTCAAAAGTCAGACATGAAGATGGCCAGATTAAGAAGTGGGCCCATGGAATGTTTGTGTGGGACACCAGCCCAAAAGGGCCACTCGAGCATCACTGAAAATAAAACAAGGTGGGGAATATTGTACTTATCAGAATGCTTTTGGCAAGAGACATGTTATGATTTGGAAGAAATAGTAATAATCCATGGTCTTCCAAGAAGATTGGATGTCCTAAGCTGTAAGTCTTCAGGTTTTTGGCATGTAATGTTTTAGGCTCAGGACAGAGCTGAATGTTCTAAGCAATAGATAAGGCTAGGACTCAAATACCCATGGGCTTTCCTGCGTACTTAATCACCTGTATGTACAATAGTTCTTACACATAATGGATCATACTTAAATTATATCAGTTTTCAAAAGCAGCAAAAAAATACTTTTTAGAATTGTGAATTAAGCCCAAAGAGTTCACATTAAGTTACATGCCCAGCCTTTTATATTTTTATTTTGAAACAGGGTTTCACTAAGTTGCCCAGGCAGAACTTAAACTTATGATCCTCCTGCCTCAGTCTTTCAAGCCCTGAAATTATAGGAGTGTAACAACACATTTGGCTAGGGTTCCAAATTCTTTTTAACCATTTTTTGTTTGTTTGTTTATCAGAGATTGAACTCAAGACCTTGTACTTTCGAGGCTGGAAGGGAGCCACTGAGATAAATCCCTGGCCGAGGGTACCAAATTTTTAACCAAAATTTAACCTGTCAAATTTTAATTCTGAATATTCCCATCTAGGCTATCAGAACTGTCCAATTGTATGATTTTACATTTTCTGTGGAACATTTTTCTATTGGGTCTCCTTCCTTCTCCCTCAAAAGTTAGCCCTGTAGACTTTAGAGACCACGGAATTCTATGTATTAAAATTAGAAAGGGAAGCCAATTAAGCCCCTAAATTCTCAAATAGGAGCTATTTGCATTCTGAGAAAACTTCTGACAACCATGACAAGCAGCCAGAGCTAATAAAAGTCTTTTTGTTTTACACAGAAAAGTCACCCGAGGCCATTCACTGGTATTGCTCTCTTTGGTACCTTTGAACCATCACATACAACTTGGAGTGGGCACTTGTCTAATTTCTTTCCCCTCTGAAAATTTATCTAATCACTTCAACCTATTCATACAAAAAGACATCTCAAAACTGGCACTTTCTTCCTCCCACCCAATAGACTCACTGCAGTATAAAATACAAACTTCAAATTCACAGAAAGTTTGAGGACTTCCTCTAAAGTTTTCGTGCTATTTCATTATTTTTCCCATTCTCTGATGTTGGCCCTTATCCCACTCAAACCAGAATATGAGATGTGAAGCCAGCTTTTGACAACACTAGGAAATTTACCACTCTCCTTTGGCAGTATTCATTATAATGTGTATTTGCATGAATTTTCTCCAAAGAATTATTTTATAAAATATTAGTAGGTGACGCATTGTTCTCTTGCCAAGTATTGCTAAAACTACCTAAAATACAGGATGAGCCCTATTATCATTGTGTTTTATTTAGGAACTTAGTAGGTTTCTGGTTCAAGAGAGCAGTCTAAGTATTTACTGCTACTTCTATTTCCTCCCACATTTAATCTGAAATCACACACACAACCACCACCACATAACAAAGCAGAGAGAAGAAATAGACACCAAAAAAAAAAAAAAAAAAAAAAGAAAGAAATAGACACAGTGGTAATACTTAAGTTTTGAAGATTGTATGGAGAGTATCAGATTTTACCTAATTATCAGAGAAAATGTAGCAGAAATCACAGACCAAGGCAAATATGGGTCCTAACAGAGCAAATGAGAGAAGGTTCAAGTTGGAATGTTCAAAGGCAAAAACAAGCTTAGAAGTCATCTTCAAGGTTTTTACTGAAGAACTGTATCTTAAAAACCCTATCAGCAGGTTCTTCTCCCTTAACCAGAGTTGCTCACAGCTACAGATTTATACTTGAAAAAGTAGCTAGAGAATTACTTTATAAATTAGTTGACCTGTTGCTCCACAAAAAGATAGGTAATAAAACTTTGCTTTGAAACATAGTCCTCTAAACCATAATTGGCTCAAGATAATTGTTTATTCTTTTTCGTGGGTCTGCTCGGGTTAGCTCGATGGTTTTCTGATTCATCTCTGTGCAGGTAGATGAGGTTGAGACAGGTGGAATCCCCTAAACTTTTTCTCATTCACATGCCTGGTGACTGGGTGCAAGCTATCCAAGTGGTTAAGACATTTGGGGTCTGTTCAGGCACCTGTTTCTCCATACATACTCTTCATGTAGTTGTCTAGGGCTCCTCACACTATTGTGGTCTCAGGGTAGTTGAACTTTTTACATGCCGTCTGACTCCCCTCAGATCAAATGTTGTTAAGACAAGGAGTGAGAGCTGAAGCTATTTTCTAGAGGTAAAAGCAGTCACAGAGCAACTCCCCCCCTCCATTCAAAGAAAGGGGATAAAATTCCACCTTTTAATAGGAGAAATGAACAAACAGTTTACATGGTCTTTCATGTACCCTAAGGGAGCTCCTGGTGAGAGTATTGGAGATTGCAAGAAAAACAGAAACATCCTTTCTGAAAGGGGTTTGCACTGGCAAATATGAGGAAAGCAGGCTATTTCCCTGTTCCTGGTCCCCGACTCAATTTGTTCCTTCTATTTAAAGACCAAATTGTAAAAGAGACTTTGTGAAAGAGACACAAGGACTAGGAAATGTACATCAGTTACTTGCACATATCAAAGTACGTCTTCTTTTTTTTTTTTTTAAATGTACTTATAAAGAAAGATGCAAGCCATTAGAAAAAGCAGCATGGAAATGAAACAGAAGGATCAATATAAAAACAATACAACAATCCTAGAAAGAAAGAAAAGATAATTTTCAGGAAGATGAGAACAGCTTAAAATATTTGTATTTCTGCCTATGGGTTTGAAAAGATATCGTAACCACAAATTAAGAGCAGTGTCTTTTGAAAAGATATCAAGCAGAAAATAAGAAAGAGTTTTTAATTAAGCTAATGCAAGATAAATGATTTCACTGGATAGGTTGAATGATAAACTGGACAAAGAAGATGATGAAGTTATTAATCTGGAAAATAAGGTCAAGGAAACCTCTCAGAACTTAAGGCAAAAAAAAATAAGTGGAACATGTGAGTGAAAAGTAGAATGACACAATAACAAATCCAGGAGGCATAAGAGCTATTTAATAGACTTTCTTGGTAAGAACAGAATAAAATTTTAAATAATGAATTTTAAATAATAAAAAAGTCTTAAAGATAAAAAATAGAATGACACAATAACAAATCCAGGAGGCATAAGAGCTATTTAATAGACTTTCTTGGTAAGAACACAATAAAATTTTAAATAATGAAATGTTTTTACTAGAAAAACTGGTGGTTTAAAAAGTTTAAATAACCACTATCAAAGAAGGTGCACTAAAATGAAAAAAACTTCAGTTTTTGATGTAACTTCTGAGAAAATATCAATAGTTTTCTGTTTAGAGAAATTTGACAATTAAGGATGCTAAAATATATGTGTCTTTTGAATAAATAATTAAACTTCTAAGAATTATCCTGAAAAAATTATAATTCATGTGATTATTTCATTTCTAAAACACTAATTGCCATGTTACTTATAAATGTAAAAATGGAAACAACTTCAATGCCCAATAACTGGAAATTTGTAAAAAATTATGATATATCCATATATTGGATGATTCATAATCATTAAGCTTGCATTTTATATCACACTAACTGATATTGGGTAAGAATTATAATAGAAAAGAAAAGAGATGTTAAAAATTATTGTATTGACAATTTATATATAAATGGACAGGAAGGATAAAGTTTCAAATTATCTGAATTTAAAGTTTC
>NW_004624786.1:13626810-13660450 GCF_000247695.1 Heterocephalus glaber | reverse complement strand
TAAATTTTAAGGAAAAAAAATTACTTGAGCTGATGGTAGACATGACTCTTGAGTGTCTGTTGAGTATGGAGAATTAATGAGAAAACACCCCACCTATCCATCCTGCTGATATTTCCTAACTTACAGGATAAAGAAAACATCCTTAAATTCTCGAGATAAAAAGAGGAAGTAATTCAAAGGAAAGGTAAGCAGACCGGCATCTACTTCTTGTCAGCAACATTGAGCTCTAAGTAGAAGAACAATATAACCAAACTTCCAAGTGAGAACTGTTTTGAATCTAAAACTCTATAGCCAACCAAGAAAGAAAGAAAGAAAGAAAGAAAGAAGGAAGGAAGGAAGGAAGGAAGGAAGGAAAGAAAGAAAGAAAGAAAGAAAGGAAGAAAGAAAGAAAGATCTTCTTTATGGGGAAATAAGGATCCAACAGGTATGTCACCTATGTTTGCATATATGAAGCGCCAGCTTACCAAGTTCCTCCTACAAAATTTAGAACAAAAGCAGTAGTTAAGCTTGAGTGAGTACACAGAATAGAATCAGCTGAATATCAATTCAGAGCTAGGGGAAGCAAGTAAGACATTAAAAGAGAATATCTTGGACTACAGTGCTTGTGAATGATAAAGAAAAGTTTCATTTATGTGATTACCCAAACTTTTAAAAGTTTACAGGAACAAAAAGAAGATAAGTAGCAAACCAGAAATAAATGCATGTATATTACATATGACAATAAACTAATAAATCATTATATGAAATTTTTTCATAAAACAATTTAAAAACTAGAAATAGAAAATGGGTGTATCAGGAAAGGACAAGCTGCAAAAGAAAGAAAGACATGGAACCAGATTAAAAATGACATTCCTGGATGGGGGTTTCCCATAAGGCTGCTCCTCCTAGAAATCCAGCCTGAGCAGACAGACTCCACTCTTTCAGGCTCTTGGAGGTGTGTGGACAAGGAGTGTGGGGAAGTCCTGCCCATTCCTATGAAGCTATGTGGCAGTGAAGGGATTATATGGTTGCCAGGGACATTTTTCAATAGCTGCCACATATGTCAGACTTTGTGGGAAGAAAAGTTTTATGATGGAGAATTAGTAGGACATTTGCTTTTGCTAAGCATGTGTGTGTGTTTATTACCTCACATCCCAGTACATAATTATCATGACTTTTGGACACACAGTTTGCTAAGCAGTTGAAACTCTGTCTGCTTGAATTGTTCACTGGGGCCTTCAGCCATGCTCGGTTGAATCTTCTTCCTATCTTCTTAGCCATGACTTAGGAAAACTGCATACCTTTCTCTCACTTTTAATTACTAGAAATCCAGACAAGATTCAAAGTTTTAATCAAATATTACAGTTCCTCAATGTAATATTTCTACAATATTTTAATCAAATATTACAAGAGCATGTCCTCACTGTTCTGCATCATCAGGGCTGGACACTGTGTTAGTCAGTTTTCTGTTCTGTGACAACGTAATTGACATAATAAACTTATAAAGAAAAAGGTGTGTTTTGTTTCCTGGTTTCAGAGGTTTCAGTGCATGATCACTTGGCCTTGTTACTTTAGACTGGTATCAAGGCAGAACATCATGTTGGGGAGTGTGTGGTGGAGCAAAGCTGCTCACTTCATGGAGGTCAGGAAGTAGGAGGAGATCCCAATATCTTCTTCAAGGGCATGCTCCAAGTGACCTCATTTTCTTCCAGTAGGCTTCACTTCCTAAGGTTCCACCACCTCCCCATAGTGCCACGAGTTGTGGAGCAAGCATTTAGCACATGGTCTTTGGGGGACATTTCAGAACCAAACAGTAATGGATCTCCTATTTGCCTAAAGGGAAAACGTCTATTCTTTTATTCCCCCCTTGCAAGATAATTTTGGGACATGGTCTTATTCTGGCTTTCTTCTCCTTACTACATTTCCAGGTTTCACTATTCTATGTGGACAGGGAGGAGTGAGAGGGATAGTAGAGATGATGTCATCTGTCAGCCTTCATTACAACCCTTTTTATCAGACTCCAGAATGTGGTGGCACCCACAGGGATGAGCTAATGGTTCTCCTCAGATAATGTAAAGCTGCACTATAGCCTCCTTGTCTCCCTTTGGACCTTCCTATCATACATGTCCTAGCCTGCTCCCGAGAGGTATTGCCCTTCATGCCTGGCTAAGCCACGAGAACACCCCTGGCTCCTGGCCACTCTTCTTACTTTGGTAATCCTCCATGTGATATTCTGGGGATGGCCAGTCCTGGGAATTGGGGATGCAGCTCTCTTCATCCATTATCTGGCACTTTCTTCTCACCTCCTGAAGACTTCTCCTGCAAGTTCCTTGCCTTCAGAAATCTCCAGGGAAGGGGTTTTCCACTGTGCTCAGGTCATTCCAAGGATGTGGTCAGATGTTCCTGAGAATTATCACATGGTACCTTGCTCTGAAGGTAGTTTTAGGGTGGCCCGAAGACTCTTAAGTATCTAGCTCCAGAGAGGCATGCCTATATCTCCTTCTAGCAGGGGCTTGACATCTCTCCTACTTATGCTCTTGAAACTCTCCCCTACCTCTCACTTGGGCTTTTTTGGTTTTTGAAGGGTGCAAGAATCAGCTTTCGCTGCACACATGATGAAGAGGACCATGCCCCCAAAACCCCATGCAGACCTTGACGTACAATGGCTCAACCCAAGATTTTTTTTACTTTAAAATGACGCGAAAGCAATATGCCTTTAGTAGAAACTGTACTTCAGAATTTGAATTTGTTCCCAGGCTAGTAACATGTGGTATGCCTCTCTCTCAAGATGCTGGGCAGCAGCAAGCTACAGCTCCTGGTCTGGCACAGAATCACAAGGAAAATAGTCCCTCTACAATGCATTGTGTGGTCAACCTGTGAGGTTTGCTAGGTTAGGTGTATTTGATGCATTTTATATTTACCAGTGTTTTCAGCTTACAGTAGGTTTATTGGGACACAGCTGCACTGCACACCAAAGAGCATCTCTGTGCTTCCAACCTCCCTACCCAACCTCCTTGGCTCCCTCCACACACTTGCACATCAGCAGAGCAGACAGCATCCCAGCTTCTGCCTTTGCCTGCAAATTTCCAAACCAAAGAACCTCAGGCTATGCCCTGTGGGGCTGTCCTAATCCACAGCCACCCCCTGGCTTGTGGGGGATTTCTAAGACAGGTTGTGATACTGAGAAAAAGAAAAGCCACACACCCGTGTTTTGAAATGTCAGAGTTTTTTCTTGACAATGGCCATTCATATATCAAAAACAGTTCCATTCATATATATTTTTGCTTCTCTTCACGTTTGCAAAAACAAGAGCATTAATTAACATATGACTTGATGCAAAAAAACATAAATAGAATTCATAACAAAAGTTTAACCTTTAAAGAGTTTGCATTTAAAAGCTCTGAGAAAGCAAGTGATTATTTTATTGATGCACTTTCTCTACTGACTCTCAAAACCTGCAGGTGTTAAATTAGCTGTACAAGAATTTCTCTGAGCTTCTAAGTCTGCAGTAGAAACATGCTAATGAAAATTAAAGGAAATTAATGGGAGAGGGTCCAGGAGGCCAGGAAAGAAGTTCAGCACAGCTTCCTGTGTGGGGAATACTCAGAAAAGATGCTTTAATTTACCATAATGTGGATCTTATAAGTAAAGCAAAAACAAACAAAAAACATGCAAATCTATACTCTTAACCATTCCCTCCTTCTAATAAAAGTGTAAAACACGCTGAAGGTAACCCCACTGCCAAAGGAGTTTTTGCCAAAAAAAATAAAGGAGAAGCCTTCTAAAATGGGATCAACAGTGAAACACCATCATTCCTATGTCTTCAAGACTGGACAACAAGAAGACTAATACTGATGCTGATGCTGATCGGCACATGGTTATTATATAAACTCCGATTTCAGCAGGAAAGATGGATATAATGTTGACATCTTTAACAAGAAGAAGGATCGCAGTTTATCTGGTTCAAATGTCTCATTTCACACAGAAGGAATCTGAGGCACAGAAAGATTAAGATGTGTCAAAACAAGCCCTAAGGTTTGTAACAGTGTGGGGACTTGAATTTATGCCTAAATACCAATTTGCTAAGCCATATTGATGATGACAGACATTGGCAGAGATATTAATATTAACACTGATCCTGGATCCAGGAAGGTTATGGTTGTATTAAGGCCAACCAGATACTCACAACTTAATCCTTTACTTGTATTCCACTCAATTGGGTATGAAACACATTTATTGAGCGCCTATTATCATTAGTCACTAACATCAAAGAATTTATAGTTTAGCAAGAGAGACAAATGATCAGTATGCAAATAAATAAATCATAAGCCAAGGTAATGAGTTCTGGTCAGAGTGATGAGAAAAAGGACACAGGAACAATTAATCTTGCCTCAAGCACAGGAGAGTGGGGAGGCATTCAGGAACCAGTGGAGAAGAAAGGCTAGGTGCTCATCAGAAAAAAAAGTGAGAAATCCTGAACATAAATAGTGTCCTGAAAGTGCACAATGAATCTGGGGACTGTTGGGTGAGCCTGACTGACAGAAGGGCTGGAAACATGTGATGGAGTTAAGCTGGGTTTATAAACCTCATGCATCTCACAGAAGATGTTGTTCTTTATCTTGCCCGTGATGAAGGATGAAAGATTTTTATAATAAGCAAGATCAGATCAGGTTTCTGTTTAAAAATGATTCTGTTCATCTTCTAGAGGATGGATGTATAAGGGAGGGTAGAGTCTGAAGGCAGGAAGATCAACAGAATATTCACTATGACAATGAAGCAAATACTGAGCTGCCCTTCCTCTTCACCTGTCAATTCATTAACCACTGCTGTGCTCTTGGATATCAAAGTTGTTTCTCCTTTGGCCTTGTTCTCAGCCTCCATGTAACTGGATCCTTGTCCTATAGAGCTTGTCCTCTAGATCTTCTTCATGTTTGAATTGTGACCCCCCTGCCACCAAAATTCATAAGTTGAAGTCCTAACCCCCAGTACATCAGAATGTGGCTTTATTTGAACATAGGGTCTCTCCTGTCTCAATCCTGAGGATTAAAACTAGGGCCTCATGGGTGCTAGGCAACCACTCTAGCACTGAGAGACATCTCCAGCCTATTTTATATTTTATTTTGAAATAGATCATATTAAGTTACCCAGGATGAAAATAAACATCCATACACAGAAAGCGCCAGGTGGCAAGGATGGCAGAAATCAGGGTAAGGTTTCTTCAAGCTGAGAAACCTCAAAGATCACCAGCAAATACCAGAAGCTAGGAGAGAGTCATGAAGAGATTCTCCCCCAGAAGGAACCAACGCTGCTGCCATGTTGTTATTTGACTTCCTGCCTCCAGAACTGTGATATAAAACATTTCTGTTGTCTAAGTCAACCAGGTTGCCTAATCTTAAAGATAACTCAAATGTTATTGTTCACTCTAATTGGATGGAGTTTAGGAGGCCTACCCTCTCCAGCAGAATCACCTGGGCTGCGATTTCTTAAGGAGTAGGACTGTCCAGCAGAATGCCTGGGTCCTGTGCCTGTGGCATGACCTCCACACAGGTAGGGGGTCCCTGCAGAGCTGGACTTAGATGATGGCTCAGGACTCCGTGTGGGAGTGTTTCAGAGAGCAAGGTAGAAACACTGCCTCCTAGGAACAAGCTTCATAGTCACACAAAGTCACTTTCACTATTCTCTATTGGTGGAACCAGCCACAAACCTACGCAGATTCAAAGAATAGGAGACATAGACTCAACTTCTTGATGGTGCTATAGCAAACCCATATGGCAGAAGAGGGATTGGGATGGGAAATATTTTGTTACAGATGTCTTGGAAAGTAGAGTTGCTACAGATTCTTATACAAAACCTGATTCGTCCACCTCATTCCAAGAGATTCTGACTCACAGGTCTCATTCCAAGATTAGAAGGACTTTTGGGAATCCTGGGAATGCAATGTTAATTTAACAAGCATTGCCAGTGTTTTCAGTTCTGAGATGCAAACCGCACTGTCCGAGAACTCTGCTTTAAGACCTGTTTAATGTTTCCTAGAAGCTGCTACTACAAATCAGTCAAAAATTCTTTTAGATGCAAATCACAATTGACATTCTACCAGGTAACATCTGAAGTGATCTCCTAGAGGAAATGAAGACCCCCAACTTGGTCCCTCCCCAACCAAGTAGGTTCATCAACTTTATCATTTAAAAAAAGGATTTTGGGTTGGGGATTTAGCTCAATGGTTCCACCGCTTGCCCTGCAAGTGCAAGGACCCAAGTTCAATCCCTGGTACCAAAAAAAAAAAGGAAAAAAAGGATTTCAAGACAGGTCATGAAGAGTCATTGACAGGCAGATTTATTAGACAGAGTTAAAAAGTAAGAAAAAATACAGAAGGGGCTTTAGCTTGAAGAGCTACAGGAGGCACAGCTCTGATCACCAGACTGGCCCATACAGAAAAGAACAGGATGAACTTTTATGCCTTTACTGAGGTGGGTAGGGGCTGGTAGCTTCCCACTGAGTCAGGAGTACAGTCTCATGTTTAGGGGATTGGCTCTTAGTGTAAGATACGGATCCGCAACCATTTTCACCCTGGGGATATCCTGGCTTTCCCCTGCTGTTCAGCATGCCTTGTCCTTGGCATGGCAAGAGGGGATAAGAGGAGGTCTTATTTCATGCATTGTTAGTAAGGGCAGATAGAGAAAAAGGCATGTCCCAGTTGATAGTGGGTAGAGGTCACGGATTAAGGCCTCAGATTCCCCGTTTCCCGTTCTATGAGGGTATCTGTTCTATTTCACTGCCACTCTGCAATTTAAATACATTAGTCGCTTTGCTTTTGCACTCTCCCCGAGAATGGAAAATGTAGAGATACAATAAGCCAAAGATGCCAGAGCTCCTTAATCTATAAAAATGAGCTATTGTCAATGAAACAATGTAGGGAGATAAAAAATAACCACATTTACATATACTGTTTTAAAATAGTATTGGAGAAATTTCACAAAATAAAGAATCCTTAACCAAGTTCTATGATCCTACTAATGCAACTATTCTCAATTTCTGCCCAATGAAATTGCTAGTGTTCTTCTGTTCCTAAATTATTAATTTACTATGAATCCCTTCCTGGTTTACAGACTTCATTAGGATATACATGTGCTGTCTGTAATCTATGGCAAATGCTTTTGAAAGATCTCTTCAATTGGTATTTTTTGTTTTTTTGGTACTGGGGATTGAACTTGGGTCCTTGTGCTTGCACAGCAGGCGGCGAAACCACTGAGCTAAATCCCCGGCCCCCTTCAATTGGTATTTTTAAGAGGTAGCAACCTCATTGCTCACCTTAGCTTTTCAGTTGGCATCAGTTTTTCTTCCTCATTGTTCATTGATCCTTATGTGGATAAGGATTCTTGCTTTCAGGCAATTTCATTTCTTTCAGACAATATCAAAATACCACAAACAGATACAACCTTATTCATTACAGTTACTCAGGTTATCTTTTTCTGAATTTGGATTTTCTTTCAACTTTTTTACAAACCAATCCCAAATCACTTGCAGGCCTTTGTGAAAAACTACAATAGCTTTCATAGCTTTAATTTTTTTTTTGTAAATCCTGTCAATTCCCTGAAAAGGTTTGAATCTGATTTCTTTCTAGATTGTCATTAAGTGTATTATATGACCCCCCCACCACCATTCTCTCTCTTGCAAAGATAATCTAAATACAGAAGTAAGTGATGACCTAGAGACATTTCCTCAGTTTGGAGGGGCAGGGTGTTCTGGGCCATATACAACCAATTAAAGAAACTGTTTGACCAAGTATGGTAGTGAACGCTTGTAATTCCAGCATTCTGGGAGGCTGAGGCAAGAGGATTACAAAATGGAGCCCAGCCTGGGCAATTTAATAAGACTCCATTTCAATATAAAAGAGCTGTGGTTGTGGCTCAATACAAAGGTCCTAGATTCAATTCCAAGTTTCACCAAAAGAAAGAAAGAAAGAAAGAAAACAAAAAGAAAGAAGAAAAGGAGAGAGGAAGGGAGGAGGGAGGGAAGAAAGAAAGAAAGAAAGTAGGGTGGGGTTATATTTCAGTGGTAGAGTGCTTGCCTAGCATTCATGAGGCCCTGGGTTTAATCTATAGCACCAAAAAATTAGTCAACCAACCAACAAATAAATAAATAAACAAACTGTTAAAGGACTGAGAGACCCAAAGAGCTGTTGCAGATCAGTGTTAGTGTGGGACTGCATAACTCTGTAATCATAAAACCTCCTAGCCCCAACTGTGATTGAATGTGAGTTAATGGATAAAGATGCTTGTTAGTTTTGGGACACTAGATAAAATCTGTAACAGACCTAAAGTCTCAAAGTAAACTGCTCAACTCCTTGTTTGCCCGGAACTGATGTTCCGGATAGCACAATCTATAGAACAATCTGCAAATGTCTGCTGACCATCAGTACGTGACAGTCGACCACTAAGCTTTGTCCCTTTTCTCGTAAATCTATATGTTAACTTCCCCCTCAACCCCCTATAAGAACAGCCTTAGACTCTGAGCCAGTTGCCTCTCTAAGCTACTTTGCTATGGGAGTGCAGTCTGGTCAGATTAATAAAGGTCTGTTTTACTTTCCAACTTGTCCGGTGTGTTCCTTCCTGGGTGTTCTTCGCTGCAGTCAGCTCCTCGGAGCATTTGGCAAGGCCCTCGGTCTTACGTTAGGGAATAAAGGGGGCCAGGTTAGTTCCGGAGATGCAAAAGATCAGAGATGGCCACGCCCTAGGAGGTCAGGGGAGGCAGGAGCTAAGATGACTATTAGGAAAGGGAAGCAAAACCAGGTGAGAATGATGACAAAACACACTAACTGGGAGGGTAACACAATTCTTTTATGAGTGAGAAGACTTTAAGCTCCTGGCTCACCTCCCTAAGGAAGAAGCTCTGAGTTTCCTGAGATAATGCAGAGTGAAGAATGCTGATGCTAATGATGCTTACAGCCAGTGGTGCTCCCGACCTTGTCTCCGAAGGGCAACCTCAGCCTGGAGTTCCTTGGCTGCCCTGGGCTCCACAACACTATCTGGCCACATTCATATCCCAGTGCTTGCTTCCCCTTTCTTTCCTTTGGGTCCCCAGAGTATAGGTCACAGCAAAGGGAAAGTCAGGCACTCTCCAGGAGGGATCCTCTTGGATTACAGAGAGGAGAATGGATCTTCAGGAGGCAGAGCATTCCTGAATCATCTGCAGGATGCTGCCCTTTACAGAGTTAATTAGGACTTCCCTTGTTTATGATAATGATTGTAATCATGATTGCTTTAGAGATACTTACAGCTCTGTGAGGAATACTTTTGCAAATCTGTGTTGTTTTCCTCTTTATTGTTGCAGCCTTCCTAGTCTTTCCTCCCCCTCTTCTTGAATAAAGTCTCACCCACCTGCTCTCCACCTTCTTCTTTTCTTCCATTTCCTTCTTTTCATCACATTTTGCATTTAGAAAGATTGAGTCATGGAGAGTTAGAGATGCAGAAGCCAGAGCTGACTCAAGACCACCTTGTCTACTCTTTCACACCTGCATAAACCGAATCTGGAGAGCGGAAGCGACAGCTATGGTCACATAGCAGGCTTGTGAAAGATCTGAGACAAATACTTAGTACCCATGGGGCCATCTGATGTTCTATTTGTTTCTTCACATAGCTGCATCTTCCATTTTTTTCCTTTTCATTGCCTGCCTTCCTCCCTCCTCTTTCTGAGTCTAGGAAAAATGAGTAGTCGCTTGAGAGCTCCCCAAACAACAAAAGCTATGTGTTTGTGGTGTGAAGAGCTTGCAAGTGGCAAGAACTGCAGGCCAGAAACAGCCATCTGAAGCCCCTGAGGACATCCTGCCCAAACTTGTCCCAACAGAGACCCACACCTCCCTTCCCCTCTAGCACGGAGCACCAGAGGGTCATTCTGACTTCCAAAGTGAAAATTGCTTGTTGGTGGTGGCTCAAGCCAGAAACCACTGATTCCCAGCTGTCAGTTACTGACATTATTACAAATAGCAACTTTTTTTTGCTGCAAAAAAAGCTGCAAATGAAATGCCGGTTTCCAGCAGAGCGCCCCCAACTGTGCGTGAATTGTTTGCAGGCATGCACCCTACAATGCTGGCCCTTTCCTAAGCATTTATTTTTCTTGTCTTTGTGTAGGTCATGGCCATGCTGGGTGGACTTCCTGAAACATCCTGGGCAGACCAGAGTCACTGAAATCCCAGCTCCTGCTGCTTCTTCTCTGTGTTGTACATCTATTATGATGATGGAATCCTAAAATGCTTGAACTAAAATGAATCCCACTGATAGCCTCCTGGCCAGCTTCTTAGGTGCAGATGATAAAATTCAGATCCAAATAAATGAGGATACTGTATTTAGTGAGTGAATAAGCCAAGAACCAATCTAACTTGGGGAACAGGGGGGAGTGGGGTGGAAGAGATGATATTTGTTGGATTCCTACTGTGTGCCAGGAATAAAACTTGTGATCCTATTCAATTTTCAGGTGAGTTCTTTTAAAAGAAAGAAAATAAGAATCTACATGATTGACTGGCATGATAGTGGGGAAAAGATTGTAGGGTCTCCCTTTAAGGCCCTAGATGGTAAAATCTTGGAAGTACACTCTAGCAGAGCTGAAAGCACTCAGAAATTGAAGAGAAAGCACGACTACCTTGGTGTGACGTGAGCTTCCTCTCTTTGCCTTGCCCAGCAACTGCTTCAGTCCTCTGGCTCTGAATTGTCCTGTGTAACCTACTAAGGTCTGTTTCCTTCGAATATTACATGAAATGTTGGACAAGGCTTCTTGAGATGCCCCACATCCATAACCACTCTCTCCATGATGAAATTCAGCTCAGGTTTACCCATTTACTGAAAATGCCTGTTCCGTCACCAATAGCTGTGCTGCTAAAATAGGTGGGTGACTCACTTGGGTTTAATAAACAGAAAAGTAGTTTGGGAGCATTGTTATAGGCTGTGTCTACTCTTGAGCCCTTTCCAAGCACATAAAGTTTGCAATATTCATATTTCCATTTCTATCTCTACATTTCTAGCAAATGAGATTTCCAGGTCATAAAAAATAATTCGATATTTTAGGCTCTTTGGCTCTTTCCTTTATTAGTACATTTTAATTACACAGAATAATGGGTTTCATTGTGGCATATTCATATATGCATATATTATACTGTGATCCTGTCCATCACCCAATTACTTTCCCTCAGCCTCCAGTATTTCCTCCATCAATATCCCTTTTCTGTTTTAATAGTCTCCCTTCTAATTTCATGTCATTTTTGGTTCCTCTAGATTTCACATATGAAAGAAAACATGCAATACTTGTCTTCCCAAGTTTATCTTTTTTCTCTTAATATGATGATCTTCAGTTCCATTCATTTTCCTACCAATGACATTTTGGTATTCTTCATGGCTAAATAATACTCCATTCTGTGTATATACTACATTTACTTTTTCCATCCATCTTTTGATGGGTACCTTGGCTGCTTCCATGACATGGCTATTTAATAAATTTCGGAGTGCAGGTATTTCTATAGTATACTGACTTTGATTCTTTAGGGTATATACCAAGGAGTGGTATAACTGGATCACAGAGTTGTTTAATTTTTAGAATTTTTAGGGATCTTTATGCATATGTAATGGCTGGATTAATTTATATTCCCACAAACAGTGTATAAGGGCTCTCTTTTCTTCACATCCCTTATCCCCCATTAACTCTGCATTTAGGGTTCAGTATTAGTTCTATATATCCTAGCCATTATTACTTTTTGGCTTTCTGTGTGTCTGCATGTGTCAAGTACTTGTACAATTTGCCAGTAACAGTTATGTGATTATTTTGCTAGTGTCAGTCTCCTCCATCAAAATATGACCTAAGATAGTACTAAATTTTTTAACATTTTGCTCCAATTCCCCAATACATTGCCTCCTATATAGCAGATTCTCAGTGAATACTTTTTGAAAGATTGAATGAAATAAATACTTCACTTTTTTATCTGCTGACAGAGAAAACTATAAAACCTTAAGTTTTGCAATTGTTTTACAATAATAAAACATTTAGAATAAAGTGCTCTTATTTAGCTGTGGTCTTTGCTATGGTTTGGATATGGTTTGTTCTTTCCAAAACTCATGTTGAATTTTAATTATCATTTTGAGATAATAAAAAGTTTGACTAGATGAGATCTTTAAGAGGAGTCTAGGGCTCTGTGTTGAAGAATGGATAAATCCATTTACATAGTTAATAATTTAATGGACTAATGAGTTTTCACTAGAATGGGTCTGCTATAAAAGCCAGTTTTGCTAGGTCTCTGGCATGTCCTGCTTTTCACCCTATGTTACTCTGCACTGCCTAGGGATTCTGCCAACAAGAAAGTCATCTCCAGATGTGGCCCCTTGACCTGAACCAGAGCAGTGAGGCAAAATAAACCACTTTTCTCTAATTTACCCAATCTGTGGTATTGTGTTATTAGCAACACAAAATGGCCTAAGGTGGTCCTTAATGCCACACGTGTAGTCTTTGAAGTTATATAATAGGCCTTGTGACCTAGCATAGGGAGCATAGGGTTCTTCACTCAGTGCTGCTATTCTAGGTGTCCTATAATAAGCTGCTAGGCCTTCTGTTTCTCCCCTTGTAAATCAAATGTATTGGAGTCATTGAGCTTTTTGTTCCCTTCTGGTCTCATGTTCTTGGAACTTTATAGGAAACTAAGAGCTATATCAAATCAAGACAGTCTCTGTATGATATAACTTTCTCAGACATAATACTGAATTACTTCTAGGTTGTCTCAGCATGTGCACATAAAAATGAAGAAGGACTCAGGGCTTAACCTATGCCTGAACTTCTTGGTATTAACTATTATTGAATGTATTTCTCCCTTTAGTCTTCATTCTTTCTATAGATGACAGGAACACATGCCCTAAATTTTGTGGGTTTTTTTTTTTTTTTTTGGTACCAGGGATTGAACTCAGGACCTTGTGCTTGTGAGGCAGGTGCAGTGCCACTGAGCTAAATCCCTGGATCCCAACATGCCCTAAATTTTGTTTGGGATACGCAGTTCATTCTGGCTAACCCATTCTTGAGATGCTCTCAGGTTTTCCTAGGGAGCCCCATGGAGTTGATGTGATGTAATGAGCTTGCACCTTTGATCTCCTTACTTTATTTGTATAGGCAGAGAAAGGCTTAGATGAATGAGAATGACAATTGTATAAAAGTTACAACACTGTTTCTTAAAAATGGCTTCCAGAAAATGTTTGACTAGTAAGATACTTCATCAAAGGTTTATCATTATCCGTGAAATCTGGGAATGCTGTCTAATAAGGCCAGGCACTCCTAAAAATTCACAGTGAATTCAGCATATTTCAGTGATTATTGACACAATAAACAAAATTCTTCAATTTTATTTAATCCTGTTTTCTAAATATATTTGATCACAGAAGCTTATTTCCTTGTTACTCTTATCCTAACTCACAAAATTCTTCTCTACCACACATATATCGGAAACACTATGAGATCATGTAGGAAATGCAAATGCAAATGATAGCCTGGAGCAAATTTTCAAAAATGAGGCAGTGTATTTAAAATGAACTCCTATTTCACTATTTTCTGCTCCCTACTGGCTTACTACATTGAAATGAGTATTGGATTAGGACTACACATGTTCATTTTTACTGAAAAAGGTACATACATTGCTATAGTGTTCCTAAGTCAACATCATGCTGAACAACATAGATTTAAACAGGAGTTTTTATTACTCATGCAAACAGAATATTCCACATCAAGGAAAATTCTTATTGGTGAAATATACTGCTAGTGAAGAGAAAGGCAATATCAAACTGAACACACATGAGAATTTACATCTGAAAATGATATATTTCTGAATCAAGGATCAATTTTTAGGAAGCGATTAGACATTTTTAATAAAATATAAGTCATTTTCTCTGACAAATAATGAAATGATGTACTTATTGAGAGAATGGGCTAAATAAAAGACAGCAGAGTACAATGAAAGAGGAGATGGAAGAATATAGCCATGAGGCTAATATTTTAACAATGGTTGAAGAATAGAACCTATCCTGCAGGAAAAAAAAATCATATAAGTGACATATAAAACAAATTGGAGAAATTTTCCAGGAATACAGAGGAAAATGGGAGAAATTCCTATTAAGAAAATAATAGTTGATGAGAATAGAAAATGTAAAACCAATACACAATTATTTTTTTGAAGCAGAAAATAGAACAATTTAGCTAGAAGCAATAGTCACAGATATATTAAAAGAAAATATTCTGAACTGAAGAAAGATACACATATATAATGAAATAATGGTTGTACAGTAAAAATGCATATACTTTGTTTTCAAGAACCTAAAAAAATCAAAATAACAATGCATTATCCTACCCTTTGGAATAACAATTGTTAAAATTTTGATGTATCCTTTTAGTGTCTACTCTTTTCATAGTTTGTGTGGCTATGCTTTTATATAGGAAAGAATTCTTGAAAGTGTTACTCTTTGTCAAGGGATAAAAGTAAAGGATTTCATTTATGCTTGGGCTACTTGGAAAGGATTGGCATTTTATTGGGGGCAGGATGGTGGTGGCGGTGGACATAAGAGAGGGAGATTTTTGGAAGGTAAAGATCCTCAGGGCTGGGGACCTTACTCAACTACCCCTCTTTAATCAAAATATTCCTGCCAAAGATCAATTCTGATGTTTAGGTTTTGGTTTTAGAAAGTACTGACTCACGTTGATTAGTTTTTGCTTATAAAAGACAAGAAAAATAGAAGATAGTGGTTTTCTTGACCAGTCATGGGATTGAATTAATTGTAGGTAGCTGTTGGAAGTCAGTATGTAGATGGTGAATTTCGTTGATTATTTTCAGGAAAGCGACTGATAATTCTATGTATGTAATGCTTCAAACATCTCCTCATCTTAAGGTAGGATGTAGGATAAAATGAAGTTAAAATGCTTTTCTGCTAACTTATGTCTCCCTGGTACCACTGGATCTACTTTTAGCCATTCATTCCAGGGCTTTTTCACAATAATTAATGTTGCTGCATGGAATAACAAGCATGTAAGAAGCCAGGGGTGGGAAAAGTTAGGTGAGCAGTTAATGAGCACATCACTTATAATAATGATAAAACTACTGTCATTCCAACCATTGATCTTCACATCACTCAGCTGTTAATTGCAAATGAGCAGAAGGAAGGAAAAATCTATAATCCTACCACCCATTTAATTACCATGAACTTTTAGGTGTATGTCTTTTGAGGCTGTATGCTGTGCATATTTTATACATGACTTTGACCATATGCTACAATTTAAATTGCATATAGTTATTTTAAATTTCACCTATTTTTCTGGTCTTAAAAAAGGAGAAGATACTCATGGGAGATAATTTTGGAAAACACAAAAATCAGAAAAATTTAACATCATTCAAATTCCCTACAGATGGACATAACATTACTAGGATGTGAAACATATTCTAAATTATTAAAACTCTTCATTATCTTTCCTGATTGTAGTGGTTTTAGAAGCATATTGTAAAAATTCAAACAATATAAAAATGTATAAAGGAAAATGTAACATCCCACTATATTGGTTTTCTGTATATTCATTGTGTATATTGTCAAAAATATAGACAATTGTGTGTATAATTTGTTTGCTTTTTTTTATTTTTTACAAAATTGGATTATGTTATATATTCTTTTTCTGGCCTATTTGCATTTGATAACTCAATATGGAAGTACTGTTATTTATTTTAAAGTTTCTCCATTGATTTATTATTAGGTTTCTTCTCATTTTTTTATTACAAATAAACCTACAAGGAATATTATTTTATCTGTGTCTTTTCACGATTGCATCCGTATCTCTATAGGAACCACTAGATCAAAAGGTTACAATTTTAAAATGTTGATAAAATGTACATTTAAAATATTAAAAATATTGTCTCATAAAGGAGATCTTCCTGTTCTAATTTCTTCAACAATGTATAAAATTGCCTGTTTGATCAATAGTTAATATTTTCAATATTTTTGAGGTATAAAAATCCTTATTGCAACTGACTCCAACATTCATTACTATTGATTATTCTGTTAGTCATGAAACCTTTTATCTTGGCTTTAGTGATACCATTTTCTCATATTTTTTTTCTTCTATCTTTGATCACTTCCTAGTACATTTTTTTCTGCTGCTTTATTGAGGTATAATAATTGATGTGCAAATAGCTGCATATGTTTATGGTATGAAATTGGATGAGTTTGGGCATATGCATACCACCATGGTACCATCACTGTAATCAAGGTAATGAACATTTATCACCTCCAGAAGTTTCTTTGTGCCACTTTGAGTTTTAAAAATCATTTATTTATTTATTTGCATAATGTGGTCCTGGGGGTTGAACTCAGGGCCTTTGCACTGAGTTGAATTTCCCATCCCTTTAAAATTTATTTTATTTTGAGACAGGGTCTTTCTAAATAGCTAAGTTGCCCAGGCTGGGCTAAAACTTGTGATTCTCTTGTTGCTTCAGCCTCACAATGCTGGGATTGCAGATGTGCACTACCACACCTGGCTTATTTATTTGTTTTTGTTTTTGTTGTTTTGATGATAAGAACACCTAACATGAAATATAACCTCTCAACACAATTTTAAATTCATAATACTGCATTATTAACTATAAGCACTATGTTGTACACTAGATTTCTAGAACTAATTTGCCTTATATCCCTTTTAACTTTGTACCTTTTTGAACTCCAAATCCAACTCCCCATTTTTACCTCCCCATGTCTCCTGGTGTGACTGATGTGCTTTCTAGAGAAAAGTTGTTTCAATAGAACTCCCAACCTTCCTTCTTTTTTCTCTTTCTAGTCCTTCAACCCACTTCTTTCAGTATCTAATTTCTTAAAAAGTAGCTTCTTTAAACATCCCCTAGTGTCCTCAGCTCATATGAAGTGATTTGTAAACTGTCTCAAAAGAACTGGCAGATGCTGGACCCAGGAGGTCAAGACACAGTTTTGTTTTGAAGGGGGAGGAAAGAAGCCAAAAATGACCCACTAGAAGGAAACAGCACACTCTGAAGCAGACCCTTACCCAGAGCAAGGATATTCTGCCCATTGTCTCCCATTTCCCTAACAGCCCTTTGCAACAGTGAGTGCAGGAAGACAGCAATTTGAGACAACACAATCTGCCATCTTCAGGGCTGGATTTGAATAAACCTTTCCTCCTTCCACTAATTTCTGTCTCCTGAATGAATCTTGAAGTCCAGTAATACTGGCAGCTATTTTAGTTTCTGCTTCGGTAAGTTTTATTGGTTTATGTACCTCATATAGGAGGATCAAGCAGTATTTTCCTGGTGTTATTGATGTAGTTCACTTAGCTTAATTTCTTCCAGGTTCATCCATGCTGTCACAAATGACATGATTTGCTTCTTTATTTTTTAGAGACTAAATAGTATTCTCTTGTTTGCATATACCTCATTTTTTGTCCATTCATCTGTTGATAAGCCCTCAGGTTGTTTCCACATCTTGACTACTGTGAATAATGCTGCTATCAACCTGAGAGTGCAGGCATTTTTTGAGATCCTGACTTCCATTCTTTTGGATAAATATCCAGAAGTGGAATTGTTCAGTCAAAAATCTAACAACTGAAAAATTCTGTTATTGTTTTAATTTGTGCATATTTCACTAATGCTAAAACTATATTATCATTTTAACATATATTGCAATTTCACTTATTTTATAAATTGCTGTTGATACCCTGTCTCCATTTTGAGGGACCATTTGTTATTTGTTTGTTGTCACTGTTTTTATTCTTACTTTAGTAATGATGGAAATTAACTAAAGTGACAACTTGAATTTATAGGCAAAGGCTTTAATTTGAAAGTAAGAGAGAAGATAGGGAAAGGACACCAGCTTGAAAAGCAGGAGGGGACAAACTCTGATAAAGAGCATCAGACCAGCCCACGAACAAGGAGAGGGCATCTATCTGTTTTATACTAGTGGGTTAAAGTTTAGTTGATTGTTATCTCAGTCCTGATGTCAGAGGAATCTTCATGGCTTGAGGGGTAGCTCCAGTTCCATGAAATGATTGCTCCTGTTTGCAGAGATTTCAGTCATGGGAGGCTCTGTTTTCCTTGGAACCCAGGTGACTACTAGTTCAGGACAATGGTTGGAGACTTCTACTCTTTGCTCCTGGGAGGAGAGTCTGGTCCTGGACACTATAAAGGCTGGCACATTGGACCCTTGACTTACAAACTCAATTCATTCATGAGGGCTGGTTGTAGCTCAAGTTGGGCAATGGAAGGCTCTGGCTCCTTTACACAGCCTTCAAAATCTCTCTCCTGTGTATAGGCAGATCTCAGTGTCCTTAGAGAGACATTGGCCCAGGATTTTTCAACCCTACACAGGAAAGGATGTTGTACTGTTCCTTCCAGAACTCTTTAAGAGTTAAATATGTATCTGAGACCATCTGGAAGCATGAACAGCTGGCATTCGAGTTGTAACTCAAGACTTTGATTGTAAGTTAAGACTAAAATTCCAGTTGTACCCAAGTTGTGCATATGTCAGGCCAGTCATAACTCAAGGGTCCACTGTAATTGGATGTTCCTTTTAATTCTGAACATTTCTTAGTTACTCTTACCTTACTGGTCTCCATTTTCATGGGAGATGAGATAGGGTAGGTAAATTTAGGGATTTATAAACTTTGTTGTGCCAACTTTTAGACAGACACTCCCTAAGTGACTGATAAGCTTATATGCAGAGTTGAGAATAATTTGCCTTGGAGTTTTATAAAAATCAAAATCAAGCTCTGTTCTACTTTTAAGTTATCCATTGGGCATTTATAGGTCTAAGTGAAGAGTTACAGGTTTTAGGAAAAACTACTTGTGAGTCCTTGATTGTTTCAAAGGAAAACACAAATTATACTTTTAATGAAAATCATGTTAGGAGTCCAGGGGTTTAACTTTGTCCCTGTGTTGCTGTCTGTCATCTCTGTCACGATTATGTCATGTTGCACATTATAAATATCAACTATAATATAAGTTTTAAATAAACAGAAAATTTCCATTCAAGTTCTTTGACAGTGAATATATTAGCATATTGCTTTAGGGAGTGTCTTTTTTGTAGTAGAAAATAGAAATTTTGATTTAGTAGTTCTCCTGGTGCAGTGTGGCAAATGTATAAATAATTTAATCATTACTAACAAATGGCATACAAAAACAATACCAGATATCATTTTAAATGATCAACAAACTTGACAAGAATTGTAAGGTGGACAATATGGCATGAGAAAACACACTTCCTGGAAAAATACGTTTCCAAGAATGAACATACTTTCTTTTTCTTTTTCCTTAAATTCTTTTATTGGTACATTTTAGGTAAACAAAACATTTACATTTATCATTGGGTGCTTGTACCTGTACATGATGATGTATCTTGGTTCTTATTTTTTTCCTTGTTACCTGTGCACCCTTTACCCCCTCAACCCTTTCCTATTTACATAGACTTTGTTTCCATTTTTTTTCTTTTCTCATAATTTTTCCTTTCCCTCCTTTCCTTTCCTCTTCCCCTCCCACCACCCCTACCCCCTTGGACCTTTTCTATTTCAAATTATCAATTATTCATTTTAATCATTTTAATTTTTATTTACACTTTCAGTTTTTCACAATAGAGAAACTATTTGGTATTTACACATGATAAAGAAGATGTGATTTTTTTTTATAAAATGGAGTATTACTCAACCATAAAGAACGAGAAACTAGAGACATTTATAGCTAAATGGATGCATATTGAGGCCATACTCATAAGTGAAATAAATTGAACACACTTTCTTAAAGAAAGTTCTGCAGAGTAAAAGTTCCCCCATGCCTACACAAGCCACTGGAACATAGACAAAGAAGTAAATTCCTAACTCAGGGACCACACTGAGTAAGGAGGTATTTTCAAAGTCCTTTTGTGCTGTAACAAGATTAGGAATGGAAGGAACAGAAGGAGACCCCTCCCTTCCTGCCCCTGTGTTGAAACAATGTTATGAACTCATCTTGTGTTTGGGGAAGAACTCCAGTTTCTAGTTTCAAGGTATTGGAAAAGGGGGTGGTGTGTGTAGCTCGGTGGTAGAGCATGTGCCTGGTACATATTAGGTCGTGCATTTGATCCCTAGCATAGCCAAAAAGAAAAAAATAAAGATATTAGAAAAATAAGGAATGCTTTTCTATTTTTAGATGGACAAATTCACCTGTGGTATCACCCATATGTGGTCTGTCAAGAATGTTGTAATCCTATATCAATAGCTTTGAAGCCCACAGAAAACTTCCTTGAGTGCTGTCAGACTTGGCATGCTGCAAGTTTTCATCCTTTTATTTTGTTTTAATAGGCACTCCAGCAAGGAAGTGGGATTTGTCAAAAGTTGCTATATAGAGCCCATTAAATTCTCTGAGTAAAATAGACAACAAAGCATGTGTGTGTGTGTGAATATGCCTAGACTTTTAAGTACAGTCTAAAACACATTCACGAAACTACCCAAATATACAAAGCATTTAATCTTTCACAAACTGCATTTAACCAGCCATCAGCTCAAGAAATAAAACATTGCTTGCACCCCAGAAGTCTACCTTGTACCCCACATTCTGACTTTTAACACCATAAATTAATTTTTCCTGATTTTTATCTTTATATAAGTAAAATCATATATTATATGTTATTTTTTGTGGTCTAACTTCTTTCACTCAACATTAAGCTCAAGAGATTTACCTTTGCTTTCCCACGTGGTTATAATTTGTTTTTACTTCTGAAGAATATTCCATCATGTGAATATGCAACAGTTTTTTTTATCCATTTTCCAATTGTTGGTAAGTTTCAACTTATGGACCACTAGGAATAATATTACTATGAACATAATACTACATATCTGTTGATGAGCATAAACAGATATCTTGGCATGGGATTACTCTGCTGTAGGATATGTACATTCACTGTTAGTAGACAAAATTTTTAAAGTAGTTGTACTATTTTACCTTGCCACTAGTACTACCAGAGTTCTAGGGTGCTGTGGACTCTTTCCAGGGACACTTTCCAAGCTCTTGTGGTCCTGTTCAAAGAACTAGACAAGACAAATGAAAAGTCTAAAGGTTTTATATTAAAGATATTTAAAAAGGAAAAAGAAGTATGCTTTGCAGAGAGAAATGGGCCAAGTAAAGTCATAAAAGAATTTCACTCTGCAGAGTGTAGAGTGGGCTGGCAAAAAGGCTCACAATGGCCAGTAGATTAATGGCCATTGTCTTTTATACTCCCATTCCAATGTCAGATCTAGGTTGTTCTATCAAAAACATGCTTGATCTTATTCTAGAAGAATTTAAGATAGTATTCTCAGGTTGGTGTCAGGTCCAGGACTTGGAAGCTGTACTGCACAAGTCCTGAATCTCTGTGATTGACAGGTCACTCCCAATTGCCTAGCCACTTTGCCATGTCCTAATTTCCTGCCTCACTAGCAGTGTATGAGAATTCCAGTTGCTCCATATCTTGCATTTTTTTGTCTTTTTATGCTAGCAATTGTGGCAAATATGTAGGACTGTTTTCATGTGGCTTCAATTTCCATTTCCCTCATAATTAATGAAATGAAGAAATTAAATTGATTATTTTGTTGGTAGAGATCCTCTTTATGAACTATTGGTTCAAATATTTTGCCCTAAAAACTGTATTACTAAGCTGATGTTTTTCCATGTTCACTTGCCCTTCATAATTTACATTGGTTCCCTAAACCAACCTCATAACAATCAAGGCATAGAGGATAGGGATAAGGCACTTATTTTACAAACGAAAAAAGTGAAGTACAGAAAAATGCATATAGATATGACTTTTCCAGGCCTTTATTTTTAGTAGGTAAACTGAGGTCTTCTGGCTTTCATCAACTGACTTATGTATTCTACCATATTGCTAGTTGTGATTATTATCATTATGGAATACCAACTATGATTACTGAGGTCTGTGCCAGATCCAGAGGATTCAATGACAATAAGCTATGATCCTTGCCTAGTGGAAGGTCTTCACAAATACTACTTAACTATTAATATATGTTGATAAATTCATAATGACATCATGCAATAAAATAGACAGAGTACCCATGCACCAATTTGTCATATCTGGAGAGAACCAGCTCAGAAAAATTAGGAAGTGGCTTAAGACCAAAATAGGTGGCTACATCATCTTTAGTCCTGCTGATTGGATTCAAGTTACAGACATATCACAAAATACCATGTGATCTTACATTAGTTGGCTAAACTTGCTATGCTTTCCTTTCTTTCTTTTTTCTTTTTTTCTCCTCCTCCTCCTCTTCTTCCTCCTCCTCCTCTTCTTCTTCCTCTTCCTCTTCCTCCTCCTCCTTCTCTTCCTCTCTCTCTCTCTCTTTTTCTCTCTCTCTCACTGGCTTTTGTTTTCCTTTTTTTTTATAAAATAGGATAATTAGAGTTCATAATTCATGAGGTTGCATAATAATTCAATACATTAAAACATTAAATGCCCAATAGAGTGTCTGACATATGGTGAGCCTTCCATGTTCTGTACATCAATATATTTTTAACTAGAAGCATTTTATTATTATACTCTGGGGCATTATTATACTGTGGTCAACAAAGTGACCATATGATTCTTGGACAAAACTTTCACAGTATCAGGATAACTTATTAATATTTTCTCTATTTACTTATCCTCATCTTTCTACTATTTCTTCTTATCCTCTATATATCTTTTCAACTTTTAGTTTTGTCCATCATCTCCTACTAAACAAAGGAACAGGCATATTTTAACAAGACATTGCCAATAATCATCATGCAGTGAAAACATGTACTAATAAAAAGAAAAATTAAAAAACAAAAAACCCCAAAGACATTATCAGAGATGTGACACTGCCTCAGCATTTCCAAAACCTATATCACTATTAACTTAATGGAGATGATTTAAAGTGGTAAATGGACAAGGCATTGAAACATTGAATCATCTCATGAAAAACTTACAATACTTTTATTTTCATTTCAAACTCCAAGACACTTCGGTGTAGTACTAACTAGTTTTAATGCAGCTCTACTGTTTTCTAGTTCCACATTTTTAAACAAAGAGATAACAGGAGCAACTTCGGAGCTTGTGCCAGGAAATATATCAATGATCTGTTTTGTAGTCCAGTTGCTGTTGCTATAATGAAATATCACAAACCAGGTAATTTATAAAGAATAGAAATTTCTTTTAGCTCATGGTTCTGGAGTCTGGGACATCCAAGAGGACAGTGTAGGCAAGGGTCTTGGGCTGCTTCATAGTATTATGGAAATAAGAAAGGCAAGCAGGCATGGAAGGAAGACACAAAACACGAGGGGCAGCCTTGCTTTAAACAACCTGATCTTGGGGTAAATAAGCCAGACCTGAGAGAACTAATGCAGTCTCCCATGCCAGGAACTAATACTTCTTCATGACCTAATAACTCCTTGAAGGCTCTATTTCCCAACACTGGTACAACAATCACATTTCAACAAATATTTCAAGGACAAAACATATTTCAAACCACAACAATGTCTAATAACATTATCTTGTGTCATATCTGGGTTTTGTATAAATATGAGACCATTTTTAAGATGATAAAAGCTTCATTCTTTTATTTAAACCCCAAATCTGAAGTGATTAGAACATGTTATGGTATGTTCAAAAAATTATGAGCATGTGAAAGACAACTGTGTTTAACAGACTCTTGTCTTTAATGGTGACGCATCTGCCTCCATGGACCAATGGATCACTTCATTCCTCGCAGAAAGAGTAGCCTGCCTTCAAGAAACAAAGACGGGTTTAGGAATTAAATAAACTTGTTTTTGAATATTTTCTCTATTTGCATGCAATTTAAATTGGAAGAAATTATTAATCACTTCAACTTCTTTTTTTGTTTTTTGGTACCGGGGATTGAACTCAGGTCCTTGCGCTTGCACAACAGGCGGGGAAACTGCTGAGCTAAATCCCCGGCCCTCAACTTCTAATTTATTATCTACTGACAGAGTAATTCCTGTCTTCTGATTAAATTAGATAATGCAAGTGAAGAATATAATTTAACACTTCATGCACAGTAGGTATTAAGTACATGCAACCAATGTACTATTATATCATGTCATACAGCTGACTATCTTTTCTGCCTATTATTTCCTATTTTTCAAATGCTAAGTTTTGTTTCTAGAAGTCCTATCTCTGGGTTCTACCTCAGCCAAAAGCATCTTAGCATAACACCATTGAGTTTAGAGTACATTGCTATTGAACAGATAGTAGGTGAATTCTGATTATTTAATTGATTAATTGGTTAGGAAACCTCAAGTGAAGTTGTGGCTCATGTTCCCAGTGAGAACACATCTGCTAATTATTCTACTCTAGAGATTTCTTTATTTAAAATTGTGATAAAAGACACATACCATACTAATCTGTGTAATTAAACTCTTATTTTGTGTTGGTTTAAATTTTACTTGGGACAGGACATTTTGAAAAATGAGAGATCTGATCTACTTTGCAATGGTCCTTCCATTCTGCTTTCTTTGGACTTGACATTGAAATGAATCACTCTATTGTATGGAGACATAGCTGCCATTGCGCCATCACGGTAATTCTGTTGCTGACCATGCAGAAGAGTGGCACTCACTGTCCACTGTTCATGTTTCCATAAGGGAAGGAATTCTCCCTATGTTATATTGAATGAAAAGTGTAGGAGGAATATTTACAGCTCTTCTCCAACCTCTGAGTCTTCATCATAGGAGGAAGTAGAGGAGGAAATGATTGGTTGAGTGATATGTTTGGAAGAACAAAAAGAGAATGCTTAGCTTAGCTCCCTCTTTCTTCTGTATTGAGAGCCAACTTACCAACTAGAAACAGACATGCTTCTTTACACTTTAATCCTGTGAGACAGTTCCCATGGAGGGTTCCTGTGGTTGACAACAGATGGCTGTAACTGGGGGTACTTGGATCTAATTAAGGGGGGAGAATACTAGGGAGATCATTGTAGGCACACAGTCCAGACACCTACTCCTGGGGTACACTATGTTTTAAGAAAGGACTGTCAGGGCAGAAATAGAAAAATTGAGCCATATTTTTACTTATAGAATTCTAAAGCCAGGATTTAAGACCAATAGATTTGGAAGAATAGGTAAAACAGATTTGTCCACCCCTGATAAAGATACCATGGACTGGAAGAGGGACCAAACAGAGCTGGGACACTGACAGAGAACTCCATGTCCAAATGAAGCATTTATGTCTCCTGTTTCAGAGGAGCACATGAGATCTACATGACCTGAATGTCTCTACCTTCTATTCAAGTGAAAGAATTTCCATCTTATTTTCATCCAGTGAGGAACTCTCATGGATAATTGCCAAAACATTGCCTCTTCATCCTCCATTTTGCCACAAGGACAATCCTCCTAGAATGCCTCAAGATGCTAGGAAGTTTTTTGAGATGGATAGAGATTATAGTTTAGACAAATAAAGAGATCATGGAGGTTTAGAATCAAAACCATATGTTATAGTTCACATGCAGCTGACTTAAACAGAGTATATTTGAAATTCAATAATGCTTGCTACTCTGGTTAATGGACTATCTCAATATCAATGAGATTCTGACACTTAGCTCCTAAGTCAACTCAGTCCAAAGCTTAGCAACAGATGTTCTTTATTTTTGGCTTCAGACACTGAGGTTTCCATGTTAGAGAACAATTAACTTTTTAAAAGAAGAAATCAAAATTTAAGAATCCTCTATAAACACAGAAGGTATATTGATAGGTAGTACATGTACCTTCAACTTCCAGATTAGAGCACATTTGGAGAGGTTGAAAGGCAATGATATGTCAAGAGAACCCTATAATTAAGTTATTAAGGACTCTGTGTTTGGAAATTGACAAATATAGGCTATTTCAGTGGCTGTCTTTAAAACTCTGAGTAAGTTATTAACTTTCCTATCCCTCAATTCTTCATTGGCACAATAGGAAAACAAAGTTTCCATAACCTAGAGTTGTTCCGAAATTCCATGAGATGATGCCTAAGAAGGGCTTAGAAAAATCTCTGGCACAGAAGAAGTAATAAATACAGGTTAGTAATTATTTTGAAGAGTCACAGCACATTTAAAAATTTTCAGGCCAAACCTTCACCACTGATTTCATTGAAGCTGTATGGGTTTCTTTTCTAGAAAGCTAGAACTTTCAACCATCAAATCATGTGGATTCCTTTCAGAGGCTGAGAGAAAAGAGGGAGTGGCAAGCTGTTGGAAGATTGCCTTATGAACCAGAATTTCAACATACAAGTCCAGGCTCCTCCCTTGAAGAGCACAGTAGGTGTGAACCATGGCTGATAGGCTGTGGCCAGAAGCAGTCATCATTGCCCTGGAACCACTACCATTTTGGAAAACCTACCAGATGAGGCTGCATAGTCCACCAAGCATGCTGGCACTTGACTGGGAAGAGATCAGTGACTGTGGCCAAGAGGGAGCTTCTGGCAGGCAGCAGAATGCAGAAATAGCTTGAGTCATTTCAGGCTCATTAACACCATCTGCTGCATCTATGTAGGCTTGGTCAGCTGGAGAGGACTCCTAGGTTATTGAGACCATAGGGACCTTTTAGGAAGTTATTTTCCTGCTGTTCTATCATCACTGTCTGTGGAAAGGACCTCCACGAAGTGATGCTTATTATCCACCTTGATTAGGAGTAGCAGTAATTTATGTATTGTAATTTGGGGACACATCAGAACAATTCCTCACTCCCAAAGCCCATGGTTTTCCCGAATACCTTCCCACCATCTACTGTACCTGCTCTTTTATGTCCAGGATTTACCACAATTTTGTCACTACTTTGAGGGAAAGGATAAAAACAGAGGCATTTCCTCAGAGGTCACCACTGAATAAGCTTCCATACCATTTCCTCAACTTAGTATTATCTCTCAACTTCTTTTTTTCATGCACATTTTCTTCCTCCCAAATGTTTGCCCATGTATGCATTCAAATTTATTTTCTAGGCTTTGTGCTAAGTGCTAAGGACATAGTTGTGAACAAGACTAACAAGGGCCCTGCCCTCATAGATAGTATATTCAGATGCAGAGTCTGAATGTGTCAATGAGATTAGTTCTGATTATGAGATTGGTGGTACGAGACACGGAATACAAGCTAACCCAAAATTACCTGGTTCAATTCTGGGAAACTTCCCTTGCTGTTTGTGTGGCATTGGATAAATTATTGAATCATCGCAGAATGGCTCTTGGTTTGTGACAGGGGGGTTATAATTGCACCCTTTCCTATGATACATCTAAGCTAAGATTTAAATTCTGGTATTATGAATATCATGTGAATAACTCAAAGTAAAACATTTTAATCAGAAGCAACAGCCAGTGCATACAGGCTGCAAAGAAAACAAGCTAAAAAGACTTTAGAAACCAAAAGAAGTGTCGGCCTGTACCAAGTACAAGGGATGGAGTAAGTGACTGGGCAGGCAACAGATCATGGGGATCTCATAGGCCATGCTGAGAAACCTCTGGATAAGGTTTTAATTCTTCACGGAGTGATTTCTCTGCATCTGCTCCTTCCCTTTTCACTTGCTGAAATCCCACACATATTTCAAACACAGTCTATCATTTAGATAAAAAAATATCTCCCAAGAGTATCAGTGGAGGGGCTTTTGGGTGGCAATTGTGGAATTGCTAATTTCATCAATGGATCAATCCCTGGTGAGGTCATAGCTGAATGTGCTGATACGAGGTGGGGCCTGATTGGAGGAAGTAGGCCAGTAGGCCACTGTGGGGGCCTTCTGTGGGGGCTGGAAAGAGTATATTCTTGGCCTGGGCTCTTTCTCCTCTCTCTGACATTTTCTTTGCTTTCTCTTCTCAGGCTTCCTGAGATGAATAGTTTTCTTTGGCCATGTTCTTCCACCATAATGTTTCTTCCTTGGAGTCAGCTAACCGTGAACTGAAATCCCTTAAATCATGAGCCAAAATAAATCTTTTCTCTTTAAGTTGTGTACATCAGGTATTTTGTCACAGCAAAAAAAATCTGATTAATACACAATTTTAATATCACTTTCTCTGTGAAGACTTTATCCTCACACTCAACAGCAAATTTAGTTCCTGCTTCTTTGGGGCTCCAGTGATACATTAGTTGTGTACTTATTTGTCTCCTTCATTCAGTGTAAGTATGAAGTCAGGGATTAAGCTCTGTTCATTATAGAAGCATCTAGCAAAGGGTGTGGCACAAGAATATAATAAATATTCTGTAAAGGATAGACAGATGGTTAGGTGGATAATATTAGCTTGAGTTCTGTAATCAAATTTGCTGATGAAAATCTGGACCCAAAGGGAATAATGTAGAGCCCCAGTAGATTTAATGTGGAGCAAAAACCAAACAAACAAACAAACAAAAACCGACATTGAAAGTACCAGAGAAAATGGGAAGACATCAAAGGGATGATAATTGAATGGAATTCTGTGTTCTTTGATGGATGTCAAACTTTTCTTCTCATTCTAGTCCTAGCTATTATAATGTGAACTGGGGAAAATTGCTTAGTAAAAATCACAGAGTTCCACTGGTCTAGATATTCCAATGCTAGGAACTCCAATATCTTTAATTTGGACAAAACAAAAGGAGAAAAGAAACCCCTCCGAAACAGCAAGAAAAACTCAGAAACACACAAGTTAAATGAAAGCAGCTTTAGCATAAAGACGTGATTGTAAAACCTATAGAACTCAGAGCAAAATCATAGCTTATTGTTTCCCGCCTGCCTGCCACTCAACTACCTTCATTGCTTGCTTGCTTGCTTGTTTCCTTTCTTCCTTCCCTCTTTCCTCCCTCCCATCCTTCCACTCTTTCCCTTTCTCTCCTCCTCCTCCTCCTCCTCCTCCTTCTTCTTCTTCAAATATTTGTTGAATATCTACTATGCATCAAATACAGAGCTGATGTAAGGGATAAAGAGTAAAGAGGACAGATACATCCCATTTCTCAAGGAACATTGATTTCCCTTTTGTCCTGCCTTTCTCGCGATCTGTCTCCCTCCTTATTGTACCAGAAAAAGTCATTAGATTCTGAAATCAAAGTTTCAAGCTTTAAGCCCTCTCTCTCCCAATTAATACTTTCTCTTCTCAAATTGTGAAAGTTCTAAGAAAAAAATCTTCCTCGGGTATCAGAAGTCATTATGAAAGCATAGGAGAGAACAGCACAGGAAAACTGAAGATGGGATGAAGCCTTGGATCTGGAACTTGATCTCTGTTTGTCTTCTCTGACTCTTGGCCTCTTCATCTGTAAGGGATGGATACTGTCCTTTTGAACCTTATATGGCTCTGGGTGACACTTTCATAGTGATAACTCAAGGGATGTGCTATTTGATACATCAAACAGATATTGTATCTGCCAGCCTGTTACAACACTTGCAAGGAAAGAGCTTTAAAGATTTTAACTAATACACACACACACACACACACACACACTCATCAGGACTTTTTAATTTTTCCCATGAAGAGATTAACTTTGAAGCAAGGAAGAGAGAATGATGTGCAAGTTGATGGGGTTCGAAACATCAAAAGCAGGTGGGTTGGTGTTCAGAACAATCTCTCAGGTCAAATCTAATTCTATCTGAACTGATATTTCCAATCTCTTGTTAGTGCTCCCAGCATAACCACTAATTTCTTGTTATAAGTTTGTAAGGCAAATGTTGCAGAGGACTCCAGCAGAGGATCTAGCAGATGGCTTTTTTCTTTGTTGCTGTTGAGGGGTGGGGCTGGGCCACTGAGCCAGATTTAAATCTTGAAGGCTGTAGGCTGATGCAACAAAACCTGGAATCAGGACCTCTTTCTTCACATCTTAGCTTTTCCATAGATACCTGGGCTTTCCCAGGGGAACTTGATAATATATGTACTGGCTCCCAGAAAAATTTATTACCAAAGATGGATGGAAAGAAGTTTGGGTTGTGGACAGTGGGGTGCTAGTTCAGCTTGTGGAAATGAAAGGAAAATTACAAGGAAAGCAACACAGAAATAGCTTTTCAAAATAGAGTAGGGATGCCATGAAGGGAGGAAGACTTACGCACATTTTAGCTGCTGCCTGGAATGAGAACTTTGGTCACCTTTATTCTTTGACTGTAAGACACCTGGAACAAGAATGGCAAGTAACCACTCTTGTAACCTGGAAGTTACACTGTGCCCAGAGGCTATTGAACTCTTATTTTAGGGACATTTCCATTTCATTTGTACATTATTTTCTTCATCTTCTATTACTCCATGTACCCCATTTTTTAACATTCCACTGCCTGAACCTGTGCTCCCTGAATTGCAATCATAAGATCCCCAAAATAAAGTCCTCTTTCTTTCTTTCTTTCTTTCTTTCTTTCTTCCTTTCTTTCTTTATGCAATTACTGAGTTTGATCAACAGGCTCTAGGGAAGGCAAATGTGACAGATGGAAGCAAAATATTGCACAAGGACACAAGGACTCTGGACACAACTGTTTCCCTGGCTTGGAGAAGGGGATCAGCTTGAAAGTTAGGAGTCACAGAAAACTGCAGAAGGGCAATGTGATGAGACAGGCTGTCTTGCCTGTCTCTTATTTAACAAAGAAAGCTGAATCAAGAAGTACAAGAACACAGCCAGAGTCCAAGGAGCTCTTTCCTGAAAACCTGTTTTGTATTTGGCAGACTCGATCCCTCAACCTCTTGCCAGGCACCCCAAAGTGTAGATCTACTATTAGCTGAGCATAGCAGAAAGGCTTCTAAATCTTAGAAGATTTTTCTAATATTTTTGTATACCTTGTGCCACGTCTAGGTAGTGATGGCTTTTGTGTTCCTATCGGTATTCCCAGAGCACTTTCCCAGCACAGAAACTAACATGCCAGACACCCCTCCCTACATTTCCACTTGTGCACATTCCAGATTCCACATGAGGAATGCTGTGGCTCATTTGGTCCCTGGTTTGTCGAAGTGGAGTACCATAAGATATGCAGGGATGCCAAGGGGAAGAGTTTCTGGAACAAACCCCGAATTACTACCTCTGGACTACAAGAAGAATATGTGGGCAGAAGTAATTGTATTCTCAGTGAGTAATATATCGATGTTAATGCTGTGATTTAGTTTCATTTCCTTTGCCTTCTACCTTTCCTCTTATCATTGAAGAAAAGGCTTTTTATATGCATTGTTCATAGTGTACAGATGATACAAGGTAAATAAATGAGTCAAAAAAAATGAGTCAAATTTAGAACTTTCTGGTTTTTAATTAATCATTTCTTTTTTCTAGTGAATCTATAGCAGCTATCACAATCTTGAATATCATAGACTTTTATTCAGAGAACTGAGCACTTGAAAAGAAAAATAAATAAATAAATGTTTTGAATCTCAGAACGTTTAGTTAGAAGGTCAAGAAGTAAAGATTGAAGAAAGAGGGCAAATTTTATTCCCAAATAATACATGACATAGAGGAAATTGAAGAAGAGCTAATTTGTGCCTCAGAGGGAAAACAGCTGAGTTTGAAGAAAGAAGGCAGACGGAGACTCGACCAGAGGCCAAAGACTCTGACAAGATGGCTGGGCTGCCCCGCAGGATCATCAAGGAAACTCAGCGTTTGGTGGCAGAACCAGTTCCTGGCATTAAAGCCAAGCCAGATGAGAGCAACGCCCATTATTTTCATGCGGTCATTGCTGGCCCCCAGGATTCCCCCTTTGAGGGAGGGACTTTTAAACTTGAACTATTTCTTCCAGAAGAATACCCAATGGCAGCACCTAAAGTACGTTTCATGACCAAAATTTATCATCCTAATGTAGACAAGTTGGGAAGAATATGTTTAGATATTTTGAAAGATACATGGTCCCCAGCACTGCAGATCCGCACAGTTCTGCTCTCGGTCCAGGCTTTGTTAAGTGCTCCTAATCCAGAGAACCCATTAGCAAACGATGTAGCGGAGCCCTGGAAGACCAATGAAGCCCAAGCCATAGAAACAGCTAGAGCATGGACTAAGCTGTATGCCATGAATAATATTTAAGTCGATCTGATCATCAAGTTTGTGTCACTTCTGTTCTGCCAAGACTTCTTCCTTTTGTGTTTGCATTTAATGGACACGGTCTTAGAAACATTACAGAATAAAAACCCAGACATTTTCATTTGGTGACGAAATGCAGATTAGAAAATCTATGTCTTGTCCTGATTCACTGTTGTAAAGCATGAGCAGAGGTTAAAAGTATCATCGGGCTTGTCGTGAAGCGTTTAAAAGCAGTGGCCCTCTGCTTTTCTTCATTTCCCCCATCATGGTTTAAGTGTAAAGCACTGGGAATCAAGGTAGTTGTCAAGGTTAGCTGCAGGGGCATGGGTATTCTTTATTTTATTTTTTGAGGGGGAAAGCAGTTTCAAAATTTTATGGACTCAAGCTGGGACCAGCCAGGAGAGAGAAGCACTTCGAAGCTCCGCGGCTGTCCCGGGCCACGCCCACGGCACAGTGAGGTCTGCTTAGCCTCCCAGGCGCCTCCAACGCCCAGTCCCCGCCCCCCGCCCCGCCCTGCGCCTCCTATCTGCTGGTTTTTCTCCTACCTGGTCCCACACTACAGAGGCACAGGAGATTATAAAGACCCTTGTACTGAGCACCACAAGATAGAGCAGAAGTTAGTAACAGAAAGAGGACCTCTCAGGCTCCTCCATGAAAACTGAAGCTCAGCAGAAAAGTAAAGAGAACCTCTACAATAAAGGCACATCAGACCACTGTACTTGGTCTGCTGCTGGCTTGCTGAGACTCATTGACTTGTTTATGCGCAGGGATTCCTAAATTGCCTACTGTGACAGCAGAGACATACCCTGAAGGAGGTCCATAATTTCTACTGCTATTTGCAAAAAAGAAAAAAAAATTTTTTTCTCTTATTTTTAATTCTTAATGTTTTACCTTTTTTCTACCCTTCAAAGTTTTGCTTTTCTTTCTTTTCATTCTTTTATCTTTTCTCTCTCTCTCACTCATTCTATCACTGTCTCACATTGTTCCTTATCTCCCCATTTGTTCCTTTCTGCACTGCATTCGGATTTCTCCCTTACTGTTTTTTTCTTCTCTTTTTCCTTCTCTTGATTATCATTAGGTTTAAAGGAAAGTAAATTCAGTATCTAGCCTCCCTGTTGCTGTTAGGTGATTCTATTCACATCTTTGTTCTTTCATTCTGCCTTTTTCTCTTGCCTTTAATAACTTCTTAGAGCTTGTGTGATCTTTCTGTGTCTCCTGGGCTCACTGCTAATCTTACCTGATCTTTCTGCCTGTCCCTCCCTCCCCAACTCCTTTTAACTCCCCACCCCGAAGGGGAAAGATGCTATATTGAAGAGTTTATTCCTTATAAACTTATGTTGGGTTGGTCCTCAGTTTTAATTTAATTCACATAGTTAAAAGTGATAGATTAATAACTACCACAAATTGTCATTTTCTAAGCTGTGTTTAATTTAACTCACATAGTTAAAAGTGATAGATTAATAACTACCACAAATTGTCATTTTCTAAGCTGTGCTTGATGCTATGATATTGCTGACTATGTCGTTTGGGCTAAGATGTTGTGATTGATCTAATCAGTTTTCCTTCCTGGTATAATGAAAATGAGATAGTCTCAGAGTCATTAGAGACTCAAATCCTAAATACAAGCTATATCTGGAAGACACCTCTGAAAAGCAATCATTCCACAAGGGTTTTAAACACAAGCAACAAAGATACCTACATTAAG
>NW_004624786.1:13587584-13614153 GCF_000247695.1 Heterocephalus glaber | reverse complement strand
TATGTAAAGGTGCAAATTTCCAATGATGAATTTCATTATATTATATACCTGAAATGTACCAATAAAATTAATTTTTAAAAAAGCATTCAGAATTGTGCCTGGTAAGAATGGCGCATAAAAGGAGTTACTTCTGTTTTTACACTCAACCCAACTGAGTGGAGGAGGGGTGGGGAGCTAACACTTACACTGCTCCACAGCCTGCCTTTTGTTCTACCCTTCCCTGCCAGGAAACTCTTTCTGACTCCCAGACCCTGTCCCAATGTTAATATGGTTTTTCATGTGGAGCATTTTGGAATTTAATCCCCATTGTGACATACTAAGTGAGTGGAAGCTTAATCTAACAATGGTGCTTACAGCTAGGACCTTGGGTAATAATTGTGATTAGATAGAATTATCAAGATGGCACTTCTAATAAACCCCACAAATACTGGTGGGCTTATTAGAAGAAGAGAGACCAGAATAGGCACTGTGTGTTCCCTGTCTCTCACCATGTGATACTTTGCACTGTCTCAATACTCTGCCACCAAGGCCATCACCGGATGTTGCCTCTCAACCTTGGACTAGAACTGTGAGCCAAAATAAACCTCTTTTCTTTATGATTTACCCAATCTATAGTATTGTGTTATTAGCAACAGAAAAAGGAATAAGACAGACTGTCTCCAGAACTAAGTGAGAACTAAGAATTAAGTGAATATCCCATCCAACACTGCTTGACTTTCTGCAGGGCTCAGCTGTAATTTCTTCCTCTACTCCTCCCAGTTTCTTAAACTCAGACCTTTTCCCAAATGTATGCGGTGAACCAAAGCATGTGAGATATTACATCAAAACCACCATCAGACTATTCACTCTTTTCTCTTCATGGAGCTCCACTGGGTACCACAAAGCCCAGCATCCCTGAGTGGGCTCTGGCCTCATTTACCATCTACTTTCACCTTATATTCCTCTAAGATCAGTGACACGCTGAATTTCCTTCCTGAGCATCCGGTATATTACAAGAAATTTATTAAAAAGTACTTAGTACCTTAGACAACCTTTGGAAAAGTTGGCGGATCAGGCCTTAGATTAAATTTTTAGGAGCAATTAAAAGGGAGAAAGAAGGATTAGAACCAAGTGATCTCTGCCAGGCTTTGAAAGCTGTTGCTGGTACCTTTCACTATTAAATGGATGATCTATTTCTGCCTCTTAACTCAATTTCAAGGCAAAGTCTCAGTTGAGGTCATCTGATTGGTGAAAATAAATAAGTTGCTTTCCTTGGTATTATTATTATTGATTTCACATTATTGTTCTTTGATCCAACACATTTTTTGGTCAAGTACTTTGAAAACATAAAAAGCCACTACAGATTCTTCTGCTTGGCCTCTGAAATTACCCTGGGCTCAAGAACCATCCTAGGCATTGTCTTACTGATTCCACCTTTTCTTTTGTTGGCTCTCACCACTGCTAATATCATACATCAGCTCTTCCTGTTATAAACACTGTTCAAATTTATGACATTACCTTGAACTGTCTAATTGAGGTTTTGGGTAATATTTACAGTGATTGGGCCTATGTTCCATGCACTAAAATCATGTTAGTCAACTTTCCATCACTGTAGCAAAATACCTGAGATAATTAACTTATAAAGAGAAAATATTTGTTTTGGCTCACAAATTTGAAGATTTCAGTCCATGATCAATTGGCTCTGTTGAATTTGGACTTTTGTTGAGCTCCACACAATGGTGGGAATATGTGAGACCACCTACTTCATGACCATTAAAGAAAAGAGGGAGGAAGAGGTTAGCGTTTTACAATCCCCTCCTAGGTACGTCCCCAATTACCGAAGACTTCCCCTGGGTCTCACCCTGAAGGTTCCATTACCTCTCAAAAACACTACCTTGAAGACTAAGCCTTTAGAGGACTTTAAGGGAACATTTGACATCTAAACTGGAGCCAAAGTCCTGTCAAACCTTCTTCCATCACCTATGGCCCACCGAGGACTTTAAAATACTCTTCCAAAAGTCCTACAATTTCTTTAGCCTCTCTGATAGAAGAAAGGGGAGACATCATACTGATTTGTTAATAAAAGGGTGTTTTGGCAAAGGAAATCTCCTAAATTAGGTGAATGATTTCCCTTGGATTTTGTGCAACATGGTGGTGCTGACAGTGTCACCTGGTGGCAGAGAGAACAAGAAGTGGAGAAGGAGCAACTGGATATAAAGGAGTGAAGGAGGATGGCATTTGAGAAAATATACCAAGACCAAATAGTAACTTTCATGATTCTGAAGCCCCTAACATGCTTTTCTTGCAGGCAGCAAAATAAAGAGCATTGTAATGTATTTCTCTGTCCTGCAAGCAATTGGTCATTCCGAAGAATAATGGTGTGGGGGAGGGAGGCTGTTAGACACCTATGTTCTCACCATTGTACCTTGAAATGACTCATTTCTTTTGATCATTTCCTATTTTATATGTTATGTTTAGCACTTCTACATTTTCACTTATGCCTATGATCTTTTGAAGATCTAAGCTCATGAAACTCGGTAAAGGTCAATGAAATCTCATTTAATGTTATCTTCAATTTGTGAGTGATTTTTTAAAAAAATTTGGTAACGAAGATTTTATTTCTTAAAAAATAAGAAAGGATATCTCTAGTTTTCTAACTTTGAAAACTCCTTTCAAATACATTTTCACCTGTGCACATATACTTATAAATGTTAGACTATGTGACTTTGAGTGATTCACAATGATGACTTCCTATGCGTGCTTCAGCCATGTTTGCCTATATGTACACACATACGTAGATTAGAAACTGTTCTTAGGAAGTTGTGACATTGTCGTTTGTGATATGAATGCTAAAATGGCAACAGCAGCAAACAGCTAAGGCAATGAGTCTCAAATATCGATGATTTTCCCACCCAGGGCATTTAGTGATGTCTGAAGGTATTATGGCTGTCACAGCTGGACTTGATGTATTACTCGGACCCTCATAAACAGAGGTCAAGGATGCTGTGAAGGATACTGCAATGAATGGGGTAGCCCCCTACAACAGAGTCCTCCTCTCCCAAGCGTCAATAGTGCCAAAGTGCTGAAAATTCCTATTCCAGAGATAGAAAAGTTGGCACGTTATTCACTGAACAAATGCTTATTAGGTGCCTATAATGTGAAAGACTCATTTTCAGCCATGATTCAGATATAAGGATAACCCTAGCATTTACTATTGTGCTCCCAGTTGATTTACAACCTAGTAAGAAAGAGCATCAGGCAATGTCCAAATAGGAGACATTTGGTATGCACAGAACAAGAAAAACTGGAGAACTATTTACAAATGAATGAATGTAGGAGAGGCATAAGAAACAGTTTGGTTACTTGATCTAGTAGCAGCTGATGTGTTATAAACTCTACACCATACAGACATAAGGTATAAAGGGGATACTAGAACTGGGAAGGAAATAGGGTCTCATGTCAGCTACTTTGAGTGGAGTGACCTTCTGTTGAGAGGTACAGCCTCTCAGGGAAGGAACTAGGGGACCAAATATCCTATCCTTTCTCCCATCTGCTACAAAAGGACCTCAGATCAAAGCCAACAGAAGCCAGAATGTGTCGGTGCTTGGCATACAGCTGAGGATCCTACTGTGGAAGGCAGGATATGGGAAAGTGAAAAGTAGACTGGGGACAGGAAGAAGTGGAGACAAACCAAAGGTATCTGAACAATGAGTTACTTTATAAAATAACTCTTCATTTGAAGCAGAAATTGTAAGTGCCATAGAGAGGCCCAAAATCAAGGGTTCTTGGCCTTCAGGGGCATGAAGAAGTCTTTCCAGCTTGGATGAGCCCAGAGAAAGCTTAGGAAAGAACATGGCATTTGAGAAGATGGCTTTGTGGAATGAGTAGCATAATCTATACATCATCCTCTCCCAATTTTGAAAGGTCAAATTCTTCATATGTGTTCAGAGTAAAGAAGGTTAGATTACAAGCCTCCCAAGACTCACCATCCTACTCTCCCACCATTCCAGCTCTGTCTCTGGCCTCTATTTCCTTCGGAAGTAGTTTCTATCTAGAATGCGTCTCCCTCTTCATGCTGATCCACAGAATGGCAAATTGCACAAGTCCTACTTCTCTTCTTACATATTCTTTTGTTCTTCACAACAACTTGTAATTATCTATCTATCTATCGATCATCTATCCATCTATCTACCTATCTCTATCATCTATTACAGCTCTATCTCAGCTTTTATGTAGGATTATAGTAACAAAGGGAAATTATAATATAGGAGTGCAGATATTTTAAACTCTACACATAGCAGTAGTCTTGCTATAGTTCAAGGAGAAAGTACAGTGTTAAATGCACACAGGGAATGTCCCTATAGGCTCCCTCAGTTCCTCCTCAGGCTCTCTTGTGTTGAGGTCTGCTCCTCATTGTAAAGCCTCTTCTTCCATGCTTTCTATGACTTTTTACTCATTTCAGCAAATCTTTCTCTCTTCCTAAAGAGACTGATCTCAACCCAGTCAATACCTCCCTCCCTGCTAGCCAAACATTTACTCAGCTCTGACTTATTCATTTAAGATAATATCTTAGGGAGAGTTGATGGTGGGTTTGGCATCCCAAGTCCCATTGAGACACTGGTTTGGTGTGGATGTGCTTTAGCCAGTCCTTTTGAGGTCTCCAGACTACAGTGAGTTGCAGACAATTCTCACACTTTACTGACTTCTCATTGAAGAGCTGTAAGATTTCTTTACAACTCTTCACCAATACATATAAACTCTCCTCTACTACACACACATACACACCTCCCAAGGACAGATACTAATTATCAAAGATATTGCAGTCTAAATCCATAAAGTAGAAGACAAACATTTTATAATATCCCCATAGTTTTCACAGCCTCCCTGCTGTGTGTAATTAACACCTCATATAATTTACCCTTGAACAGTGTAAGTGCTCCCACCCTTTCTCACGGTGAACTCTAGGGCTTATTGGAAATAAGAAATGGGCCCATTTTCCAGCTTTATGCCTCTTAAGAACTGCTCTCATAACTACACAAAGATTTAACGGAGGCTTTGTAATTACTTTTTGAGAGAGGTAGATTAAATTCTTAGCCAAGAGCCATTCTCTCCCCTCAGAGTCCCTGAAGGGAGAGAAGTAGGATAGTTTTGTTTTCCTAGTACTGTAAGGTTTTAAATTACGAGAAAGGAGTGGGAGTAGGAGGACTGATACTCATGGTGGAGAGAATGATGTGAACAGAAGCACAGATATTTAAAATAATGGATATCATTTAAATAAATGTTATCTAAGAATGGAAAGGCAAGTAATTACGTGTATATGGGGGTATCAAATTAAAGGTCAAATCCTTTGAAGATAGTTTTGCATTTAAAAATTGTATATACATGATTTAAAAGATATTAACTCACTGGAACAGAAATATGAATTCATTTTGTTTTCTAAGATTCTGCTATCACTTGTTCTGTAGTCAACTATATCCTTCCCACTTGACAGTGAATTCCCTTCATGATGCCATAGTTGAATTTCATACCTCTCTGCACACTTCCAGTTATTAGATCAATCTTACACCATGTCCCTTAGAAGCAGTGTTTTTTATTTGAATTTGTTAACTTCATCACCATTTTAAATTTCCCAGCTATTTCTCCTCACTCTAGGGGACAGGCTTGTGGATAGAGGCTAGGAATTCAGAAGTGGCACATACCCTGCTGGTGTCAGAGGCCTGAAGGAGAGAGAAGGATGGCATGTGTCCCTTACAGACTGTCAAGTGGTAAACCATTGCTTTTTTCTGTTGCTTTTGTTTCTTTTTAAACACTGAGCAGCCAGTACCATTGATTCTGTGTGTCAAGTTTCAAAGACATAACTGTCAGAATTCCATGAATGGTAGTTGTTTCATGGCGGGTGTTCACTGATGCTTTTGAGATCCCTGGGCAGGGTGGTGGTTCTTTTGCACATCACTTTGGATTTGTCTCTCAGTTTCAATGTTTTGTTTTTCTCTCAGTACTCACTAAGGCTGTCTACCCATCACATTTTGTTTCTGGGTGTCCCAGACCATGCCAGAAACCCTAGCTCCAAAATTCTCAGTGATATCTACCCTCATTCCTTCTCTGGAAATTTATACATCTTTGCAATATGAAATAGTGATCAGTTCTAGCTTCCCCACTGAGATCCAGTAGTACCTCTTTATCAGTAGTTTTGCTTTCTGTGGTTTTAGTTACTTGCCATCAAGCAAGATCTAAAAATATTAAATAAAAGAATTTAAGAAAAAAATAATTTGTACATTTTAAATTGGGCATCATTCTGAGTATTGTAACAATATTTTGCACTATTCTACACCAGCACAATTGGGATATAAATCATTCTTTTGTGCTGTGTATCTACACTGTATATGCTGCCCGCCACATTAGTCACTTAGTCACTGGACTGGTTACCGTATAAATTTTTACAGAAATTATGTTCAAGTATCTTGCATTTTACTTAATGGCTTCAAAGCACAACAGGAGTATAGCTGGCAATTTGGATATGCCCAAGTGAAGCCATAAAGTGTTCCTCTACATGAAAAGTGAAATTTCTTGACTTAAGGAAAAAGTATTAAGATTTATAGTAAGAATAAATGTATACATGAAATTATGAATAGGGAAAAGGAAATTTATGCTAACTTTGTTGTCATTCCTCATACAGCAAAAGTTACCACCAAAATGTATAATGAGTGCCTGATTAAGATATAAAAGGCTAAAGTTATAGGGCTTGGTACTATCCATAGTCTCAGCCATTTACCTGGTCAGGAAGGGGTGTCTTGGAAGATATTCCCTGCTGATAATGCTCGAGGGACCACTGTATCCCCCCTATTTCAGTCAGACTTTCTTTCTTCTACCCCCATTGCTATGCCATAGTATCAATAAATTTACAAATCTATTAGCTTGTTGACTTCCAGCCAAGGTGATCTTCTATCAGAATATCTTACTTCTTACTCTCGACTTAGATGATTTAGGCACTTCCCACTTTATGACTGATTGTCTTGGTGGCTCCTCCCTCTGCTTTGGGGAGAAAAGAGAAGATTCACTTTTCTTGAATATGACATTCCTTCAAAATGCCACCTCCTCTCCCTCTCAGCCTTTCTTTTATATTGAGTCGTGTGTGGGGAGTGTGTGGGCAGTGTTAGATTTTCTGAGTGGCATCACTTTACAAGTCCTGCAGGAAGAGAGCAGACAGAATGACCTGTGGTCCTTTCAAGTGAGAATTAGGTGTGTAGCACCTTTTATTCCTAATCCTGGACCTAAATAGCTATCATGGATTGAAATTTTATGTCCCTTTAATTTCACCTATTGAAGCCCTAACCTTGAATGTGATGGTACAAGGACATGAGGCCTTGGGGAGAAAATAAGATTAAAATGAGGTCATGAGAGTGGAGCTTCTATGATGGGGTTAGTGTCCTTATATGAAAGATATCTCTCTCTCTTTCTCTGTCCCTTTCTTTCTAATCTGTACAAAGAACAGGTCATAGGAGCACACGGTGAGACAGAGGCCATCTGCAAACCAGGAAGAAGTCTCTCATCAATTTGCCGGTGCCACCATGAGCTTTGACTTTCAATTTCCAGAAATGTGATACATAAACGTCTGTTGTTGAAGCCACTCAGTCTATGGTATTTTGTTCCAACAGCCTAAACTGACAAAGATACCAATTCCAATATTTGGCAAACAGCAACATCTGCTATTGTGCCCACCTTCCTAAGCTACATGAACCCCTTCCTGACCTTTGGGTTAGATATTGCAATTTGTGATGTCACACACTTTCTGAGACTATGAAAATTTTGTTACTCACATAATTGAAGTGTAGGGTAGGGCTCAGAGTAGGTCCAAAGCGGCTTGAGAGACTGAGGAAAGGAGTAAGGCCTGGGTTTCAGTGATAGTGGAAGAGGAGGGCAGGAGTGAGATTTCCCATTCAGAAGAAGGAGTTTGGAGGAGTTAACCCTTTTGCAGCTGCCAAGAAGAAGCACCCAGGATTCTTTATCAGTTTCCCCAAATATGGGGCACAAGGGGAAGCAGAACAAGTGAGGTTTAAAAGCTGTCAGGATTTTAACATAAGAAAATGGAACCAGACTCTTTATTACAGTTACATGGATATCACAGAAAAAAAATTATGTCATTGTTAAAGCACTCCCTATAGAAAGCTGGACTTGGTCCTGGAGAAGCAAAAACCAAGGTGAGATTAAATGTGCATGATCTTATGGGAAAAATGCCTGTGTAAGAAGGAGAAAAAAGAGGGAGCCAGGCAAATTTGGAGGACCATCTGACCATGATACAAGTTCGACCTTAAGTGAGGGACAGAGGAAGAGAAGTTCCTTGTAGTCTAAAAGTGGTTCAGGAAAGTCTTGGTATGTCCTTGAGCCAAAGCTAGTCAGCAGAGGGGCCTCTGCAAGAACCGGTCTCTCCTGGTGTCCCTGCTGCAGTCGGCTCTGAGCCTGGAGCAGTCATGGAAGCCTGGCCTCTGGGTGAATAGATGAATGGGTTTCACAGCTCAGCTGCTGGGACTCTAGTCAATTATGCTTGTTAGAGTACTGTTAAGCACATCCTCAAAGCCACCACACAATACCTAGTCCCAGTGATTTTGTTCACTGCTAAAAATATTTTGGAGTTCTTTATCAGGGGCACTTCTTCACAAGGTAGTACAGAAGCAGTGAAAGGGGGAAAAAAGCATTTGATGGCTTTAAAAATGATTTTTTACCCTGTACCCAAACCAGTCTATCTATTTCAGTACTTAATCAGCACCAGCTCTGTGTGGGTTTGGCTTACAAAAAAAAGAACCTGCACTTAAATGATAAAAGTTGCCACTCTTAGTAGTATTTCAAGGAACGTGCCATAAGATCTGACGGTAATTCCAAGAAACCATTCATAACATCATAGGAATAAGTGCACAGATTTCCGAGGTGACTTCATTCTCATTAGCTATAGGATTTCAGGAGTAATATTAAAAAATAAAAGTAGCTCCAGTTTATACTCCATTTCCTCTGTGTGTGTGCACAAACAGATGGGTATGTGCAAAAATTCTTCACTTCGAAGCTGATTAATAGGACTCTTCCAAAGCTCTCTATGTAATATTGTATTTGTACTTTTGCATTTTTTATCAAAAGCTTTCTAATTTTATAACCTTTTGGGCTCACAAAAGCTTCATCCTCCTCAGGTATGTGTATGCACGTATGAGTGTGCACGTACTGGTGTGTTGTCTGTGTATTGCTGTGGCTTCCCAAACGCTCCCATTCTCAAACTTAGGTACATATGGTTCTCCATATGGGCAGTGCTTCCCTTCACTCGTGTTTTTAAATGTCTTTGGATTGTTGAATAGAAAGAAGTTAAAGGGCATAGCTACAGAAAAAGCCTGGTAAGGCAAGTTTCCGAAATAGAAGGATTGGAGGAAGGACAATTTCTTACCCTCCCAGGGGCTCAAGTCTGGTTTCCACTGTAGGCAAATTTGGGAAAAGGATCTCTTCCTTTACACCACTAGAGGGCATCGGTGTGCAGACAATTTCTGGATTTGGACAGGGTGCAGAGCTCCAGGGAGCAAAAGGGAGGGTGACTCTCAAGTTCCTATAGCTCCAAGTCCCTTTTTCTGTTCAAAGCACATCAGTCTCCAATAAAGATGTTTCTTCCTGGTTCCAAATCATCTTAGCATTTCTTCCCTGCGTTCCACTCCTCAGTAAGACCATCCACATCCTCCCTCAGATTTTTTCTGTTCATCTCTATGAATGAAGGTTAAAGAACTCCCATGGTCCTCAGGAAAATAGACCTGGGAGACAAACAGACTTAGAAAAGACTACTGAGGTAACCCGAGAGAGAGAGACCTAGCTTCAGGTCCTGGATCTGTCACTGGCTACGTGATCATGAGAAAATCACTTTCTCCCTTGGAACCTATCTACGCTCATCTGTATAATGAGAGGGAGAGCTCTCTACAGTCTTAAGTGTCAGTAAGAAATAAACTACATTTCACTAAACATGCTTATTTGAAAATAAAAGCGTCATTATCTTCTGTCATTCACGAAGTACGCAATAAAAATGAGTGGTTAAAAGCCTCCATTCTGAAATTCTGAAGCCTGAATACTATTTATAAATTCTTAGTGCATGAGATTCCAAATTAAAGACTTGTTTGGGTCTGTAGTTCAGCTGGGAAATTTTCTCTCATACCCATGCATTGAGAAAAAACCTGAACAAACCAAAAATCAACAACTTTTCTTAATCAATCAGAAAACTAAGGTCCAGGAAAAACTGCTGGCCCCAAAGTAGAGGAAACAGACGGACACAGAGAATCACAAATCACTGGAGCAAAGCCTAGGAGCAGAAAACTGTAAGAACTAGTACCAGATTCCTTTTACTCAATGAGTCATGTCTGGGTTACAACAAAAAATAGCAAAGCATACTAAAAAATTGTTTTAAAGAGATGGAGACAAAACTAGCCTCAGAAGCTATTTGCTGCCGAGAAGGTGGAATTAGACTTGGGATTTAAAACAACTATGATTAACGTTAAGGGCTGTAATGGAAAAAGTAGACAACATACAAATATCAATGGGTAATGGAAAGCAGGGAAATGGAAACTAAGAAAGAATCAAAAGTAAATGCTAAAAGTGGAAAACACTGTAATGGAAATGAAGAATTCCTCTCATGGGTTCATCAATAGACTGGACTTACTGGAAGAAAGAATCAGTGACCTTAAAGAAATGTTAATAGAAACTCCCAACATTGAAAGACAAAGACAAAAAAGAATGAAAAAGAGCAGACTATCTAAACTTGTAACAATGATAAGTTGTAACAAATGGGAATATGGAACCAATTGAGGATTTTCATGCCCATCGGTCACCAAACTACTCAACCATGCCACCCCAGCCTGCAAAACCCTGAGATGAACTAAGAAACCGTAGTTTGCTCATAATTAAGTATATCCATTTAAAAAATGAAAAACTTCATGAGGCACCAGTGAGACTTTGAGGTAGTGGAAAGAAGATTCTTTCCCCAGTCCCTCTGTAACCTCATAGTTCTTATTAACTTGTGTTTGATGCCTCTTCTACTCTCTCAGGTTCTCTGCCTGTATCTTGTCCTCCAAGATAACACTAACTCAAACCACTGGGTTGTGATCAATGAGACCACAGAGCTCATATTTCTTCACAGTATTAACTGGAAGGTCTTCTTCCATTTCTGATGGGGTTTTCTTTGTATTGAGCTAGAGAAAGTTTGGACAGTTTGGAGTAGCATGTGCAGAAGGAGAGTCTCCTTCTGTCCCTGCAAGGTCACAATCTTCAGGTCTCCTGACTGTACTGGAATGGACTGGTTCCATACCTTGCTCTTTATGTAATCACATTTATTATAAATGTCCTAAGTATCATGGAAGAACTGCCACATTTCATTCTCATCCCAACCCTCCCATGTTCAGTTTGCACCCTGTTTAAAAATCTTCAGTAACACTCTTCATGAGAATGACTTTCAAGGTAGCTTTTTGTCCTAGTGGAATGAATGGGCACACCTCTCTGACCCTTTCTTTTCATATTGGCTGCCAAGCTTCTGGAACCCTGAGCTATATTTGTACTTACCTGAACTCATCCCCTTACTTCCTTGTCTTTACATATTCTATTCCTTATTCCTGGAAAGACCTCTCCCCACTTTTTGGAATGAGTAATCAACACGATATTTTGTTCTATAGTGGCCTCTACCAGGAGCTCTTCCCTAAGAAACCAGTCCAGGTTACATGCTTCTCTCAGATCTTTCCAAATAACTCAGGGACAGCTCTGGGCTACAATGGCAGCTTTCAAATGCCTGGAGGGTAAGGATTGTGTCCTTTCTCTTCACCTATTATCTAGGATAATACATGGAGCAGGCCTTGTTATAGGACTCAAACACAGTCCTCCACGACTGCAGATTCAGTATTCAAAAATTCAACCAACTGTAGATTGAAAACATTTTTCAAATAGCATCTGTGAGAATGTGTACATACTTTTTCTTGTCATTATTCCCTAAATAATATAACAATTATTTCCATAGCCTCTATGTTATATTATGTATCATAATTAATCCACAGATGATTTAATGTATATGGGAGAATGTGCATAGGTAATATGCAAATATTATGCTTTTATATATAAGAGACTTGAACATCATGGAATTTAGTATCTTGGAGGGTCCAGTCCTGGAATCAATTCTCCATGAATGCCAGGGGATGGCTATATATGTGAATTGATGAAATGTAAAGTCTCAAAAAGAAATTGTAGAAAGAAATTAAATATAAATCTTAAGAGAGAAGAAAAGCAAAGGTAGATGAGAACCTTGGAAAAAATGACAGGTAAGTTCTATGTATTATTTTAAACATAGAAGTAGGATTATTGTTTTAGCCCTGGTTTTCACATTGAGGAAGTACAGTTTAAGAAAGGCTTCTTAAAAATTGTTTGGAAAAAATCATTTAAAATATCAGCACAACTAAACAGAATGTCTCTCCAAATGCTAAATACATTCACTAGCCGTCAAAAGGAAAAGAAAACATAAAAAGATGGAAAGCATAGAGAAAGACAACTGAAGATCAAGCATAACAATTATATCAATAAAAGCAAATTAAAAGGCAGAATTTAAGATTGGGTCAAAACCCTAAAACTGTGTATTTTCTAGCCATAATTTGCAGATCTAAAATGAAAGGTCCAAGCAGATTAACATAAAAGCATAGGCAAAGACATACATAAAATATTTAAAGAAGAAAAACAGAGAAAGCAGAGTTTACCATATTAATAAAATATGATGTGAAAACCCAATGTCAAAACCTTTTATAAGATAAAAGGCTATTTTAATTTCTACTTAATTTTAATTTTTAATAAAAAATTAAACATTTGTAATCTAACTTTTTTTTAACTTTGAGAAGACTGCTATGCACTGAATGTATCTCTCAAAATTCATGTTAAAGGCCTAACCTCTCCATGTGATGGTAGTTGGGGATAGGGCCTTTGGTAGCTAATTAGGTTTAGATAGGGTCACAGTGGTAGGATCCCCATAATTGTATTAGTACCCTTATAATTGTAAAATGCTAGAGCCCTTTCACAGTCATAAAAGAATACAAGGAGGTGGCATTCTACAAACAAGGGAACAAAAGCCTTACCAGGCACTGAATTTGCTGGCACTTGAGTGTGGACTTCTCAGCCTCCACAACTGTGAAAATACAAATATCTATACTAGTTTAGACAACTCAGTGGCTGGGATTTTGTTATAGCACCCTGAGCAGACTAGAGAAAACCTTAACAAAACATGGTTCCTTGACCTTCACCCCATCCAACATCTTTGAAGCAATATTTTTCAACCATTTCAGGTATTAGCTCCATGTTTAAAGTAATGTACATAAACTGACATCTCTCCATCAACAATACTGGCTTCTTACAACACAAAGGAATGTTTTTTAATACTTACTTTTTGCTGCCCTCATTTTTTTTTCGCTCTATTTACATCACAGTTTGGGTTTATTCTTCAGTCAGCATTGTATCAGTTAAGAATGCATGTATTTGGTTGCAAATAATGGAAATCACTCTGAACTGTGGTTTTCAGGTGGTGAAAGGCTGATGTAGTAACTTTATATTTTCATCAGAAACAGAAGCTCTTTTTTATTTTTCTGTTCTATTTTTGGCCTGTGAGTTTTGTTCTTATAGTCACAAATTAGGTGTTGTACCACTGGTATTGTGTCCATGCTTCAGGCAAAACAAAAAGGAAGAAGAAAGGTAAGACAGAGAAAAGAAAAATTTCCCCAGAAACTTTTACCTTTTGCCTCTTTAGTAGGCAATATGTCTTAGGGTCATCTCTAGTTGCAAGGGAGTACAGCCCTGCACACATCTTTAGACACATTGCTGCCTTAACAAAGTAATGGCGCTTTGTTTTGTTGTGGTACTAGAAATCTAGGACCTGGTGTATAATAGGCAAGTACTCTAACACTGAGCTATACCCAAGCCCTTTTAATTTTATTTTGAGGTAGGGTTTTGCTAAGTTGGCTGACTGGCCTCAAACTTGTAATCCTCCTGCCTCAGCCTTCTGAGCAACTGTGATTATAGGCATGCACTATTGCACCAGCAATAGAAAGGTTTTAATGATAATGAAAAAAATGGTGTAGAAATTGGCAAAGTAACCAACAGTATTTTTATTATCCCAGGTGTTTTTATTATTACTACTACATGAATAGTGTCAACAGCTTAATAAGTAATATATTATGAGTATTCCCTTCCTTGTACATCTTCCCTTAGAGTCAATGCTTTCCTTTTTACATTTATTTGGGTTTTTTTGTGTGTGTCTTAAACTTGTAGTTGACTTTTTCCTTAAACATCAACAGCTCTGCAATGTATCTCTCAACATAAGTTCCATGTGTTTCGATGTGTCAGATAGTCTATCATTTCACCTCTTTTTTCAGGAAGCACCACTAGTAGAGCTTCCACCCTTCTGCTCCAGTGTAAATTAATTGCTTTCTAGGCTTGCTTCTAGCTTGTTGGCCTGGGGCTCAACTTTGTCATCATTCTGGGAATTCTCTTTATCCTCTCCTTTACCTTCCTGGGTTCTCCATCTTTTTTTTTTTTTCTTTTTTCTTTCCTTCTTTTCTTTCTTTCTTTCTTTCTTTCTTTCTTTCTTTCTTTCTTTCTTTCTTTCTTTCTCTCTCTCTTTCTTTCTCTCTCTCTCCCTTCCTTCCTTCTTTTTTTTTTTGTGTGAATTACTACCAAAATTAGATTGCAGCACTTCCTTCAATTTCTTTCAGACAGAAAAAAGAGAAAAAAATTGATGGTAGCTACTTTTTTCCCCCCAGACTTTTGCATTTCTTCCCCAATGCTTAATTGAATATTTTGTCAGTCTTGGATTCTAAACTGGAGGAAATTTTCCTCAAATATTTGAAATCTTTGTCCCATTGCTTTCCTTCTCCTGTTCTTTCAAAATTCAATGTTATCCTTCTCACTGCTCCTTTGTGACTTGTATCTCAACAAGTCTTGTGTATTTTTAGGATCTGTATTAGGCAGTGTTCCCCAGAAGAAAAAAGGATGGAGATTATCCCTATCTATCTATCTATCTATCTATCTATCTATCTATCTAATTCAGGAGAGAGAGAGAGAGAGAGAGAGAGAGAGAGAGAGAGAGATTTAGGATGAGAATTGACTCACTTAATTACGGAGAGTCCCATGATGTACTAACTGCAAGCTGAAGGTGAAGGACTGGAAGAGCCAGTGATGTCATTCAAAGTGTAAAGCCTGAGATGCAGAAGTCTCCATGTCTGAAGGCAAAAGAAGAGGAAATTTCAGCTCAAGGAGAGAGACCCTTTCCCCTACCTTTTTGTTCCACTGGGCCCTTAATGATGCCTGCCCACACTGCTGAAGGGAACTTCTTTAATTAATCTCTGATCCAAATTTTAGTTGTTTTAGTCAGTTTTCTATTACTGTACTTAATGGCTGACTTAATCAACTTACAAACAGAAAAGGTTTATTCTGGCTTACAGTTTTAGAGATTTCAATTTGTGGTCACTAGGCCTTGTTCCTTTGGGCCTGTGGTAAGGCAGCAGCTAGATTTTTATGGGGAATATGTGACAGAGCAAACAGGCACTCCCCTCATGGCTAGGATGTGAAAAAAGACAGAGGAAGAAATGGGGTCTCACAATCCCTGTCCTTCACTATCGAAAGACCTCCCACCAGATCCCACCTCTGAAATGTTCCAACACCTCCCAACAGCACCAAGCTGGGATCAGCTTTTAACATAAGGGCTTTGAGGAGCACTCCAGATCCATATTATAGCAGTAATCTCTTTCAGAAAAATCTTTACCAGTACACTCAAAAATTATTTTTTTCAACTTTCTGGGCATCCCTTAGGCCAGTCAAATTCACATAAAATTAACTACTATAGAATCCTTTAATTCAATGATGTGAAATTTTGCTATTGTGTGTACTGACATTAACATTTTATCACCCACTGTTTTAGGCATTGGGTAAGTACTTTTTTATTTTTTTGGTACCGGGGATCAAACTCGGGTCTTTGTGCTTAACGGGGGAGGCAGTGGAACCACTGAGCTAAATCCCCTGCCCTGGGTAAGTATTTTTAACTGAAGTCTCTTATTATTCACTTATGGAAATGTTAATTTTTATTATTTCTTTGTGAGATCTTCTACACTTTGTTTGTTTGTGCTTTCTAAAACTAGTATAAAGTTAAGAATTGGATTTCCTTTCTTATCTAGTTCTTAATCATTCTGTTATAATTTCTTAAAGATTCTTCAACTTTGTTTTCCGAACTCTGTATTGAACTTCAAATTAGTTATCACATTTTTAATTTTCAAAAGTTGTTTCTCATTCTGTGCTTGTTCATCCCTTTTGTAAACAGCATGTATAGTTGCTTCTCTGATACGCTTTTATTATCTCTGAGGATATTAATTAAAATTTCTTTAGAGTTTATCCTGCTCCCTACATTGTCTTAACTTCTGAATTTTTGTTTGTTTGCTGTCTTTCTTCTCTGTCATATCAGAAGCTTTCTTTAGGTGGATGGTTCCCAGTTCATGTGATTCCATTTATTTTTAAGAGTGGGGCACTAGGCCCGGGGATTTAGCTCAGTGGTTTCGCTGCCTGACGCACAAGCGCAAGGACCTGAGTTCAATCCCTGGTACCAAAAAAAAAAAGAGTGGGGCACTAAAAATTCTCATGGAAAGTTACATAAATAGAAATGATGGAACTTGTTGTATAGCAAACATACAGCCAGTTAGCTTCTCCTTTGGGAAAATTCAGTGTCAGTGTAGGTAGGTCTTTTCTTCAGTTGGGCATAGAGAGCCTGTTTTCTCCAGCCTAGTACCTAGAATTATAAAGTGCATATGAGATGTTATCATTCAATATGCTGACATTTGCCTAATTCCTCTGCTTTCACTCTTACATCTCACCCTGGCCCTCCTCAATGTTTAATGTTAGTTTAAAGGCTCTCTGGTTAAATGTTTTAAAATGCTTTTCTTTTGCTTTATATTGGCAGGAATTGTCTGACTGTCTAGAATAATAGCAGAGCAGAGAGCCCTGGATCTCATGAACCCTCTGGTTATCAACTCCTCCTTGTCTTAGGCTTGTGCAGTCTCCAATTCTTAAAGCTTTTCAGAACTCAGCTGAGCACAAAGTTCTTTCCTCTACTGTAAATTAGTTAGGCTTTTCTCCCATTATTAAGCCACTGAATATTCATTTATTCATCTTCCTTCTTCACTTTCAATTATTTGGGGGTTGTAGAAGCCTTCTAATTTCACTAAAGATGGAATTTAGGTTTTGGTTTCTTTTTTTGTAGTTTTGAAAAATGATTCTGAGAAGAGACAGAAACCAAAGAAAAAAAAAACATAACCTCTTTTCTGTGTTTTTCCTTAAACCAGAAGCCTCATTTTGTTGTGATAAAAGTTACAATTCATAGTGAATATTAACTGACACAAACTTTTATCTGGAGAATAATGTTGCATCAAAATATATTAGAGGAAAGATTTGATATTCATAGAGAAATTGACAGAACTAGAAAGGTAGTGGAAAACCTATTATAACTCCTTAAGTCTTTGACAGATGAGTAGGAAAAAAATAAGGAGGCTGAAGATCTGAATAGTGTAATTAATTAGTTTGATTTAAAAGATATGTTTCAAGTTCTGTACTTCACAGAGAATAAAAAGGAAAAGAGTACAAAGCCCAGTAATAGATCCAAAAACATATGAGGATGTATGTCATGAGGTAGTTGGCATTTCAAATCAGTGGTTAAATGGTAGATTATTCAACAAATGGTGTTGGGAAAACTGGTGAATGACCTGGAAATAAAGAAAAGGAAACTAATGATTTCCATCTTTTAAGTATTGCTGCCAATTGTTGGCAGAGTGTTTGACTTCTGGGGTTTTTTTTCCAAAAAATTCCTGTTCTCAGGCCTTTTAATGGTCCCGAGGCTACTTTCTAGGAATTCCAAACAATAATCAGCATTAAGACATTTGGCTTCATTTGGCAATTTAAATAGCTGCATCATTTTGAAACCCAAGATCGCTGTGCTTCAGCCTTCTTAGTTTACTGTCCTGCATGCATTTGATAGCATGAAACTGGATATTGCCTTCTTTCAGCTGAGAGGTTGTAAGGCAGTGATTTCATAAATTGAAAGGATCAGGAAAACCACCCTCGCTAAACAAGGTGACTCTATAGTCAAATCTTTATAAAGCCCTCTAATACTATCTGAGCATTCCCATAGAACTCTTCCTCCAGCTTTCCCATCACCTTTGAATGCTCCCAAATCTGCAAAGAAATTCCAAATACCCCGACTTCTTTCTCTATACCCTATTCTTTTATCTAAGTGGAATGTTCAAAATATGTAACTGTTAATGGCATTGTGTCAGGAGCAGCAACCAATCAAAATGACGCAGTATCAGTCAGTTGAGAAATGAGATGCAATTAGCCAGTGCAAACCTGAACCTAGAAAGTGACCATCAGTCACTTAGAAAAAAATAACCCCCCTATAATTCTCTTGAGAATCTTTCCCCAAAACTTCATTTTGCTTCAGGTGTTATATTTCCTCCTAATTTTTACCTCCTCTTTAAAAAATTTTATTCTATTCTTTAGGACATCATTGAGTTCTTTGGCCAAACCATGTTAGGATTTTAAAGATCACTATGAATATTCCCCCAAAGCACAAAGACAGTTTCTTTTCTTCCCGAGTATGCTGTCTTCCTGATCAATAATTTTCCTGATTTTATTTCCCATGAAAGGCTTTTGGGCAAGTACATTTTCCAAGTGAAACTGAAGTGGGGACAAAGGTAACCACTGTCAGACTAGAAAATGACATGACTAAGTGCTATAAAGTATGAATCTTTTTGTTTCTCCAGAATTTATACGTTGAAATCTAATCCCTAATGTGAAGTCTGTAGGTCATGAAGGTGGAGCTTTCATGAATGGGATCAGTACCTGTATAAAAGAAGCATTATTGAGCCTGTTTGCCCCTTCTGCTATGAGAGGATACAAGGAAGGTAAGGTATTTGGTTTTAGCTACCCAAACAAATAAGGCACTAAGCATGCTCTGAATGGCTTACTTGTTTGGGGAGTATCTTCATTTTGGTTTTCATATGATGGAGCTCCTAGAAAATAGGCCTTTTCCTCTTCTCAGTTACTCCAAATTCTCACTCAGTTTCATCTTCCTGTATACGATACACCAGGAAGCAGAAAGATCTTCTGTGTTTTAAGGGCTGGAGAGCAAAGAGAATAAAAAAAAGAGACTCAGAAGGAAGCCCAGAAGAGGCCAAAAGCATTTCTATCCACATTTCACTGGCCAGAACTCACTAGCATGTCCTCCTGTCACTGCCAAAGGGTTGAAGATGGAATGTAGCTTGTAGCCAGAGGAAAGGAATGGGTTTGTGAGCTCTAATTGGTCTTACTTTATTATCCCCATCCAGCATGGTGCAGTACTGCTATAAACTGGTGACCAATCTGTGATATTTCTTCTTCCTTTTTTAGGTAAAGGTGATTTTCTTTGAGGTTACGTTTCCCTTTGGATAGTTGTTCTAAAGCCTTGGTGTGCATCAGAGTTACCTGGAGGAGCTTGTTAAGATGCAGACTTCTGGTACTACCTCCAGGAGTTCTGGTCCAGTTGGTCCAAGTGCACTCAGTGCATCTGTGCTTTTAATAAGCAGCCAAATTGATTCTGACACAAAGGATCTGCAACTCCTGTTGAGAAATACTCCTTTAGAAGTTCAAAGTTATTGAAACAAATGAGAAGAAATTGAGTCCTTTGGTGAGAGATTCCGTTATGGATGAGAAAAATAAGAGCAAGAGGCTAAACTTTGCTCAAAGGGCTGAAAGTCAAATGGAGAAAAGTTTTTGCCTTCTACCTTGAAGAAAACAATATGCAAACATGCCTGTGTGAGCCTAAAGCAGGGAGCACTATGGGCCACTGTTATGATGTTTATAATTTAATTTAAAATATATCCTTAATTCTAAGACACACCGTTTTGTTTCGCATTTTAACATTTCCGATGACATGATGTATCTTATAACCAATGGTGCCATAAAAGTTTATTTGGCCACATTTTCCCCTTAGAGATGCACAAAATAGTAATATATCATAAAACCTTTGCATTTTAGATTCATAAATAGGGTGTTTCAGCATAAGGAGTGATAGTCATGTGTGTGTTTGATTTTACCTTTGCTGTGCTCAATTGCTTTAATCAAGAACTCACAGTGCAGGAGTGGCAAGTTAGCCCTCTAATTAGAAAGCCCACCTGTCAGAAAGGGCTGTTAAAGCTCCTTAGTTATCTTTATCTTTGATCAATATCTTTGATCAATACCAATTAGCATCACAAATGTAAGAAATAGGTTTTCATTGGTGGAATGATGGCGTCCAAAATTGTGAACTGGCTAAAATATCTTAGTGAGCCTTCCCAAGTTTGCATAAATAGTATACCTTGAACATCTGCCAAGGACTTCAGTTCATGACTTTTCAATGCATGCATCTGAAATGGTCCATGAATGGCCATCATTTCAAAGGACTCTGGTTGCCAGATGCTAGGTACAGGGTTAAGTAGATTCTGCTTCTATATTTTTGTGTCTGGCTCAAGACAGGCTCATGTGCATGGCCACCAGACAGCAGGGCTTCACTGAGCTCAGTGACAGGTTACATGAGCTACTTTTGTGTCTTGTTAATAATTAGAAGTTTTGCCTAATAAAAATCTAATATCAGATTTTGGTTGGAAATTTTCATTCACTAGACCCTGAAAGCAAGGTTGTAGAATTTAACTGCAACTATTGGAGACCACCATAAGCTATCTAGAACAACTTAATGCTTATAGATGACCACCTTATTTTAGAATAGTTACAATATCAGGGAGCAGAACTATTTTACCAGCAATGACAGATATGAGAGGCTATGCTTGTGTGCATTTCTTTAGACTTCAAATGTTGGTGGACAGCATTGCATTCTAGCTGTCTGTAACAGCAACATAAACAGGACCTTTGAATTCAACTCTGTGTGTGTGTGTGTGTGTGTGTGTGTGTGTGTGTGTGTGTAAGGGGGCCCTCTATAGTTTTAGCAAGGGTGAACAGAAAGCTCTAGCATTGAAGGCACCAGCTACACATGCCCTTAATTCAAATGGCACCTGGATTATGGCCATAGAGTTTCCCAAGATCAAAAAGGTACCACCTAATGTCCTGCTTTAGACCAACCAAGACTGGATATATAGATATATGAGTTACATATCTTGGAGATTTTTCATCCAGAGGATGAAAAGAGAGAAACAGTGGGTAGAAAATTAGTTGGGTAGATGAGGAAAGACAAGATTACATATCCTCATAATTTAGCTCTGAGTTTTATTGACTTTTATTTTTGGACAGTGAAGTAGAATAATATCTAAGATGCATTCTGGTGAAGCAGAACTGTGGGTGTGGACTCTCAAAACAATTTGGTTGTTGAGGTGTGTGTGCATGTGTGTGTGTGTGTGTGTGTGTGTCTTCAACAAGGAGGGTGAGATGAAGATGGGGGAGGAGAGAGGGGAAAAGAGGGTGAGAGACAAAGGCAGAGAGACAGAGACAGAGACTGGAAGCCTCTAGCTGTGAAAGGCAGGAGGAATCATGCTCTCTGATTTGATCATTGCAGCCTTACTAAGAGGTGACATAGTAATAAATCAAACTTCAGATCAAATTCCACCAAATACTCAGAGATTATCACAAAGAGGATACAAACAGTCACAATCTTTCTGTGGTTGTTTGCCTCTTTACACATTTAAGTACCCCTACTGATCCTTTGCCTGAAAGCTTACCATGCAATTAAACTCTTAAGACCATCCCTTGGAGTAGGATTCAAAGCAGCAGGTTCCTCCATAAATGAAGCATCAACTTCTGGATTTGACTGTTTCATATTGTATTAATGCAGTGCAATAGGTCCTATTAACCATTCTTAAGCAGTCATAATTCATTGCTACTACTAACCAAGTCTACTTTAATCAAAACTTATTCTAAAGGCCTCACAGTGTGGGTTGGTACAGTTTGTTTTCATCCATAGCCTACTGGTCATATTGAAAGATTTTAAAATGAAGGATTTAAAAGTGAACAGAATACAGCAACAATATTGATTATACACAAAATTGATAACAGCATACTATTAAGAACAATGTTATAGAAATTTTTTTGTTGTTATTTAGTGATGTTCACAATAGATGCATAAAAATCAAGGATAGTTCCAAGCATACATGTATATTTGTATGTATGTATGTGTATGTATGTGTATGTATATATGTATGTGTATCTGTTCCTATTTGGAAATGTTGTCTGCCAAAATTACACAAAAGTTACAAAATGTCTACAGTGGTTTTCTTTGAATTATGTGTATTTTTATTTTTATTTCTTTCTTTTTGAATTATCAATACTTTCTAAGCTGTCTGATGTGAACATGTGTTAATTAAGAAGAAAAGTTAATTTTTTGAAGTTAAAAGGAACACTATTAACTTTTCCTCTTCTCAGTAGCCTTCCTATTCTGTCTCTCAGTAGCATTTAATGTGCAATTTTTTCATTTTCAAAAAGATAAAAAAAAATTTCAGCAGTTTTATTCAGGTACAATTTACATACCATTAAATATATTCATTGTAACCATGCAAGTCAATGATTTTTAGTAAATTCATGAAGTTTTGCAACCATCACTAGTCACTATAATTCACATGTAAAATATTTCCATCACCTGAAAATGTTTCCTCATGACAATCTATTGTTCATCTCTACTCCTACTTCAGCCCAAGTAACCACTGATTATCACTCTATGTAAGTATTCTGAATATTTCCTGTAAATGGAGTCATGTGGTTTTCTGTACTTGATTTCTTTCACTTCATGTATTAGTCCATTTTGTGTTAGTAGGTATAACAAAACATCTAGTGCTGAGCAATGTACAAAAAGAAAGAGGTTTATTTTGACTCATAATCCTGGTGGTTGAAAAGCACAAACAGCATGCACCAGTGTTATGGTGGAGCCCCTTGGCTGTGTTCCAATATGGCAGTTGGCATCACATGATGAGAGTTCATTCAAGATTCACAAGTAGTCTGGCATAAAGAGGCCACATAGGGAAAGAAAACAAAGAGAGTGATCCAGAAAACTGAACTTGCTTCATAACAAACCACTTTTGGCATAACCTATCCAACCTTATGAAACCTAGAACCCAGTCCCACAAGAAACCATTAATTGTTCTTAAAGACCTAACCAACTTTCTTAAAAGGCCCATTACCTCAACATTGGGAAATTACCCATTAACTTGACTTTTGGCAAGGACAAACCACATTCAAACTATAGTGTTTAACACAATGATTTTGAGATTCAAACATGTAATCCATACCAATAATGTGCTCCTTCTTATTGTCCAGTATGTGAATAGATCAGATTTTGTTTCTCCATTCACCAGTTTATGGACATTTGTCTTGTTTCCAAGTTTTTGCCTATTAGGAATAAAGGTACTAGGAATATATACCTACAAGTTTTTATGTGAACACAGCTTTTAATTTCTCTTAGGTGGCTAGGTGGGAGTGTAGTTGGTGGGTCTTTCATTTAGTTTGTATTTAACTTTCAAGAATCTGCTAAACTGTTTGCAAGGGATAGAACAGTATACAGTCCAATAAGCATATGCTTTAGGGTCTCAATTTCTCTACGCCTTCTCAACACTTGGCTTGATCAATCTTTTGGAGTTTGATATTTATACCACACAGACAATTATCACATCTTCCTTACTGGTGTTCTATGGCTCTTCTCCTTTCTTTTCCCACTATAAATTCTCCAGCCACAGAAGCCACAAGAATTCTTTGAAAACATCATTTACCTTGTTCTCAATCCTCATTGATTTCCTGTAATCCAGCAGCAAAAGTCCTCAAGGTCTGTAAATGCTTAGCTTTGGCTCCTTCCTGACTTGTCCTGCTCATGGCACTGTGACCACATGGGGTTCTGTTTTATTATTATTTTTTAACATATCAGGGTCTTGATACTTGCTGTTTCTTTTTCTAGTCTCTACATATCACATGACCTCCTCTCTCATTTTAATCAGATTTTCACGCTAACTTTATTTTTCAAAGTTTTTTTCTGATCATTCCTTTTTAATAGGCACTGGCACCATAATATACTATTTCACTCCTACTTTATTTTCCATCCTGTTTCCAGTGATTAACCGAAAGGGTTTCATGTAATTTCTTTCTAAAAATCTGTTTATTTCCACTGGTTCTTTCCAGTGATAGCACAGCCATTGTCTCTTTTTGTCTCCTTAATCTCCAGGATGTATAACAGTGTTTGGAACAAGGAACTTTCATGTTTACCTTTTTAAAAACATTTACATTTTTGAGTTTCCTAAATAATTTATTCTATGAACTATTGGCTCTCATTGTATATTTTGTATATTCAAAAAGATGTCCCCCTCTTTGTTTAATGAAGAATTTTTACTTTCTGACTGCATATGCAATAACAATAAAAGAAAATATAAATCCAGTGGCTTGACCTTCTGATCTCCTTTTTCTGTCACCATTTATGAAATCTCTCTTAACACATCACTTTAGCCTCCTCCATCTTGACTGAAGTCATCAACAGGCCAGCCCTGGATTCCAGGCCTCTCTCTTGGTATCTGATCTCAGGCATAGCATCTGTGCCCTGCAGTGAGAGATGGAAAACTCCCAGGAGGCCTGCTAAATTGGGAGACTAGCTTCATTATTATGCATACCCAGTAAATCTTAGGCATGACTTATGAGACTTCTTTTAGGATGATTAAAAGAAAGAAAGAAACTAATGAGAAGATCACACACTTCATTTGTAGCAAACATTTTAGGCAGTTTTCTTCTAAGATGGTTTAAAGGAAACCCCAGGAGGATGAAATATGTCTCCACAAACTAATACCCCAAGTCAGAAAATGCAACAGGCCATATATTTTAAAGAAGAGTGTGAGCTGTCTAGTAAAGTTGAAACAGAGAAAGAGATGATGAGTGATGTTTGAATGTGTGTGTGTGTGCGTGTATTGCATAGACAGCTGTAGAATGATGAAATTAAGGGTAGATAGTGGCTAGATGGTGAAGCATCTTTACAAATTTAAACATTTCTAGAGGGTAATGGAGAACCATTGAGAGGTTTTAAATGAAGACCTGACTTTATGAGGCTGGCCATTTGGAAGTATCTTCCAGTTGCAGTGTGGAGAAGGATGTGCCAAAGACAACAAGATCAACCAAGCTACTCTAGTAATTCAGGGGGGTATACAACCATGGCAATGTGGAGTGAAAGAGAGAAGCACTTTGTCTACCTTGTAGAAATGGAAAAAGTTAGAGGATTGTAACGTTAGTGATTTCCACAAACCCCAAGAATGTTCCCAGCAAGACTAAGGTTCACTCTCTGCAGATATAAATGGGCTATGCCTTCTCTAGTTCCTGGCCATATGGATAAGGTGTTGTGGCCCCCTGAGTAAATGACCTATTAGGAGAGTTTTCTAGCATGGGAAAAAAAGTCCAGTTTTATAAACCTACTGAAAGCAATTCCCACTCTCATCAGCTTTTCTCAACCAGAGTAACAAGGACAGTGAGCCAAGGACAGATGCAAGCCAAGAGAACCCTTTAGGACTCTGCCCAACAAAGCAGTAGATCAAGCTAGAAATAATGAAATGCAAGTACAGACAGGTCACGTGTGATGTCAGAAACTTGGCCACAAAGTTAGCACACACAGCACCTTCTGCAGAAGTACCAAGCCAGCCCATCTTTCCTGGGACAGGCAAAAGACTTTGCATGGACCTCCTTGAAACTATAAGACCCTGTAGATCAATATTTCCTGACATATGCCTGCTGGAATACTTTGTCCCAAACCCACACATTGGAGACTACAGAGTTTCTTTTTTCTTTTAAAAGCAGAACTCCTTACCAGACAGCAGCCCTAAGTGATGATTCTCCATCTGCCGACTCCTCTCCCCAAACCTCCAACAGATTCTTCTCCACCCTTCTTCTCTCTCTGCTCTGTCCTTTTAACCCTAGGCTTTCTTCCCACATGGATTTTGGTTGGCTTTAGCCAATGAAAATTGGCAGCAGATGGGAAAATAGAAAAGGAAATGGTCAGGCTATGCTTTCTTTTCTCTGTCTTAGCTTTGGCACTTCATTTTTGGCTTTCCTTCATCGAGATTGCTCCCACTGAATGGCCCCTATTTCACTGTTCCAACTCCAGTGGGTCTTCATGAACACTTTTTTCTCCTTATATTGCTTCAGCCCTAGGGAATAATAGCTTGCCACTGTTGCTTGTCTCTGGGCAACTGATCTTCCCTTGTTTGTTCCCTGAGCCCAACCTACTCCCCAACAGTGGTCTCTTCATTTAAAGAAACTGTTGATTTCTGTTTTCTGCTATGACTTTGATGGACAGAACACAATTCCAGTAGCTCCTGTGTATCATCTACGTAAATCATGGTGTTTCCCACTATGAGGAACATGAGTCACAAGGAAATTATCGGGCAGCACTCTAAGTCATATTGAAATTTATATTTTCTTTTTTTTCCCCCATTAACTTTATTGGTACATTTTAGATACACAATACAGTTACATTCATCATTGGGATCTTGTACCATTACATGAGTCTCTTGGTTCTTATTTTTTTTCCCCTTCCCTT
>NW_004624786.1:13537365-13559302 GCF_000247695.1 Heterocephalus glaber | reverse complement strand
GCACTAAACTAAAATCAAAATGGATTAAAGATCTAAATATTAAAATAGAAACTCTGAACCAGTTGGAACAGAGGTTAGGTAGAACCCTTGAAGCCCCTACCTCTGGGCCGGGAGCAGCGGGACTCAGTAGGGTGGTCTGGTGGCCTGGTGTCCTCTGCGTCTTTGTAGTGTGGAACCAGGTGGCTGCCTGTCTGCAGCGGGGTGATTCGGCATCTTCTGCACGACTTGGAACCTTGGTAGGGCATGCGCAGACCTGCCTGTCTGCAGCGGAATGATCAATAAGAAACTTTCAGGACAAAGAACAACTGAAGAAATTCATGACCACCAATCAAGCTCTACAATATTCTCTGAAGGATATTTTAGAAAGAGATAATGAAAACCACAACTCCAAGAACAGCAATAGAAGCCACCAGGCAGGGCAAGCAATTAAACAGAGGGGAAGGACAGGGAACAAACAGCAGGAAAATAATATGACAAGGAGAAGCATATATATGATATATATATATATATCATCTATATATAATCAGTTATAATCATCAATGTTAATAGTCAATAATTAATCAAAAGAAACAGACTTGCGGAATGGATCAAGAAATAAGATCCAAAAATTTGCTACATACAGGAAACACATTTAACTCAGAAAGAAATTCAAAGGCTAGGAAACAATACTTCATGCTACAGGGACCTGGAACAAAAACAGGGGTAGATATTCTATTTGCAGACAAAATGAACTTTGAGCCAAGACTGATCAAAAGAGACAAAGAAGTCACTACATACTTGTTAAAGGAAAACTCCAAGAAGAAGAGATAGAAATCATAAATATATATGCACCAGATACCAGTGCACCTAACTATATAAAACAAATATTCACAGACATGAAAAATCAAATAAACACTAACACAATTTTAATGGGAGGTCTCAATATCCCACTGTTAAAATAGGTAGATCAGCTAGACAAAAAAATTAACAAAAAATATTACGACTGAACCAAACCTGTGAACAAATGAACTTAACAGATGTCTACAGAGTGTTCTACCCCACAACATCAGAATACACATTCTTGTCCGCTATGCATGGAGCTTTCTCCAAAACAGACCACATACTAGCTCATAGAACATACTTAAGTAAATGCAAAAGAATTGAAATTATCCCATAAATATTATCAGATCATAGTGGAATGAAACTGGAAGTCAAAGGAAAAAGATATTACAAAAACTACATAAACACATGGAAATTAAATAACACCCTCCTGAATAACCAATCAGATGAAATTAAAGAAGAAATTAAACAGTTTTTATAATTAAATGATAATGCCAATACAACACACCAGAACTTATGGTACTCAATGAGAGCAGTCCAACAAGGGACATTTTTAGTGATGAACTTTCATATTAGGAAAACAGAGCAAGCTCAAATAAACAACCTTATATTGAACCTCAAACTTCTAGAAAAAGGCCAAGTCAAACCCAAAGCTCCTATAGAGGAGGAAATTATAAAGGTCAGAGAAGAAATTAATGCAATTGAGACTAAGAAAACTATACAAAAAAATCAATGAATTGAAGAGTCAGTTCTTTGAAAGATTAAATGAAATTAGTAAACTCTTAGCCAATCTTATCCAAAAAAGAAAGAAAAGACTCAAATCCATGCAATTAGGAATGAAAAGGGTGAAATCACAATGGATCCTACAGAAATCCAGATCATCAATACCTACTTTGAGAATTTTTATTCTAATAAAATGGAAAACACAGAAGAAATGGACATATCAATTACCAAATCTGAATCAGAAGATATAAAAATTCTAAATAATCCAATGTCAGTCAATGAAACTGAAGATGTAATTAAAAAACTATCAACAAGGAAAAGTTCAGGTCCTAATGGATTCACAGTGGAATTCTACAAGAAATTTAGAGAAGTTCTAATGCCACTACTCCTCACATTCTTTAATGAAATTGAAAAGGAAGCAATACTCCTAAAATAAAACCAGAGAAGGATCAAACCAAAAAAGAGAACTATAGGCCAATCTCCCTAATGAACATAGATGCAAAAATCCTCAATAAGTTACTGGCAAACAGAATGCAGCAAATCATCAAGAAGGTTATATACCATGACCAAGTAGAGTTCATCCCAGGGAGGCAGGGATGGTTCAACACATGTAAATCAATAAATATAATACACCATATCAACAGAGCCAAGGATGAAAATCACACGATCATCTCAATATATGCAGAAAAAGCATTTGAAAAAGTCCAACACCCATTCATGATAAAAACCCTACAGAAAATTGAAATAGATGGTCTTTATCTGAATCTAATAGAAGTCATCTATGACAAACCAACAGCCAATATCATACTAAATGATCAAAAATTGAAAGCTTTCACCCTAGAATCAGGAACTAGACAAATATGTCCACTATCACCACTCCTATTCAATATACTTTACAATATACATATACATATACATCAATATACATTCAATATACATTAGCCAGAACAATTAGACAAGAGAAAAAAATAAAATAAAGACAGGAAAGGAAGAAGTTAAACTATTGTTATTTGCAGAAGACATGACACTCTACATAGAAGACTCCAAAACTCCACCAAAAGAGTTCTAGATTTAATAAGCAAATTTAGTCACATAGCTGGATACAAGGTCAACACTCAAAAATCAGTATTATTCCTGAACACAAATAACTTACCGAGAGAGAAATTAGGGAAACCATGTCTTTCACAATAGTATTTTAAAAAATGGAAATACTTAGGAATCAATCTAACAAAGTAAAAGATCTTTAACTTGAAAACTGCAGTACTCAGAAAAAGGAGATCAAGGAGGATATCAGAAAATGGAAAGATGTCCCTTCCTCATGTGTAGAAAGAACCAACGTAGTAAAAATAGCCATACTCCCAAAATTGTTCTATAGCTATAACGCAATCCCAATGAAAACAACAATAACATACCTCACAGAACTAGAGAAAACATTAGTAAAATTCATTTGGAAGCAGAAGAGACCTAAAATACCAAAAACAATTCTGAGCAACAAAGGCAAGGCAGGGGGCATCACAATCCTTAACTTTAAATTATACTATGGACCTAGTATGATAAAAACAGCATATTACTGGCAATAAACAAACAAAAACAAAAAGACAAACAAAGAACCAAAAAAACAGACCCAAAGAACTGATTAGAATGTGCAAAAACAACTCCAAACACATTCAACCACCTTATCTTTGACAAGGGAGCCAAACACCTTCACTGGAACAAAGATGGCCTCTTTAATAAATGGTGCTTGAAAAACTGGCTGCTCATATGCCGAAGGCTAAAACTAGACCCACGTCTCTTACCATTCACTAAACTAAAATCAAAATGAATCAAAGATTTAACTATTAAAACAGAAACACTTAAATCTGCTGGAAGAGAAAATAGGTAGAACTCTAGAAGACATAGGTGTAGGCAAAGACTTTATGAGTAAAACCTGGACCACAGGGCAAATATTAGAAAGAATCAATAACTGGGATCTCATCTTAGTAAAAGTTTTTTTGCACAGCAGAAGAAATCACCAATAGAGTGAAGAGACAACCCACAGAGTGGGAAAAAATTTTTGCTAGCTGTTCCTCAGGCAAAAGACCGATATCTAGCATATACAAAGAACTGAAAAAAAGTTAATCCCCAATATTTAAAGATCCAATCCAAAAATGGGCATCTGAAATGACATACACTTCTCAGGTGAAGAAGTACAAATAGCAATAAATATATGAAAAATCTTCAACATCACTGGTTATTCTAGAGATGCAAACTAAAACAAAGCTGAGATTCCACCTCACTCCAGGAAGAATGGCTGTTATCAAGAAATCAACCAATAACAAATATTGGCAGGGCTGTGAGGAAAAAGAAACACTTCTCCACTGTTGGTGGGAGTGTAGACTGTGGAAATCAGTGTGGAAATTCCTCAAAAAACTAAAAGTACGCAAGGACCTGAGTTTGATCATTGGTATCAAAAAACAAACAAACAAACAAACAAACAAAAACAAAACAAAACAAAAAAGCTAAAAGTAAAAGCTGCATTTGACCCAGCTATCCCCTTTCCTGGTATCTTCCTGAAAGAATTAAAAGGATCATGCCACAGTGATATATGTACACCCATGTTTATAGCAGCACAGTTTGTAACAGTTAAATCTTGGAAACAGCCCAAATGTCCATCAACCAATGATTGGATAAAGACGTGCTTTTTTTATACAATGGAATACTCCTCTCCCATAAAGAAGGATAAACGAGATATTTTTAGGTAAATTGATGCACCTTGAAACCATATTATTAAGTGAAATAAATCAGACACACATGTATAAATATTGCATTGTTTCTTTGGTGTGAGAAACTGAAAATGTAAATAGGGACCAAAATGTAGAATAGACACTGTAAAATAGGAAGAAAATGTTCAAATGGGAAGAGGGACAAAGGAGGCAGGGGGAGAAAGAAGGGAAAAGAAAAAATGAGAAAAGAAAGGTAAAATGGAAACAAAGATTTTGTAAATAAGGAGGGGAAGAGGGTTTGAAAGGAGGGGAGGGGAATGGGAAAAAGTAAGAATCAATATATATCATGTACAGGTACAAATTCCGTGTGATGAAAGTGATCATTATGTATATCTAAATCATACCAATAAACTCAATTAATAAAATAACTATTCAGATAATGAAATTAATGAAAGAAAAACTAGAGATTGTAAAAAAGTAATGATAATAGAACAAGACAGTTTTCTAAAAATGATGGGAGGCAATCAGGACAGAGAAAGGAGGCTGGGGATGTAGAGAGAAAGGAGAGATGCTGAATTCCTCTTCTGGCAAGAAGGACTCAAGAGTAACTATTACATTATTGAAGAGGAAACTTCTGGAAATTTTGATTTTAAGTGTATTATTTAAGGATTTAGAAGTGACTACTGATAGAACTAAAATAGATAGCATATTTTCTATATGATCAAAGGATAATATCTTAAACATAACACAGAAGATAACTAAGGAAGTGCTTCGCCAGCTAGAATGTGTATGCAAATCATCTAGGAATTTCTGCAAATGCAAAGTCAAATTCACGTTTATAGGGCAAGGCCTGAGACTGCATTGCTAGCCAGCTACGAGGTGATGCTGTTGCTAGCCTATGACCACACTTGTAGAAGAACATAATGACAGAACTGGACCCATACATCCCTAGGTTCAGCAAACCCTGCTCTTAGAAGGTTCCAATACACTGGCAATCATGTACTCAAGTTCACTATGTGGTTTCCCACTTTTACACCAATACCCACACTGGGTGTCCTAACAAGGACGGCCTCCCCTCTCCTTCACTGTCAACATCCTACCAAACACATAAGTCAAGATCTCCTCAAGTTGTACTTCCTCCATAAGACTGCCCTGATTACCTAGGAGAATGAATTACTCCTTTTACTCTACCCTTGTTTTACGGAACTATCTACATTCTATCATACACCAAGCTGTCTGTATACATGTCATAGTTCCCTTACAGGAATATAAAGATCTCCAGGTAGGGCTCCTGTTCTACTCAACATCATTTATTCATAACACAAAACCCAAATCCTTGTTTATATTCAGTGTCCAACATCTCTAGTTGAACTAAGTTAATTGAGAAATAAAAACACGGTTATCAGGCAGAGGAGAACCACATGGAAGCAAGAAAACATGAAAGTCAAGAAAGATCTTTCCCAGCAGTTTGATCTATTGTTTTCTCTGGGGTTTCTGAGCAGCAGTGGGAGAGCTGACTAATGGAGGTGATAAATCTATAGCGAACTGATAAGCCCAAGCTGTTTGTCCTGTGTGCCAACTCAAATCATTCAACCAGTCAGTATGCAGAATGGGGTGGGGGGGCTCCATTGATTAACTGGAGTCTTCATTTTTAAACCATTTTTTGACTTCATATATGTACTCAATAAATTTCAGTCCACAAAGAATTAATTTTCTTAAAATTCATGAGTGATTTCTTTTTTTACCTTAACAACATATTTTCATTTTTCTTTGTCTGGGGTCTGGGACAAATCTGAGACTATATTTTAAAAAGAGTTGAAAATAAAAACATATGTAAAAGTCACTCAAATGAATTCAAAGTTTATTTTAATTACATTCAATCAGACTTCATGGGGAAGAATGCTGTTATATTACAGATGACAGGAAAACACTCTCCAACTTTCATTTTGTGCCTTTCTTCTTGACTAGGAAAACTATCTTTGCCAGGTGTGGTGGCACACTCCGCTAATTCCAGCACTTGAGAGATTGAGGCTGGAGGACTGTTGTGAGATCAAGGCCAGCCTGGGCTACACAGTGAATTCAAGGCTAGCCTAGCATACATAGCAAGACTATCTCAATAAAACAAAAAATTTAAAAAAGGCAAAGTATGTTCAAGGAAGGAAGACTAGACAAAGTATGGAGTCTCACATAGAAATAAATCTCATTAGAAATCTTTTTTCCTTTATTTAAAAAAATTATTAGTATATGCTTGTGAATATATAACAAATACATTCATTGTAGGGTATTGGTAGTTATGAATACTAGATCTTGACTATTTTTTATTTCCCCTTTCCCTCACTTCCTTCCATCTACACTCTCCCATCTCCACAAAGTTTAACTCCCTCTTATCATCCTTCTTTGACTTTTCTCAATAATTATTTGTATTTTTAATTTCCTATAGTAGAGAAATGATGTGATATTTAACTTTCTGTGTCTGATTTATTTCACTTAGAATTATTGACTCAAGGTACGTCAGTTTTCCTACAAATTACTCAAATTTATTTTTCTTTGTGGCAGAGTAGTACTCTTTGTATATGTACATAACCTATTTTCTTTATCCATTTATCTGTTGTTGGGAAGATAGGCTGCTTCCATAATTTAGCTGTTATGAACTGTGGTGTTATATACATGTGTATATATGCATCGCTGCAATGTGATGTCTTTAATTTTTTCAGGAAGATACCCAGAAGAGGTATAGCTCAGTCAAATGGAATTTCTATTTTTAGTTTTTTGAGAAATCATACTGTTGTCCATAATGATTGTACGAGTTTACATCTCCCAGCAACAGTGTATCAGGGTTCTTTGTTTCCTACAATCTGTTGTTTCTTGAGTTCTTGATGATGGTCATTCTTTCCGGAGTAAGATGGAATTTCAGTGTTACTCTGATTTGCATTTCTCTAATGGTCAAAGATGCCAATCACCTTTTCATGTATCTGTTGTCTAGTTGTATTTCTTGTTTTGCAAAGTGTCTGTTCTTAGGGAATCCAAGAGACTTGGGCCTCACAAACTGTAGCCTCCAAACCACAGAGTACAATGTGACTGAAAGCTCAACGCTTTCCCAGAAAAAAGGTGGAAAAAGTTCAGCAGAAAGCTCAGAAGGGTCAAATACTTGCCTGACTTTTTAAATGGAAGAAATAGACATATGCTCCATATTTCATACATTAAGTTTATATTTATTACATTAAAAGTGTGAGATTTAGTAAAGGAACTGGAGATCACTAGGAATCATAATAGGATCAATTGGAGTCATTCAGAACAAATTTCAGTTTCCTGTGAACAGGGTCACTAATCTGGGGAATCAATAAATTGAAAGATCAAATGTCTATTGTCTTAACAAGACATGTAGCTTAGATTTTATTATATAGTTTTTTTCCTGATAATCAAATGAATTGTTAGTTAACAGAGCAACATCAAAATAGAAATCTCTAGGAACTTGACATAGTGCTGTTTTTTAAAAAATCTTTTGTTAAATATATATCAAATGGTGAATTTGGGGAGATATTATATGGGTGCTTCTCTTCTTTATTCCTGGGCTTTGCCTTCATATCACCAAGTCATTCTTTAGTTCTCACATGACTCTCTGGTTGTGTCCTACCCCATGATTCCTAAGACCCTGCCCATATGTTTTCATTGGGGTATGCAGTGTCTAGAGAACTTGGATTTTGCAAAACTTCTGTAATTTTTAAATCTTCTTTTCTTCATGAGATATCTTTAATTGGATCTCAAAAATCTTTTCTTCACATGGAGGAGGATGAGTGATGGTTCTGATTTTCTCAGGACTGGTTGTGTTCCCCAGGATATGAGACATTCAGTGAAAACATGGGGAGATATGGTACAAATTAACATGAGTTAATCACCCTAATATGAATAATTCTTTTCTCTTTATTCACTGCTTCCTCCAAAAGCTCTGTTTATTCTCTTCCTCCTTAGATTGCTGAAGGGTCAGTACTAAGAAAGCTGGATGGGGACACCTTTTTCTAATCATGGGCTGTAGGATGAATTTGATTCAAGTGTGAGGTGTTCTGAAATAAGATATCACCTCCTCTTTAGAGTATGAGCCACTGAGTTGAGTTGGAGTGAAAAGTACCAATATATGATACTAAAAATTGGTGACAGATGGTTGTGGTAGATCTTCCTTTTTTCATGGTGGTCTAAGGTAATGACAATTTAAGAAGTCTAGTTGGATTAGTAGATTCAGAAAGTTGAAAGCTTTATTTCCTGATTTCCAAGTGGACATTAGTTTTCCCAAATCAGGACTCATTAGAATAGTATCTCATAAAGAGAAGAGAAGAACACTCTTCATTCATGGCTTATATCCTGAAAAAGCTTAAGTCTCTATCTATAGATAAGTTTTTAAAAGTTCAAGTTCTCCTTCTGAGAAAAATTTATGCTGGGACTATGGCCAGGACAGGAGTTTGGAGAAGTGATATTGGGAGCAGGAGACAGAGCTGAAATGGTAAAACTGGCTGAGAATCAGTTATAGTAAAATGTGAGTCCTCTGTAGACACAATAGAGAAGGAGGCAAAGGACAGCTCTGGAGAAACCATTGAAGAGGACTCAGGCCAGAGGCAGGGTGTGAAAAGAGCTTCAGGGCGTTACGTGAGTGGGCATGTGGGCAAGGTGCCCATGCCTGCACCTTCAAAGCAAGAGCAGGTCCTAATATCATAGCCCACCCAGGTCCCCTTCCCTGAGTAAAACACCATAAAGAAGGCTGGTAGAAGGCTCTAGCACTCTGAGCAGCAACCTGAGGATGGGGATCAGGCTGTAATTTTAAAGCACATAATTCCCCAAAATTGTCTTTGAAGTCTGTCTCAAACACTGATTTAAAAATTAGTTAATCTGAAAATGGGACAGAGGGAGAAATGTTTTGAGTGGCTATGCAAAATACGGGTTACTGAACATTAAGAAGGGAGGCACGAGGATCGCATACAGTAAGTATCAGTACTGCTTAAATCAAATAATCCAAGAATGTTTTGAAGAAGACCCCTACTTGACAACTTCCTAAATATGGACAAAGTTTTAGATGCTCAGGAGGTCTAATTTTGCAAAGACATACCCCACAAAATGCAAAATAAAACAATAAGAAGACAGAATGATACAAGGCTTGAGAGTATCTATGAAGTTTTCTTTTTGTAACATCTGAAGCCCATAGCAAAATGGTAACATCTGTTAAATATCAGCAATGAGAACATGGATATGATATATTATTTTCTGCAATCTTGGCTGTGTTTGAAATATCTTATACTAAACTATTTTTGAAAGTTGGAAACAAAACCTACATGCCCCGTGGAGTTATTCTTGACAGTTGAAGTCTGAGGGATCAGGTAATGGTCACAGATGGTAACCACCTCCTTCTTCCTATTCAGAGTTTTAAATCTTTGTTGTGCCAGCTGTCAGAAAATGAACTGTGTAACTCTTGCAAAGATTGGGATAAATTGGCAAGTTTTATCTTTGTCAACCTCAGGGTTTGCTTGGTTGACATGATACATATTTTTTTCTTGTTTTGACTTCTTTTCTGAAATGCTTGATGTAACTTATCTTTACATGTACAGTAGCTTGCCAATGAGAATTTGGCAAGGCTGGATATATGGTGTTATGACTGTACAAACTTTGTGTATACTACAGGAGAACTTTTTATTTGTTGGAAATTGATTGTTAGATTAAGTAGCAAGCCTGATGGTATTTTTACAGAGATCATGGCAAAACAAAGGGATTGCTCCTTTGTATGACAAATATAATTTCCATGCATGGCATATATATTGTGTAATAAGTATAAGAGGGATGAGAAAATATGTGGTGAATGTTTAAATTTTTAAAAATGTGTTACAGTAAAGGACACATTGCCATTATTTCCCTTCAAAATACTCCTCCTCACTTTGAACACACTTGAGAATTTTTATGAGTTGTCATCAAAAATATATTAAATACTGCTTCCAAATGCCACCCAACAGAAAGACAGACTCATAAAAACATTACAATGTGTCCTCATTCACCTTTTTCATTGGATCTCACACCATGGAACTTCTATACCTTCCTTGAAGTCAAACTGACCATGAAAGGTAAACACATTGAATCAATTTAGAACATAGAAGCAGTCACAATGGCACAAGTAGACACTCATGAAAGAAGACTACCAGAGCTGCTTCAGAAAGTGGCAAGAACACTGGATGAGTGTGTTTAAAGTAAGGGGGAGTATTTTGAGGGGCATTAATGGCAATGTGTCTTTTGCTGTGATAAATTTTTAAAACTATACATTCATCATATTTTTCAATCACACTTTGTAGAATTTGACATAGCTTTATAAATGAAACAACAAGACAAGAACTAAGAACTAAGATAGCACAAAAATATAGATCTGGTGAGGTCAAATTCTCAAGGTGTGAATCTCGAAAATAAGACAAAGGGGATGTATTATTTAGGAGTGGCTTTGGCTGCAAGTAACAGAATACCTGGTTTGCACAGGTTTAAACACAAAGATATTTAAATATCTCACAGAGCACAGAGTTTGTAGGAGGGCAGCCCAGCACTGATGCAACTCTTGAGCCCTCTCCACAAAGCCCAGGTTCTTTCCTTGCTACTGCTCTGTCAACCTCAACAAGGAAATTTGCCCTTTTGTAGTTGTAAGATATTGATGCAACTTTGAGCATCATGGCTGCTTTTAAATGCAGGAGGCAGGGCTTGGAAGAGATTACAAGAAATAGAGTGAGAGAACAAAATAAAAACGTCTCTTTTCACCAGTAGCTCTCTTAGTAGCCAAGAAATATCTTGGGGAGAACCTACCAGATATATTTGATTCAAGATTCCTTGCTTGGACTTGGTACATTACAACTCCAATAATCTTGGGGCTGTTTTAGAAAAAAAATAAGTGTGCAGGCTGGGGATTTAGCTCAGTGGCTGCCTCACAAGTGCATGAGCCTGAGTTTGAGCCCTGATACTGAAAAAAAAGTGTGGAAAAAGAACTATTAAATAGACAATGGAGACAGTCTTTACAGTGGTATCTAAGATCCTCACTTTCAGATTTATAAACTAAATAAACTGCCTTTCACATTGTATAGCCCAGGCTGCTTTCTGACAGGGAAATGATAATAGCCCTCTACAGATGACTTTTTAAAACCTATGGTGACCAAAAGAACTAAAAATAATTTTGCCAATAAAGCTATTTAAGAACCTCATGAAATAATAAACTTCACTGTTTGCAGGTTGTTCACCTTTATTTGGTTTTCCAAATATGGCCCCATTTGACTGGAATCACAATACAGTTTATTCTATTTTCAAAATAAGCAAACCTCTATGCTCCCTACATCATAAACCTAAATTACAATTAATCTTCTGTGCAATCCATCAATATTGTGATCTAGTGAACTTCAACAAATTGAAAACATGGGTTTCTCAGGTCAAGGTTTTGCAAGAGCTGCAGACAGACTTAAGGTACAGCTGATTGCTTATGGGCAATTACTGTAATGTACCACATTCTAGAATGAGCAACCAAGAAAATACTGGATGGCCTGGGATGTAGCTCAGTGGTGCCAAGCCTACCTGGCCAGCACAAGGTCCTTAGTTTGATCCCTGGTACCAAAAATACTGGATGATTAATAGTTTTGATTGATCTTTCTTAACCTTTGACTCTATGGACAGGATAGCATCCTCTCTTCTATGCGCTTTTGGCCACAGGAAACAGCCTTCCATAGAGCCCTGTTGAAGTTCACAGAAATCTGAGTTGTAATCTGCCCACAGAATTAGAGCTGAATTGTATATTCTTTTTTGTTTACTTGACAAATGAAAAATTGTGTACATATTTATGGTATACAGTGTGATGTTTTGATATATGTATACACTGCGAAATGATTCGATCAAGCTAATTAACTTATCCATCATTTCCAATACTTATCATTTTTGTGATGAGAACATTTAAAATCTATTCTCTTAGCAGTTTTCAAGAATACATTTATTATCAACTATAGTAACCATGTTGTACAATAGATTTTCAGAATTTATTATTGTAACTTCAAAGCCCTTGATCAGTATCTTTCTAGTCCCAAAACTTTTCCTTCCCTTTCCCCTACTGCTGGAAATCACCAGTCTAGTCTCCATTTCATTTTTTTAAGATTCTGTGTATAAGTGAGATGATGTAGTATTTGTCTTTATCTGCCTGGTTTATCTCACTTTGCATAGTATTCTCAAACTTCATCCATGCTGTGGAAAATAATAAGATTTTCTTCTTTTTAAAGACTTAATACTATTCCATTGTTTATCTGTACCACATTTTTTAATCCAGACCTTAGTCATACTTTCAAGAATATTATGGGATACCTAACATGTGCCTGGAAGTGTGCTGGTGGTGAAGTCTTCTGAAGTACATGTGGAGATTTTTGGTGTAAATCAGTGAAATATTTAGTCTATTTCTCTTGAATTTATTTATGCTTGGTGGATATCTTTGTGTCTTAAGGAACAACTGGGGAAGCAGAACTATATATATATGGATAGATAGATACGTAGATGCATAGATAGATACATAGTGTACAATCATACGTACATTTGGGATTTGACCTTGTACAAGGTAAACAGTCTCTGCAAGATTATTGTTTTTACATTTAATGCTAAAGCTTGAAGTTCAAGGGCATGTGGTTGTAAAGAAAGGTTGGATACAAAGTGGAGGAAAGTAAGAAGGCACTGGAACCCACAATGTGACCTGGGTGCATAAGGATGTGCTGAAACCTTTGCCAATTATTACCATCTCTGACCTTGCTTAGGGGTACCTTCAGAAGCTGGGACTCCTTACACATACTTGGCCTAGGCTGAAATAGGAGAAGCTAAAGGGGAACCAGGAGAGGGTGGAGCAGCTGCCTTACACCAGTGAGTTTGGTTGGCACAGCAGTGACAGTGTGTGTTTGGGATGGATATATTTTTCTCTAAAATTGACACATAATAACTGTACATATTTATGGGGTACAGAGTAATGTTTTCATACATATGTTCAACATCTAATGATAAAACTCATAAACCTCTCCTTCACTTCAAATGTTTATTATTTCTTTGTGATGTGAACATTCCAAATCCTCTCTTCTAGCTACTTTAAAATATATGAAATATACAGTGTGGCTATATTCTTAACTATAGTCATCCTACAGTGCAATAGAACACCAGAACTTATTTGTACTTGTATCTGTAACTTTGTATCCTTCATCTAACTTTTCCCCAACTTCTCCTTCCCATCTTTCCCACCTTCTGGAGGTCACCATTCTACTTTCAGCTTTGATGAAATCAACTATGTTTAAGAGTCCACAAATGAATGAGATCATGCAGTATTCATCATTGTGTGTCTGGCTTACTTCACTAGAAAATGTATCCTTAAAATACACCCACCCCCACACACGCTACTTATGTTAGTCCCATAACATGCATTTTCCTTGATAGAACTTAACACTACCTGAAATACTTGTTTCCTTAGTCCTGTCTCCACTAGAAGATGAACATCATAGGTCCAGACTCAGTTGTCACACCTTGATGCATACCTGGAGCAGGCTCTGCTCCCTATACCTACTATGTCTCAATAGATATTCGCTGAATACATAATCTGTGATAAATCTTCACAACAATACAGTAAGGTAGATCTGTGTGTTGCCCTTGATTTTATATGAAATGAAATGGAAAGGAGAGGTCATTTTCTCATAATAAAGGGCTGGAGGGAGCAGAGTGGTAGGTGAGCCTACTTCTTTATCTTGCCTCTTAGCTATTCTAAGATTAAAATCTTGCAAACTTTATCTGAAGTTATTCAGTGATTTAAAATGAAACATAAATTTTATAGATATCCCAGAACGTTTTACTGCTTCCAAAATGATTATTTCTTCTAAAAAGCTAATTTTTGGTCACCCTGTTTTCTACCCTCTGGCCGACATTTGAGATTAGGGCACACACTAAATATCATTGCCCAAAAATTATATGTTCACTAAGTGTGTGTTTTATTAAGCTTTATCTTGGAAAGGAAAGGTGTCTGATTTTTCCTGCCTTAAATAGCCTTGATTCAACTCTGTCTTTAACCTGGTTTCTGTTTCTTTTTTATATTTTGTTTTGAATATATTCTATCTTGTGTTTTTTGTGTCTTTTCAGGCCATCTTAAATCCTCTTGGGGACATAAATAACATAAATAATTAAATGAGAATACATGAGGGATTTACTTCAGTTGTATTACTCTGAGTAGCAGGAACATTTCATGTAGGTAAAATAATGAGGTAAAATTTGAGTTTCAGCAATCAAAAGCCAGAGGGGTAACTATTAAAGGTAGCGATCAGAAGGACTGTAAAACTGCAAAGTTGCTTACAGTAGCATGACAGTAGGAAAGCTGGGTGCAAAATAGCACATTAGTACTGGTTATTAAAATCTGAAAAATAAGGCTAGAAGAAAATGCAAATGTATTCCATTTTGTGCAAATTGGAGCTATTCAAATTGGAAATAATGTGTTACACAAATACAAATCTCACTTTATAAATCAAACTTCATGACTATTCCACTTTTTAAGTCTTATGGAGAATTTAAAGCACACACCACACAAACACAATATGTTAACCTCCTCCATACCTATCACCTGATTTCAACAACTGCAAACATTATGCCACTCTTGTTCCATCTCTGCTTCCACCTACTTTCCATCTTTCTTGAACGTTTGTTAAATTTACATATGTGAAAATTTAAGATCTTATGTGGAACATTAATACCCATGTACCCAACTCATAGTATCCTTGTAAATTCCTTACTATTTAGAATCCTTTGCCAGTCAGTCGTGCATCTCAGCCAAGGAAACCACTGTTTTGAAATTCCCCACAATACATTAGTTTTACTTATCCTAAAACTTCATTTAAATGGAACAATAAAATATATATCTTTTCCTTTTTCCTGTCTGGAATCTTTTGCTCAGCAGAAAGTTTATGAGATTCATCCAGGATATTACTTCTATTAGTAACTAGTTCCTCTACTTTCAGAAATAGATTATGTTGGTTTTGTATATTTTTTTCTTCCTTGAAATCCACTCATGAAATTCTTTGGAGCCTGAGGTTTTCTTTGTGTTGGCTGTTTAATAGTAAATTTATTTTTTTGTAGATATAAGGTGATTTTCACATCAGTTTTGGTAATTTGAATTTTTACAGAAACTTGTCTATTTCATTTATATTGCAAAATTTGTTGACCTAAAGTTAATTGCAGTAGTCCCTTTGAGTTGCTTTGGTAATTTTTCAGTCTAAAATGGTAATGATAATTCCTCTTTTAGTTCTAATATTGATAATTTGCATCTTCTCCTATTCAATTTATGAAGGACTTATTCATTTCGTTGATCTTTTCAAAGAATTTAACTTTTGGTGTTTTGAATTTCATTCATTTTTTCTTGTCTTGATCAGTTTTTTCTTTTCTTTCTTCCTTTTTTTTCAGAAATGTATTATAAAGCAGATATAGAGAAAATTACACCTTTAAGAAGGTGGGCAGAACCCTGTGGGCATCTGCATCAAGTGAGAGTTTGGATACCTTTTTATGTACACAAGAGTTACTTTCGGGGTTCTAGGAACTATGGTGATTATCATTGGTTTATCTACCTGATGTACATGCTTAACAACATTTTCCTTAGAGATTATCTTGCAATGTCATCATTGCAAAATACTGTATCTTCTTTGCCCCTTTCAGATGGTCACTTTTCCCTTGGGGCTTTTAAACATATGAGAAACTTATTAAAGAGAAAGAAAAAGTTGTACTCTAGATCAGGCCTCAGCCCAAAGTGGGAAGTGTTTCAAGAATGCTCCCTTTTCTGATATCGTTAGATTGCAGGCCATGGAAACCAGGAATGCTGTATGCCTTGTTTTGGAAAGAGAAGGCCTGGTATCATAGTGAAAATGCACAGTGTATAATCTTAAAATATCATTCTGCTCTGTGGTTTGCTATTTGGGTCTGAGACCTAATAAATGGTTTCTATAAAGGTATTATAGACTGAGATCTTCATTTAGCTGTAACTGGCAAAGCATGTTGTTTGGACCCCATTGTCCCTCAGGCCCAAGTTGGGACTTTAAAATCATTCGGAGTATTAGGATGCAGATTATTCTGGCTACTTCCCAATGAAAGGGAGTTCTGAGGGGAGGGTGTTACAGTCTTCACTCTTGCTGACTTTTGGGCCTGGAGGGTTGTTTAAGGAGTCCAATACAGATAGTTGGATCTGAAGGGTGCAGCATCACTGAAAATGGATTGACTGTGAGAAGAAATTACCTTCTCTTCATTTTTATTTTCCTGTGGTGTTTTGGGGATGGAACCCAGAGCCTCACATCTGTTGGGCATGCATTATGCCACTATGCTATTCCCCTAGCCCTCTCCTTAGTCTTTATTGAAATTCTTAAGGTAGAAATTTAGATCTTTGATTGTAGATTTTTCTTCATTTCATAATACAAGCATTTAAAGCTATAGATTTCCATCCAGAAACACCTATGATAGGGAGAAAGGAAAAAAAGCAAAGCAACAAAGCCCTTGGGTGGGCAAGGAGGAATTTCACACTAGACAGCAATAGAATGTCTAAGTTGGGTTAGTGGTAAAAACTTTCTTTAGTACAAAGAAATGAGGGGGAAGATGGATAAAAATGAATGAAGACATACATTTGCTGATGGGAAGTTGGGAGCATTAGCATCTAATGATTTGCATTTTCTTAGGTAGCATGAGGAGAGATCACCAACTGAGTGTGTGGGAGAGGAGAGAGTGGGAAGAATGAGCAAAAGAGAAACTCTATGAGCTAGTCATGTCAGGGTGTGGAGAAAAGGATTTACTGATGAAAGATGACAGATGTGTCAGGCAATATGTCATGCTCATATGAGGATAATGAGATTTTTCAAGTGAAGCAGTTAACCTGGATTTTTCTATCAAAAGCCATAAAGCTTAGCTGCTCATATGCAGGCAGTGGAGAGGGCAGGTAGGTGTGTCGAGCCAGGACTGTGGCCGACCAGCTGCCCAGGCTGTGAAATGGAGGGAGGGTGTAAAGAAACTAAATGTATTTTCAAAATGTGGAATTGCAAAATTTATATTTGTCTTCATTCTATCTCCTGAAATGCAACTTGTAAAATTCTTAAAATCTCCAAAGTAATATTGTTTTGTACACTAGTGAATTGAATGATGGATGGCTACCCCTAAGTAGCATCAGGATAGGGGTGGTCCCTGGAATTACTAAGAAGTGATTAAAACGTTGGGACTTCTCAGTCCCAACCCTCAACTCTATCCTCCATAGGGGAGAAGGGGTGAAAAATAAGTCGGACATTAAATGGCCAATGATTTCATTGACTAAGCCTACATAATGAAGTTTCCATAGAAACTAAAAAGGACAGAGTTTGGAGAACTTCTAGAGAGCTGGACAGCTTCTTGGAGAATGTCTCCCCTAAGAAGACATGGAAGCTCTGTGCTCCTTTTTATGTGCATTTGTCCTCTTTTTAAGATCTTTTATAATAAACCCAGTAAACATAAGTAGAATGTGTCTGGGTTCTGAGAGCTACTCTAGCAAATAATCAAACCTGATGTGATGGTCATAGGAGCCTCTGATTTACAGCTGGTTGGTCAGAGGCACAGGGGACCACGTGGACTTAGAATTGGTATTGAAAGCAACAGTCAGTCTTCTGAGGCTGAGCTCTCAAGCTGTGGGATCTGACACTGTTTCCAGGTAGGTGGTATCAGAATTGAATTGAATAGAATCAAATTGAATTGGAAGACACCCAATTCAATTCAAGATGTCTTCTGGAAAACTAATTGCTTCTTTGCTGGTAGAAAGAAACCCCAACACCTTTTCGGACCATAGAAGTCATGTTATCTTGTGAGGGTACAGAAAGAAAAATGTTCATTTTTTTTCTTCTCACAGAAGTGACTCAACAAAGGAGCCATAGACTTATAGCTGGGCAATTAGAAAAGTGAGGTTAAAGTTCAGAAGACTCTGTGAAATCAAAGGATTTTAGTACTGGAAATTCTGGAACAAGAAACGTAAAAGTGGTGGAGATCAAATGGAACCTTTCAAATTGGGGTTTTAAGGGAAATGTGGTTACTGAGAATGATAAAGTACAGGTGTGGTCATAGACAGTGAAGAATTGGAAACTATCTTTTGAGAAGATGCATCCTATGTATCCAGACAGGCCAGGGTACTATCTGAGTCATCAACAGAAGAGCAGTGATAGACAAGAAGAGTGTCAGACTTAACATCTTCAATGAGTAATGCGGAGCAACTGGTAGGCTGAGAGATGGCAGCAAGGAGAAGAAAGAGTGAAAAGCTGAGTGGCATGAGCATTCAGTAAGAAGGAACTTTATAGGAGAGACAGGGATCAATGGCCTGGAGGTAGCAAGATAAATTAGAAGGACATGGCAAGTTCCATTTACCCTCCACCTTAATGGCATCCAAAGACAGGAAGACCTTCAAGAGGTGTCCCAGAACAGATGAAGAATGTTACAAGAAAAGACTAACGTAAGGGAGGTAGCAGACTGGACGTTCCAGAGGACACAGTGACAAGACTTAAGAAAAGAGAGAGGAAGGGTGAAAAATCACTTCAGATCTGGAGGGTTAAAAAGTAGAATATGATTGGGAGAGGAAGGATATAAGAAACGAGTTGAAAAGGTGATTAGGTGTATAGCTCTGAGCATCAAATATATCCTGGAGTATCTCTGATGTGGTATATATTAGTTCTATACTGCTGCTGTAAAAATTTATCACAAGCCCAATGACTTAAAACAATACAAAGTTGTTATCTTATAGTTTGTGAGATCAGAAGTCCAAAGTCAGTCTCACTGGACTAAAGTCAAAGGATCAGAAGTACTGTGTCGCTTCCAGAGGCCTGTCCTGGTTTGTATCTTGATGTCCTCAAAAACCTCATACATTCATCAGAGAGTCTTTTGAAAGGTGATCGGTTACGGGAATTATAGCTGGCTTGCTTTTAGGAGGTGGGGTCTGGTGGAAGAGGCAGCTCACTGACAGCATGGCCTAGACGGGTTTATCTTCCACTCCAGGTCCTTCTTTCACTTTCTCCTTCCCCACGACAAGAGCACCTTTCCTCTACGAGACTCCCCTCCCATGCTACTTCTGCCTGGAGGCTGCCAACCACACAAAGACTGAAGTTTCTAAAATGTGAGCCAAAATAAACCTTTCCTCCTTTGAGCTATGAGTGTTGGATATTGTGTCCTAGTGAGGAGAAAAGTGACTGAGATAAAGCCTTAAGGGAGAATCTGTTTCCTCTCCTTTTCAAACTTTGAGAGACTGCCTACATTCATCAGTTTATTATCCCCTTCTTCCATCTTAAAATCAAATCATCTCTCTAGTTCTGATTCCCTTCCCCTCCCCTCCTACCTCTTCATAAGAACTCTTGTATTTACTCTTGTAATTATACTGGGATTACCCCCAAAATCCTGATAATCTGTCTGCTTTAAGGTCAACTCATTAGCAAACCTAATTGCTCCTTGCCATATAACAACATATTAAGAGGTGCCAAAGATTACTGTGTGGAATTCTTGGGAAGCCAATATTATTCTCATCAAGGAGTGTCTTGGTGGATGAAAGTTTGCACAGCCACCTAAACGAGCTGGTCAGGTATAACAGAAGGTGGTGTGAAGAGAGCAGTAGAGGATGGTATCCAAAGGGAGAACCACAGTGGCCTTAAATTGTTCCAGGATCCCAAACCCACTGGTGGGATGATGCTCTGAGACAGTGGTCCCCAAACTTCACTAAGCAAATGAATCATCTGGAAGTTGCCTTAAAACGTTAAATGAACTTTCTCTGTCCCTCCTCATTTAGATTCAGTGGACCAGGGATGGAGGCTAAGATTTGTATTTCTAACTTGTTCTCAAGGGATCCTAACACTGTTTGTCCAAGAGCCATACTCCGAGAAAGCATTTTTCTAATGTGCTTTTGCTTGAAAAATTCTGTGAATCAGGGTATGTTTGTTTGTGTGCTATGGTTTAGATCTAAAATGTTTCCCCTTGTTTGAAAGGTGATTGGATCATGACAATGCTGTACTCAACAGTGGCAGTGTGCTGTTATTAAGAGGTGGAACTTGTTCAGATGTAGGTTACTGGGGGTATGACCTAGAAGGGGACATTCTTGTCCTTGGCTCCTTCCTTCTCACTCTGCTTCCTGACTGCCATAGCTTGAGTACCTTTTCTCCCCCTGCCCTTCTGCCATGCTATTTTGACCTTGGACCCAGCTAACCATGGACTGAAACCATGAGCCAAAATAAACTCCTCTTTTTAGTTGCAAGGATCGAGTATTTTGCTTCAGTGATGGGAAAGTGACTAATAAAATCTATTTTGTCTTTGTTATTTTGTGATACTATGGATTGATCCCAGGGGTTCCCTACTACTGAGTTACATCCCTAGCTATTTTCATTCGTGTATTTATTTTTATTTTGAGACATGATCTTGCTGAATTGCCCAACCTGGCCTTAAACTTGTGATCCTCCTGCCTCAGCCTCCTGTGGTAATGTATAGGTACATGTCCAGCTTGTTGAGCATTTTTTTCTTTCCTTTTTTAATTTAATGCATGGTCTTTGGAGCCCATCTTGAATCTCAGCTGTATCACCAATTGTGTGATTTTTTTATTGCTTAGTCTCCATATCTGTAAGACAGCATAATAATAGTATCTACTTCATGAAAAAGTTATGAGGATTAAATAAATCAATAATATGAAGTTTACTAAAGTTACAAAAACCGTTAGATTTTATTTAAGAACTTTATCAGCCAAGAAAGTGGAAGAAACAAAGGTTTTTAAGACAAAGAGTGTTTTATACAAGAAGGTTTCTGAGGAGATGGAAGGGCTGAGAAGTCATGATTCATACCAGTTTGAAATCACTGCCACCTGAAAAGGCAAGACCATAGGAGCTGATGCTTCAAGGTCTCAGCCACAGTAGGATCACCTAGGGGAAGCAGAGTAGTAGAAAAGCAGGAAAAGAGACTGCCAGAGAATAATAGCTGACTGTCCTCATAACTAACTCAAAGATCTTAGGGATTAAAAGAGCAAAAGAGGAATTTTTCCTGCGGAGTCTCATGAACTAGTTCATTGATTTGTCTCAGCTCAGGGGTGGTTGAGGCAATCCCCATTCATTTCCCTCTCTTGGAACAACAAACTTGGGAACAACATCTTGAACAGACAGAACATCTCCTCCCACAGACAGTCTGCATCTGTGCTCAGTTCTGCACAAGGAGCTGTTAGCGCCTGAGTTCTCACTGGGATCCTCCTGTGGCTCTGAGCCCGTGCGGTGGGGCTTTCTGAAAGGGCGCTTTTAGCACATGGAGGTACTCAGTGAGATGTATCCAATGAAATAAACCTGAAGAAAATGAAAAGAGGTGACTCCTGGATGTGTCTAGAGCTTGGGGAATTGCAACATCTGTCTCTCTCTGATTTTCTAGATTATGCTTCAGGAAGATCATTTCTTCCCAAACGGCTTTACAGTACTGCTTGGGATAAACGCCTCCTTGTGTCCTTATGGTGGGTAAAAAGCACCAGCTCAGTGGCATCTTTCCTGCAGAGTGTAAATTCCCTCATGCTAGAAGTTCAGGTTAGGAAACAGAGTTACTTGAACAGGGTTTGAGAAAACAAGATGATAGGACAGGTGTGATGTCGCATACCTACAGTCCCAGCTCTCTGTGAGACTGAAGCAGGAGGATTGAGCAAG
>NW_004624786.1:13514603-13536740 GCF_000247695.1 Heterocephalus glaber | reverse complement strand
AAAAAAAAAAAAAAAAAGATAAATATCCAAATGGAATCACCTCTGTCTTGGGACATTTAGTGAAAGTTCTTTTCTCTACCCCATCAAATATGGCATCACCATTAGCCCTAAAGGCAAGAAATTGAAGATTCTTGTTGACCTTCTCATTTCTTTAAATGCTATCCACTTTACTTCTGCATCATCACCTGGGACCTCACCTCTGTTTCTGTGATGGAGCTTCTGATTGCTATTCCAGTCCTCCTGGGAGGGCCTGGATTTCCTACACTTGGACCCTGTCTCTCATTCCTGGGTCTTTGCTCACTGCATCCAGGAAGTCCCACTGCATCCTGGACTTCAGATGGGCATCTTCTCTGTCCATACATAGGGACTTTGGCTCTGAAGTTGAGCCCAGATTTTTGGGCAATGGTACTTGTGTTCTCCACTAAACCTACTTTGACATCATCCTCCAAGGTTGAGACTTCCCTCATGCCAGTACACTTTCCTGCTTGGCCTCTGGACTCATATCTTTCCATATTCTAACTCTAAACCATCTCCTGTCTCACCAGGACAGTCTCATTTTTAATATTGATCAAATAGATTTATGATTGTTGATCCAAGGCCTGAAGACAACAAGAAAGTTTGTGCCTCAGTCATGTAAATTGTTTTTCAGGACAGAAAAAATATGTGACAGGCACATGCTGAAAAGCAATGGTCATACCCAGATACAGGAATTGACAGATGGAGAGGTTAAGCCCTGTATCAATCTTGGCTGATCTTGTTCACTCAAGAGATTAAAGCAATGCTAGTGCTTTGTTCTCATTCTGGGAGAATTGTGTCAGAATCTTTTGATGTAGCTGTAGCTAAGGATCACTGGGTCAGGCTTTCCTTTTTTTTTTAAAGATTCTGACTTGTTAAACCTAGAGTAAGAACTAGAGTCAAGGTTTTCAACTAACACCCCAAATTATTTTAACTAACAAGACAAAGAATCTTCAGTAAACATTAGCTATGTGGACTGATCTAATGTTTCTTATAAGCCATGGGACTGTCACAAGAAATCCAGAGAACTCTAGTTGTCTCAGAGCATCCTGTCTTCTAAATGGGATTCAACTAATCTAACTGAGTCAGGGTAGAAAACCTAAGAAAGGATTAGCAAAGAAAATTATTCCTCAGTCTCAAGTTCGATCCCCGGTACCAAAAAAAAAAATTATTCCTCAAAATTAGTAAAGAAGGTCTTAAAAGTCTTAATATTTCCAAACAAGTATTTCCAAACAAGCTATGCTGCTATAAACATTAGTGTAAATGAGGACCAAAATGTGTATAGATATTGTGAAATAGGAAGAAAATGTTTAAAGGGAAAGGGGAACTAGAGAGGAAGAAGGTAGGAGAAAGGAAAGAAAGGAAGGAAAAACTTCAGGATATATTCACTGAACAAGTAAAACCAGCAAATAAATATATGAAAAAATGTTCAACATCACTGGTCTTTGAATTTGGGGGGTCTGATTTTTTTCATTGAAAAAACAAAGGACCCAGAAACTCTAGTCAGGAGAGGCAACTTTTTGCTGGGTCCTTGGTATTGTATTTCTCAAGAAATATAAGTGATTTAGCAGCTTTAGCTCAGACAAAGGTCTACTATCGAGAATATATAAAGAACTGATAAAAATCAGACCCCCCAAATTCAAAGACCCAATTCAAAAATGGGCATTTGAAATGAACAGACATTTCTCAGACAAGGAAGTAAAAGCAGCAAATAAATATATGAAAAAATGTTCAACATCACTGGTCATTCGAGAGATGCAGATGAAAACAACACTGTAATTCCAACTCACTCCCCAAAATATGGCTGCTGTCAGGAATCAACCAATAACAAATGCTGGCGGGGATGTGGAGAGAAAGGAACCCTTCTCCATTGTTGGTGGGAGTGTAGACTGGTGCAACCACTGTGGAAATCAGTATGGAGATACCTCAAAGAACTAGGACTACAGGTCCCATTTGACCCAGCTATTCCCCTACTAGGAATCTTCCCCAAAGAATTAAAAGAATCATACCACAGAGATATATGTGCACCTATATTTATAGAGGCACAGTTTGTAATAGCTAAAGCTTGGAAACAGCCCAAGTGCCCATCGACTGGAAACTGGATAAAGAAGATGTGTTCTTTTTTATAACATGGAGTACTACTCAGCCATAGAGAATGAGAAGCTAGAGACATTTATAGCTAAATGGATGCATATTGAGGCCATACTCTTAAGTGAAATAAATAGGACACACATGTGTAAATACTGAATAGTTTCTCTAGTGTGAGAAATTGAAAGTATAAATAAGGGTGAAAATGATTAAAAAGAATAATTGATAATTTGAGATAAGAAAACATCCAAGGGTTTGGGGATGGTGGGAGGGGAAGGGGAAAGAGAAAAAGGGAAAGGTAAAATTATGAGAAAGAAAAAAAATGGAATCAAACTCTGTAAATAGGGAAGGGTAGAGGGAGTGAAGGGTGCACAGGTAATGGGAGAAAAAATAAGAACTAAGATACATCATGTTCTGTTACAAACACCCAATGACAAATGTAAATGTATTTTATACCTAAAATGTACCAATAAATATATAAATAAAAAAAGGGAAATATAAGTGAGGAGATAAATTCATAGAATGTACATGGAAACTGAGGAGGAGAAGGGATTTCTAGCAGTTACACAACTAGTGTGGCAGCCTGAGAGCTGTATGACTTGGCACTGCCCCTACATGATTGTGTAGAAGATCCTGGTAAGAAAACATAGTAAGTTTCTGGCACAGAGTGAATTGTCTCTAGGTTTCTATTTTCCGTCTTCATTTCTTTCTGAGGATGAATGTGGGAATTGTAGGAATAATAGTAGTACTAAGTTGAATATCCCTTATCTGAAAAGTTTAGGGATAAGGTGTTTCAATTTTCAAAGTTTTCTGTACTTTGAAATATTTGCATAAATTTTATTAGTTGAACATCTCTAATCTGAAAATCCCAGCTCCAATAGGCTCCAAAATCCAAAACTTTTTGAAAGTCATGTCAGTGTTCAAAAAGTTGCTGATCTGGGAGCAGTTAAGATTTTGGAATTTTGGAATAAGGATGCTCAGTCTGAAATAAGAATGTGCCCAAATGTGTAAAAAATAATATGTAAATCAAAAAATGATGAATTTAAAAAAAAATATCTCTAGAAGAACTTTCTGCTCCTTCCAGATGGGGCCAATTTTTCCCAGGTCTAGGAAACTGAGTCAAATATATTAAATTTCAGGTCATCTCCTGGCCCTTCTCTAGGAGCAATATTCAGATGCTGCATCTCTCATGTGATTCCTCTTGTTGAAAAAGTTCAAGAGGTAGAAATTATGGAGTAGGGGGGAAAACACTGGACTCCTCACAGCCTGAGGACCTGGCTTAGAAAGTTTAGAGGGTCTGAGGGTTAAGGACAGAGTGAGAAGAAAGTTATGTTCATGAGAGACATAACATACAACAAGCTCTATTGGTAGTGCTTGAACAGGGCTGCAAGAGAGGGGAGATCTAACACAGCTTGAGACAAGCCAGAAGGTCAGTGAGATGGAACAGAAGCACCACTTCAGAAGGTGCTTAGCCTGAGTAATGTCACAGGAGCAAGGTGGGCATTTTCTCTGTCAGAGGACTCTAAAAAGCCAGGATCATAGTGGCTATGAGTCTTTAGGTCTGGGACATACCTATTGCCAGCAGATGTGGAATGAGGATATGCAAAGGAGGAAGGCTCTCTATGGCTGCAACTCTGCTTGGTTGAGCTGTTGAGCTATTTTATTAAACAATTGGATATATGAACATATGAGTTAAGCATGCACCTCTTAGAAATAAGCAATCTAGGGGGCCAATATAAAGAGGCTACCTTCAGCTCATTTATACAACAAGATATTAAAACAATAATTTCCTGGCTGTGTAACCTTAGAAGATTTCTTTGATGTCTTTGAATCACGGCTTTTTTGGTCCATTAAATATTGGAAACAACTTCAAATATTATTGAAACTTAAACCAAAAAAACAAACTCAAGAATTTAAGGAATTTCATGGCTAGTCTTTTTTTCTTTTTACAGTTTCTGTCCAGTTGAAAAAGTGAAATAGAAGTTGATCCTTGGCTGGAATGTCTTAAAATAAGAATTGACATTGAGGCCCTCCCCATTTCACAGCTTGTCCCCTGACCTTAAACACACTGTCCTTATCCACATGATGCTTACACTTTAGAAAATCAGAGGGTAGTAAAAAATAACCCAAGAAAGGGAGATGAAGATGAGTGGAAAGGTGTAGGTGTAGGGAGAGTCTTGGAGTTCCTGGCCCATGAACATAGGGAAGAAAGTAAAATAAACATCCCCAACATAAAACCAGGATATGATTCTTCTCCAGCTCCACAAGCACCTCCTTCCTACTTCAGCTACATGGATACATAGCTTAGCCATAATCACTCCACCTCACCTGCTTCAGGCCTGACCAGCCCTCACCTACCCTGTAGGGCCAGCATTTAGTTTAAGATTCTGCTCTGTCCTGCCACTCTCTGGTCTCTGGAGGCATGCTACTATCACTCTATTGTTTCATGTGCCAGTGTTTCTCATCACTAGTGATATTTTGGGCCAGATAAGTCTTTGTGCATTGTGAGATGCTTAACAGTATCCCTAGCCAATACCCACTGGATGCCAGTTATACATTCCCTAGTTGTGACAACCAAAAATGTCTCCAGACATTGTCAGATGTTTTCTGAAAGCAAGCAGCTGGCTGACGCTGTCCAAAGTTGAGAATCAATACCTTATTATACCTTCTTTCTTGTTGTTTCTTTTTTCCTGACCATTTTCTTTTGTAATGAAATTACATTAAAATACAAGAAGACAAAGCCTCCTTCCAGTAAAAGCAGTTTGCAGAATTTCTGGCTGATGCCAATGCTTCCGTGATACCATCTTGAGGATTCTTGCTAGAAGTCAGCCCTCCTTTCTGAAAGTGTTTCTGGCTCTTTGTTCCTCTCATCAACTTACCTGTTTATTAAAATGAAAGGTATTATGGAATAAACATCGATATCATTGATCTTTAAATCCCTGGAGAGCCTATTAGAGAACCTGAAAGAGTCACACAATGGTTGATGGTTTAGCCAGCACAAATTCTACCTCCAACCTCCACTCCTGATAGGTTTCATTAGAAGCAGGCTACTGAGGAGAAACAATTCAGTTGAGCTTGTTTAGATTGTGAACTCCTACACTCAGGTTGTACTTGTCTCGTTATCTTCAGATCTCCAGTAGGTCTGGCCCAGACACAGTGCTTTGTAACCATTTCCTGAATCAATATATCTCTCTGAGGTCCCATCTCCCTTTAATATCTTTTTCCCCCTCCATGACTCCCCAAGACCTGCCCTGAAATCTCCACCTGCCAGAGGAAAGCAGCTGCACCCCACAGAGCCAGAATCCAACCTTTTCTCAGAAGTCTGCCTTGCTTTGTAGGCCAGCCAGTATCAATTATTAAAAATAAATTTTCAGCAAAATCTAGAGCAATGATGTTCCCAGACCACTGGCAGGGATTCCTCAAAACAGAGCATTCCTATTGGCAGGGGAGATAAGATGAGAAACATGGAAATTTAATATCTTCACATCATGCAGCTATGATTTAATCAGGGATGAGGGTGAAGTGCAATAAAAGCTATAGTTTCATTAAGCTTATGACTTTCAGATTGTATGTCAATTATTCAGTTACCATAGCCACTAGCAGTAACAGCCTCTCCACATTGTTTCCTCACAGCAACAAGAACAGGAGGAGAGGGATATGAGACAGGACTGAATTTCCCATCTTATATCCTTTTTATGTGTTGGAGGTTTTTGGAAAGGATAAATCAAATTACAAAAGTTGTTGATTCTTTCTTAGAGAAGAAGCCTGGCAGAGCACAGGATACAAAGGGGAGAAACCTTGTCTGTCCTCTGGTTTTACTTGTTCCACTACAACTGCTACAGAATCTTGCCTTTCAGGGCATTTCAGCCCAGGAGCATTGCCACATGTCAAGCAGTCTAGATCCAAAAGAGAAGAGCAGGAGCTTGGCTGTTGCCAAATCCTCTTTTCCCATTTATCAACATGAAGGCTGATCTTTTACCTTGTGCACTTATTAAGGATTGGCATAGAAAGCTAAATTTGTGGAAGAGAGCCATGGCAGCTGCTTCAATGGTGGATGTTATGGATGCCACCTCTTCTGCACACTCCATGGGGCATGAGAGCTATTATAAGAGTCATCAAAATGCAATGTTGACAGGTTCATGTTAGGAAGGCTTGACTAGCAGCTCTAATATAACTCTGTCCTTGTATTATATGATTTGTGGATATTTGGGGGAGATGGTGGCTACTGTTGACATTGAACAGACCATGGCAGTTTCCTGTCCATTTCCAATCTTTCTTATAGACTGTATTCTAGCTTGGTTCGGCATGTCCCTTAAAAACTGTTCTCGTTCTTACAAGCTAACTGCCTACTTCCTAGGTCCCCTTTCAGGTAGAAGCTATTTCTGGGTAGTGACGGTTATCAGTAGAGGAGGAGGTTGATTATGCTTTTCTGATTTTGTGTATTTTTTGTGCCTTCTACTATATCCCTCCACTGGCCTCGAGTTAAGCTCTATCTGTGCTGAACAGTCTTAGGCTCACAGGTAGTATCCTCATCTCAAGGACAAGCTACATCATTTCTTTATTTTTCTGCCTCAGGACTTTCTTCCAAACCACAGAAGTCCAGTCAGGTCACATCCTGGCACAGGCAGGAAGTCTGCTAGTCAGTAGACTAACGGCTCAGCCTCCTATTTTTCAGAAAGAAAAATATCTAGAAAGCATTCTGTATACTTTTCCAAGATCCCAGAAGAGCTGAGCTCCGTATAGCAGTGCTCAGAGTAATGCAACCTATATTGGCTCCTCCTTCTCTGTCTCATTCTTATGCTAGTCTTTCTTATACTATTGTGTCCTGAGCCTATGTCCCAAATAAAGTGCCTGCATCCAAGTGTTTGTCTCAAAATTTGCTTTTACAGAAGTACAAATAAATACACAAAGAAACAAATCCCAACCTTACCATTATCAAAGCAGGGCTCCAATTCTTCTCTTCTGCTCATTCCTTTTTTTCCCCACTCCCTGTCTTCATAGATAACATCATTCTTTCCTCCTTCTAAGCTTCCTGTCTATGAACAACTGGACTCTCAAATATTCAGTATGTAGAGTTGCCTGTAGTGAGTTCTCTCTGTAAGTCTTTTCTCTACAAATAAATCCATCCTTCTTTAGGACACAGACAATGCCCTTTTATCGTATTTGTAAATAATTTCTATCATTTATCACATCTCTAAGCAGATGCTCTCTGACACTCTATAATTAATTCATGTTTTGATTTGTAAAGTTGTATATTAGTTAAACTATGAAAAGTATTGAGAAGCAGAAATGAGTGTCATTTAAACATGCATTTGGTTTAAAGGAATCTCCTACTTGCTCAAATGGATATATCTCAGCTAGAGAGATGTTGAGAAACCAAGTTTTCTCCTTTTTATCTTCTCTGAAAAAGTAAAATCCATTCAGCTGAATAGAACTAGATTCTAAGGTTGACGTGATATCTGACCAACTGCAGCGTGTAACTTATACCCTGAGAATTCTTTCATCTTATCTGGTCCTTAGGTTTCCCCTTGTGTTTAGTTCAATGACATTCAAATTGAGCAGAGATATCTTTGTCTGCAGCAGTTTGATATACAATTTCAACTCTGATCTCTTCTGTCCGTCTTTTTCAATCACAGACTCATTCTCCCTTACCTTTGCTGTCCCCTTCACATAAGTATCTTCCATTCACTCTTATTTACTAATTTTGCATGAGCGTCATATTCAGAAACATCATTTTGATTTCACTTCTGAGACTCTGGGCAAATCATTTAATTTCTCTGAGCCTTATTATTAGGTAGATGGGAAAAGGAGGCCAATAATTTGATGTAATGGTTGGGATACGGCAAGCACTCATTACATTGTTGTTTTACTTGCTTTATCATTGTTTACTATTTTGTGACTATCCAAATACCTTGAACCCCTCAGGGAGAACTTGTATTAGGAAGGCAATATCACAGAGCATTCAGGAGTATAGCCTAACAGACATTAGACCCAAACTCAAATCCAAAGTTTGCTGGCCTCTGAGATGTCCCCTGATGATTGCCTAACCCTGGTAGTCATGGCCTTATGTAGTGCATCCCTCATTGGTTGATGGCAGACTTGTGACCCATAGAATATAGTAGTAGTTCCTGAAGAGGATCTCTGGGGATAGGTCATAATGACATTGAAGTTTATGCCTTGTTTTCTCTTTCTCTGGATTATTTAGAGGGATTGCTGAATTACACTGGAGAAAAACAACAACAATGTTGTAAAAATATCACAGCATCCCCTAGATACCCCCATGAGTGAGAAACTGAGCCCTTCCAAAAGTCAGCACCAGCTTGCCAGCTTCCCAGCATGCCATTTTGGTGGCCAGCCGTATGAGTGTGCCATCTTGGTGGTGGGATCCTCAAGCCCCAGTGAAGTTTGACTGTAACCTCAGGATGGATCCTGACCCAGAAGTAGCAATGGAGCAATTCCAGACTTCTGAAACAGAAATTGTGTGAGATTATAAATGCTTATTACTGCTTTAAGCCTCTGAGTGGTGGGGTAATTTGTTATGGAATAATAGGTAGTTAAGATACACCTATGTTGGTAGGATGGAGGACCTGCTTATCAGTCTTAATTTCTTTGTATGCAAAGTGGAAAGAATAATGACAGTTACTCCAGGTTTTGTTAAGAGGTTGGAATAAGCCAATACATATATAGCAACTTCCTTGTACATAGTAAATTCTCAGTAAGAAGTAGCATTTCTGTTTAGGATAAATATTTCTTGATCCTACTGCACAGATAGCGTTGCTCTCCTGAAATACATTAAGAGGCTGCAGTCTTATTTACATCAAAAGTACATGCAACTGCCTGATTCAAAAATATTCTGGACTCTAAGAATCAGAGACATCCTGGACCAAGGGGTACTTGGAGGGTATACTTTTAATTTAAGAGGCAAAATGCTCAACTTTTCTTGGGCATAAGATACCTGTAGACTTGGTATCTTACTCATTGCTTTGTATAAAAAGCTAGGGTTAAATTTTAGCTGTGCTCATTATTAAACAAAACTATTGTCCTTTTTATTTTAAAAAAGTGAGTGCAGACTATAGAGCATTTCTGCCTTCCACAGTTTTTTAAGTCAGAAACCTATGGTGGTGGATTAATCCCCAAAGCACACTACTGGTTGAAGCCCTGGGGCATCCCAGCCCAGAAGCTACATTCGCTACAGGCTTACAGAATGGTAGTGAGCAGAAGAACTCCATAGTCTTCATTCAGTTTTAAATGAAAAGAACCATTTTTTTTGTTTAATAATGGGCACAGCTAAAATTTAACCTAAGCTTTTTATACAGAGCAATAGCAAAACACCACGTGTAAGTAGCATTCATTTAGAACTCCTCTCTGCAGGGTAATCTGTAATTGAGATGATTAGCAAGAAGTGCCTAAAGAGCCCCGTTTGTCAACTTAGCTTGCACAGATACCCAGCTGGCTCCTAGGTGCAGTTTGTCTGCAGCTGCCCTTCAGAAAACCAGCAGATAATTATTTCATTAGCTTCCACCCTTAGAATTCTTGAGAATTTAGGAGTATGTTAGATATCTATGGCTGTTGAACCCCCCAGCTCTCCTTTTTGGTGTGACAAGAACTACAAAATGGAGGAATGGACTTTTGTCTTTCATCAGTATCACAAACTAAGCATCTAGGACCCCCTTCTTATTTCTCAAATGCATCCCCTCATAAAATTTTAACTCCTTAATAAACAACATTTGACCCACACACAGTGTTATGAACATGCTGCAGTGATGATGGTACACATTCATAAATAGGTCCTCCGCAATGGTTCAGATGCCTCAGCTGATTGATGAGGAGAATGGTACAGGGTGGAAGAGATAGGCAAGACTCTTGGGTACTAGGATCATGATAGTGGACAGTTCCCTGCAGATTTGGAGATTTGCATTTCTTCAAGAAGAATAACAGAACCCGTACTTTGAGGCTCAGTGACCCACCTGCCCTCCTTATCAATTCTTACTGCCAGTGTCACAGCACATAGGAAATTGCACATGATTAAGCATTACTACCTTTGTGAGTATCATGCAGGGAGCATCCTCCAGGAAATCAGACCTATGCTTTCTTCTTGGTTCTGCCTGTCATGAGGCAGTCATGCTGGACAAGTCATTTACCACTGGGGGTTTTAGTTGTTTTTTAATCTGGAAAAAAATGGAACCACCTACCTGGTGTAATTTCCAGGCTTGGGGTATGAATCAGAGGAAGGAAAAAGCACTCAAATTTGAATGCCACTGTGAGCCAGGCTTTATATAGATACAATTTTATTTCATCTGTACACAGCTTGTGAGGTAAGCGGTTAGTCACTTTTTTTATAAATGAGAAAGTAAAATTCAGAGTCCAGTCACTTGACACTTTTCTCCTTCTCCAGGGCACAGGCTGCTATCCTTCATCTGACCACCTGCAGCTGAAACATTTCCCAGTTTTGGAGTACAGAATTGAGGCTTTTCACAGGCTGGTACTTTTGTGTGCCCCTATCATCCTGTGCTTGTTTCTATTACTGCAGCACAATATCCTGTAATGATCTGTATGAATCCATATGTCTTCCACCTGAGTATGAACTCTACAGAGCAGAAGCTGTGTAGCCCTTTGCACGATCAAGTGGAATTCTACCTAGTATGTAGTAAGTGGTCAATAAATACTTTAAAATAACATTTGTATGGTTCATGTTGTGTTTTATTTTGCATTTTAACACAAAATATGAAGAAAATTCAAATAATTCTTTTTTCATCACCCAGATAACCTCTTAACCTTAATATAATTGGAAATGTATTATATGTACATTGTAAAAAAAAATCCAAGTGGTACCAAAATGAATAAGAAAAAAGTCTCTCTTCCTCTATTCTCAGTTCCTTTCTATAAAAGTGTCAAAATAAAAGTAAGGTTCTTTTCCAGGATATTTTTCTTAAAAATTTACAAACATGCATACATGCAAATATTCTTATTTGTATGAGATGTGATTGAAACGTACAGCAAATGGTTAAATTTAAAATTTTTGTTGCATTATTTTTATTAATGACACATTGTCATTAATCTCCCTCAAAATACTCCTTACTTCAAACATACTTATCCCATTGTTCTTGCCATCTCCTGAAGCAGTTGGAAGTCCTCTTTCCTTAGTGTCTAACTCTGATATATGCATTTCTCAATGGGATCTGTGGGGGTCTCTCAGGCATATTATCAGGACACTAGATACTGGGATATAATTGCTTAAATTCACTGTTTTACCAGTTTGCTTTAAAAAGTTGCTATACTTTCATCAGCAGAGTGTGAAAATTTCTATGTATCTACATTCTCACTGACTGCAATATCTGAGTGTATGATGGGAAGAAACAAATTTCTTTGCCTTCTGTTCTCACCCCAATACAGGTACTTCAGTATATAATTTCTGGTTGCTTTCTCCCCCACCAAGCATTCTTCTGGCACCAGAAAGATGTCCTATAATTCAATTTAGTCCTGACATTAGAGTTAGCAGAGATATCACAGGTTGAGGGCTCAGTTTCTCAAGGCCTCCCCGTCTCCCCACCTCAGATGTCAATCACAAGTCACAACACTGTGTTTCCAACCACCGAGTTCCCATGATCCTCTGCTCAGCCTTGACTGTGAGGGTGGTTCACAGGACTTGGGAAAACACATTACTTATTGGATTCCCTGAGGTACAATCAGGTGGAAGAGCTGCACAGGCAAGGTTTGGGGAAGGGGCGGGAGGCTCCATGCCCTCTCTGGGCTCATCACCCTCTCAGCACCTCCTGTGGTCACCAACATGTGTGATCTCTCAACACCATCCTTTTGGGTTTATGTGAAGGCTTCATGACATAGACATGATTTATTAAATCATTGGCTATGATTAATCAGTCATCAGCCCCCACCTCTCCTGGTCAGGGTTGAGGATGAAGGTTTCCACCATGAAATCACATGGTCGGTCCTTCTGGCAACCAAGTCACATCCTCAGGGGCTTTCCAAGAGTTATAAACCCGGGGGGGGGGGCTGAGAGGGATGTATTATGAATATCAAAAGACACTGCTACAATCTCCATAGTTCTCTTCACTTAGGAAATTACATTTAGGAGTTCTTGCTAAGAACTAGGAATTAAGAAATTACACAGAGAGATACATACATAGATATAATATAGATTGTATCTGTATTGTATATTTATAAATATAGATTACAATTTATAGTAATAGCATTTATTACTATAAATTATACTATCACATGAGGATTTCATGTTTGATCAATTTGATGAACACAAAATAGTGTCAGTTATCCAATTTTCCATCAACAATTACTGGCTCTTTCTAGCATGAACCCAACTCAAAAATCCTTTCCTCACTGAGACTGTCAATCAATCCATCTCATTTATTTTCTCTATCCCTTACACTCTTGTGTTCCTGCTGTGATCTTTACTCTGCTTATGCTCGTGGTTTGTCATAATAATCACTCCAGCTCCTGATTCTTCTCTTATTTACCATACTCTCTTGGTTATCCCATACACCCTAGTTAAATTCTGCTCCCACCCATATCTTGCCTGAGTCTATAAAGTTGAATGTGATTGGAATAAATTACACAGCCCTAATGATTAGTCTCATTTTAAATCATTGGTAGCCCTTCCTGGGTCTTTATTGCTCACCAGCCACCATACTGGGTTTTTTTGTTTTGTTTTTTTTTTTGTAGTTCATCTATTCTCCCTGGTTTATTACATGGCTACTTCATTTCCCTCTCTTCTCTAACATCTAATGTTTCTTTCTTAGACTTACCATTCCCTGGTGATCCAGTTTCCTATTTCATTGAAGAAAAACCAGCACTCTGAACAGAACCTCCAAACACTTCCACAACGTTATATTTACTATTGGGCCCCCATTCCCATGACTTATTTCTTTTCGCCATTTATGATGGATGAGTTCTATTTGTCAGCTAAGAGAAACTTGTGAAAACACTATGGGCTCTAACTTTACTATACATTTAAAACTGCTTCTCACCTCTCCTATTCCCAATATCCTGGTCCAAGACTCTGCAATAGCTTATCATGATTTCTCTCTTATCACCCAGAACCTACTCTCATACAGCAGCAAAAGTGATGCTATTAAAATTGAGTTATAATTGTGTAGATTTATGGGTACAGTTTGATCTCTGTATACATTATGGAGTCAGTCCAGTTAATTATCATATCCATTACTAACCAATTGATCATTGTGTGAGTGTGTGTTGGGAATAAACTTAACTTTTTAAAAACTTGAGTTATAACATGGCAGCCTAAAAGCCTCCAGGGGCTTGCTATATCATAGAATAAAGAAAAAAACCAGGCTAATTCACTGTAAAGATCTGACTTTCTTTCACCTCACTGAGCCTCACTGCTTTACCCTTCATCTGCTCCACTCCAGGGGTTCTGGCCACCAGGCTATTCCCAGAACACACCCTGCATCTTGCACCCACAGGATCGCTACACCTGCACCTTTTGCTCATGCACAAATCTCTCACTTCCTTGATTCTATTAGATCTTTATTCCAAGTTCTCTTTCATTTAGATGAATTTTGTTATAGTTTAGGTCTAGGCCTCCCTCTAAATCCTCATGTGGTCATAGGTGGCTTTCTCAGAGGTGGCTGAATCTAGAGTGTGTGATGCTGGAATTCAGCACATGTGATTACTAGACCAGCACACTGATTGGTTTGGCACTGGCCTAATCCCAGTACTCTGAATAAGATAAAAGGGGCAGAAAGATGCCATTAATCTTCTATTGTTGCTTTTGCTGTCTTTCACTGCCGTGAACTGCTGCTCCTCTGCCATGCCACCCTGCCTTGGAGCCAGCCAATTATGGACTGAAACCTCTACAGACTGTAAGCTAAATAAACCTTTTCCCCTTAATTTTGGGTGTCTTGTATTTTGTTTCAGCAAAGAGAGAAAACTAACACAAATTTCTTGTGTAATGTTGGAGGTCTTGGATGCCCCAATCCAAATATACTTTCCTTCTAATAAATATATTATATACTATTGGCTTTTATATTATATAAAAGATTTAATTGATTTTAACTCTATCTTATCTTGTTACATAGTCTTCCTTTAATGGTTACCCCCTTTTCTGTTTTCCTGTGTAATCTCTGTTTTCTTTGTTTGGAGTGTTTCTGTACACATGTGCATCTATGTGCATGTGTGTTCACTTGGTGTCTTGGTGGTTCAGAGGGTCACAGACTATTGGTAGTCCCTCAAAAGTTTCAGCTTATACCTTTCTTCCTTTTCATCCTACAGTTTTCTTGAAGGACTTTGTATTGTGTATTTTCTGTCTTCTGTTTATTTGAATCCTTGTTTCTTCTTGAGGATAATTGCCTCCCACTGATTATAATCACCCTACTTTTCCTGTCTGTGATTTCCTGTCTCTGGCAGGAGGAGCTTATCCCCCTGGTTTTGGACACCCACATCCTAGATGGCTGTGTCCTTCTCAGTCAACTTCTCCCCAAGTTGGAGGCCATTAATGATATTTGGCAATACTATTTCCTTAATGTTCTCTTTATCCTTCCCAACCTCAGGAAATATTTCTGGGGAAGTGAAGCGAGTAGAAGACTCTCCAGTACAATCACAGTGCAACAAGTGGTGCACATGCTAGGGATCTTCTGTCTCTTTCAGTGATTACCACTTCTCAGAGGTTGTGTCTTGAGATTGTCCTGTTTCCTTTTATGATTAGTGGGAATATTGCTTTTAATTTTAATTTTTCATCCATTACAATAAGTTTGATTGGGGTGCAATTTATGATTATTCCCCCATAACTTTGCTCTTTTACCCTAGAATAAAATGATTTTCTTCCGAAGGAAATAATGAGGTGAATTTGATGGATGTTCCCTAGGTCCATCTAATTCTCTTTGGCTCTAGAGCTAGGGTGATGGAGCTGCTACCCAAGGTTCATGTACCTATTTAATTCATTTATCAGGCAATTGTATTCTCCTGTGCAAGAAAAACATTATTTTTCCTATAAAGATAATACTACATTCAATTAATTTGTTAAAACATCAACATAACAACAAAAGTAAAAAATATTGAGATCAAAGAAAAATTAATAGAAACAGAATATCAGTTGCATGGAGGTAACAACTATATTAGGACACTTAATATTTAAAAATCTGTTGCTTCACTGAGGCTTTGCTATTGGTTCCAGTGAGCCATCTACATGGTCCTTGAGTTGTCACCAGGTTTCAGGCTTGGCCTGCTGATGATATCCAAAATCCAAGGTCAACCATCACAGTTGTATATAGAAAGCCCCCAGTTTAATTTCTCTCAGAGCCTAGGCTGACAGACACTGAGTGTGGCAGAGATTCCAGAGTAAAACTATAACTTACCTGAAATGGTTGATTTAGTAGTAAATAAACTGCTATTTTGGGATAAAACTTCAACTCTCATTTGGTATACATTTTTATTAGTACATGTTTGTAGTACATAATGATGACATTCATCTTGAGGAGTAACTACCTGTACATGACATACCTTAATTATTATTTAATCTCTTTCCTTTCCCCTCCTCTTCCCCTCCCTCCATTTCTTCGACCCGTCCTCCTCCTCTTCTTCTTTTCTTCTCCTTCTCCTTCTTCTCCTTCTCCTCCTCCTCCTTCTTCTTCTTCTTCTTTCCTCTTTCTTCTTTCTTCATCTTCTCTTCCTCCTCCTGCTCCTCCTCCTCCTTCTTCTCCTCCTCCTCCTCCTTCTCCCTCTTCTCCTCTTTCTTCTTCTTCTTAGTCTTCTTTTTTGGTACATGTTTGTAGTATATAATGATCATGTTCTTGGTAGGGACTTGGTACATGTATGCAACACATCACAATTTCTTTTATTTTTTTAATCTCATTCCCCTCCCTTCCATCTTTTGATTCCCTTCCCATACACTAAAGATCTTTCTTGCTCTTTCACATCATCTATCTTTTATTTTGCTCTTTGTTTATATTTTGGGTTTCTCATACAAGAGAAATCATGGGCAACTGAAATGAATAGACACTTCTCAGAAGAAGTACAAATGGCCAATAAATACATGAAAAAATGTTTAGTATTACTGGCTATCCGAGAAATAAAAAGTAAAACAACACTGAGATTCCATTTTACTCCAGAAAGAGTCACCCTCATCAAGAAATCAAATAATAACAAATGCTGGCAAGCCAGCAGGGGAAAAGGAAACCTTCTTCATTGTTGGTGGGAATGTAAACTAGTACAACTGTGGAAATCAGTGTGAAGATCCCTCAAAAAACTAAAACTAGTATACATGTTTCTAATTCACAGTTTTTCTCATTCAGGAAAATGATTTTTCCCTAAAACTTTACAACCATGGTTGACTAAATTTTGGGGATCTACCCTCCTCCAAATGTTATTTCAGTAAAGAGCCATTACTCCAAATACAAGCTGACCCATGATGATGAGCCTAGTACATCGTTTTTCTCCTAGTCCATATTTTCTTCGTTTAACAAAAATTTATACTTGATCTTTTAAATTTTCATTATTTGCAGTGCTATTAAAAAACAGAAAAGTGTATCACCCCAAAATTTATATGTTAAAGCCTTAACCTGTAACATGATGGTATTTGGAAGAAGGACCTATCAAGGTCTGGAGAGTAGAACTCTTATTATGGGTTAGTGTCCTTACAAGTAGAGAAAGAGAAAAATTTCCATGTACACCACTGACAAGGGACCATGTTAGGACACAGCATGAAGGTGACTACCAGCAAGCCAGGAAGAGAGCCCTTAGCATAATTCAGCCATGCTGACACTCCACTCTCTCATATCTAGATCCAGAATTGTGAGAAATAAACTTGTGCTGTGTAAGCCACACAGTCCAGGGTATTCTGTTACAGCAGCCTCAGTAAACTAAGATTCTGACTCACATAGAGTTTATTACCAAAAATCCCAATATTCAGCTATGTAGCTTCTCTTCATATATGTACATTGATTTTATTAAACTAAAACATGAGGATTTATAGTCATCTCTACTACATTTCATATGTACATGAAATCTTTTATAAAAATTGTAAATCTTATCGTAACTAGCTTTCCAGTTGATCCTTATGTTACTGTTTCTATTGAGATGTCCCCCCAAAGACTCATGAGCTCACAAACAGGGCTTTTGGAAGGTGATTGAGTTATTGGTGTACCATGGCTAAACGTAATGTTAGAAGGCGGGACCAGGTCAGAAGAGGTGAGTCACTGGGGCTGTCACCGGGACGGGTGTATCGCCCTCCCTGGCTCGTGGCTTCTCGTTCTGCTTCCGGACTGCTCTAACGTGAGCAGCTGTCCTCTGCCCAGGCCCTTCCACCATGTCATTTCTGTATTTGAACCTGCTGAGCATGGACTAAAACTTCTGAACTATGAACAAAATAAGGCTCTCCTTTTAAGTTGCTGGTGTTGGGTATTGTATCTCAGTGATGAGAGAAATGATTAACATACCTTATAAGTTAGAATTGATGGGGAGGTCCAGTTTCCTGACTATGCAATGCCCAAAACCCAAAAAAAGTGCAGTCCCAGATAGCTCATGAAAAATAAAACTCACCTGCCTGCTTCAACACTGGGCATGAAATGCAAATTGGATAAGACAGCCATAGTTGAAACCAAGTTAGGTTCACTGAGTCATGTCTGCAACTCCAAGTTATGGTTCCGCATATTCTTTACCCCTTAATTCCATCCAAAGTGTTCAAGACATTTGCAGAGTGAATAAGGCTGGCACACACTTAACTGTGCATTCTCTACTGTAGTAAAGAAGAGTAAAAAATTGCAGTGTAGGCTGCAAGAAAGATGTAGACAAGAGCATAACGACTCAACCCAGATTTTCATCCCATTCCAATTGTGTAAGCTTATGTAAATCAAATGGCATCTCTGAGCATAGATTATTTTGATTTATAAAATTAAGGGTTTTGCTCTGAAGTTCCCTTTGGCTCTCACATTCTAGATTTGTGGCTACTGGTATACGAGGGATGAGGCTAGAAAGTGGTAGCATATCCCTAAAGAGGAGATGGCCACAGGTACACAGAGGAGCCTGCTCCCCACACCATCTTCACAGGTAATAAATGCTAAGAGGAAGGGCTACGTGACTGACAGTGGGCAGCCCTGCCTGCTCTCTACCCTGAGCCACCTGCGTCAGTTCCTGTTGCTGCCAACACATCCCAGCGGATACCCCCGAATTTCTGTGGGATGTAGAAGAGACATGCACACATCCCAGCCCCTTTCTGCTGACTCTGGGATTGCACAGCAAGCTGCAGCCATTATTTTTATTGCTGATGCCACTTCCCATCGAAACAATTTGGTGCTAATAAGCCCCTATAATAGTAAGCAATGGTTTGGCTGAATAATTGTCACTAAATACCATTCAAGGCTTTGTTGCTTCTTGGGCATATTGCTAATTATTCTGCATCTGAAATAACACCCAGAAGCCCAATGAATGCTAGTAAATAGGGTTTCTTCATGCTCCTGAAACCCAAGGCTGGGTGTGATTAGGGATGCCAAGGCTCTAGTCCAGTGAACAATGGCTGCCTCACAATCTCAACTCCTACAAAATCACAGCCTTTTGCGAATTGTATCTGAGCTCAGACAAATCAAGGCATCCATCTCGTGCCAGAGTAGGTTGGGTGAGGCTCTCTCAGGGCTTCCTAAGAGGGTTTCTGGGGTGAACAGAGGGATGGTGCAAGGTTGAAGCTCCAGGGTCTGGTGGTTCAATGCTGAACTCCAGCTCTACAATATCATTGCCAGGAAAATAAAGGCTGATAATGTGAAGAGGACATGCAGGGAGTGGGTTGGTGGGAAGTTTAAAAATTCCCATATCAAGCTTTGTCTTACAGAGCTGTTGGTATAGACTGAATTTTCACCTGACTGAGGCAGCGATTTTTATCTTCCATCTCCTAGTACAGACCCTCAGCCTCCTCATAAGTGTTGGGAGTATGGCATGCATTTCTCACTCTTAGAATGTTTCAGCTCCCCAAAGGCCATGCTTGAGGTCACTGAATATGAGGCAGGATCCAGGAAAGGAAGCGAAAGATTATGGAATTAACATATTTTGATATATGCTTAGAACTGCTCAAGAAAAATCTGTAAGAAAGGAATAAATGATGGCTCCAACACTGGAGGAAAAATAGGGGACTTGCAGGTAAGGATGTAAGGGAGACATACAATTCATTGTAGCTCCTTTTGTACAATTTAAAATTATAAAGCTACATTGACATGGTAAAAATGTTTAAAATATTATAAAATGTGCATTATGCTGACTTGGCTCCATGACTGAGATAGTCAGTAGGCATGGATAGGTGGAAGTATTCCCAGGATACTAAGCCTTTCTTTTCTCAGGAAAATTTCTACTCCATTCATTCTTCCATCCATCCAACCATCCAGCCATCCACCCACCTATCTATTCAATGTATCCAAATATCTATGGAGGCACTTTCAGTCTCTCACACTAGAGAAACTATTCAGTATTTACACATGTGTGTCCTATATTTCACTTAAGAGTATCGCCTCAGTGTGCATTCATTTAGCTACAAATGTCTCTAGTTTCTCGATCTTTATAGCTGAGTAGTACTCTATTTTATTAAAAAACCACATTTTCTTTATCCAGTCTCCAGTTGATGGGCAATGGGGTTGTTTCCAAGTTTTAGCTATCACGAATTGTGCTGCTATGAACATGGGTGTACACTTATTGCTGTGGTATGATTCTTTAAATTCTTTGGGGAAGACTGAAGATGTAAATAAGGACTAAAAGGTATAATAGATAATGTGAAAGAGGAAGAAAAGGTACAAAGGGGAAGGGGAAATGGGAGGGGTAGGGGAAAAGAAGGAAGGGAATGGAATTATTGTGAGAAGAAGAAAAAATGGAAACAAAGTCTTTGTAGATAGGGAAAGATAGAGGGGTTGAAAGGAGGGCAGGGGAATGGGGAAAACATAAGAACCAAGATGGATTATGTAAAAGTGCAAATTTCCAATGATGAATGTTATTATATTGTATACCTTAAATATACCAATGTAATTAATTAAAAAAAAATCTACGGAGGCGAATGCTAAGCCTCAATATTATAAATTATTATAATGAGAAAGGTTTCTAATTATTAAGGAATCAACAATTCAGTAAAGATAAAATTTTCATGAATAAGTGTAATACAATTTAATAAATCCACCCATACAGTTGTGTATGAAAGATTCTAGAAGCCAGAGGAGGGAAGGTACTGAGACAGGCTTCCTCAATGACAGGAGGAATTTTGGAGGAGGTTAAGACAGGCTTTGGAGTCACTGCAGCTTAGTACTTTGCTTCTTTTTCATTTAAAAACCTCCTGTGAGAGACAAGCACCTTGAAGCTCCTCAGCCTTCCTGGGAAACACCCACGGCAGGGTGAGGTCCGCTTAGCTACGCGGGCACCTCCAACTCCCAGTCCCGTGCCTCCCCCCATGCACCGCCTACCTTCTGGCTTTTCTGCTACCTGGTCCCACACTACAGAGGCACAGGAGATTATAAAGACCCTTGTACTGAGCACCACAAGATAGAGCAGAAGTTAGTAACAGAAAGAGGACCTCTCAGGCTCCTCAATGAAAACTGAAGCTCAGCAGAAAAGTAAAGAGAATCTCTACAATAAAGGCACATCAGAGCACTGCACTTGGTCTGCTGCTGGCTTGCTAAGACTCATTGACTTGTATATGCACAGGGATTCCTAAGCTGCCTACTGTGACAGCAGAAACATATCCTGAAGGAGGGCCATAATTTCTATTGCTATTTGCGAAAAAGAAAAAAAATTTTTTTCTCTTATTTTTAATTCTTAATTTTTACTTTTTTTCTACCCTTCAAAGTTTTGCTTTTCTTTCTTTTATCTTTTCTTTCTCTCTCTCTCACTCATTCTCTCACTGTCCCACATTGCTCCTCAGCTCCCCATTTGTTCCTTTCTGCACTGAATTCAGATTTCTCCCCTAGGGTTTATTTCTTCTCTTTTTCCTTCTCTTGATTATCATTAGGTTTAAAGGAAAGTAAATTCAGTATCTAGCCTCCCTGTTGCTGTTAGATGATTCTATTCACATCTTTGTTCTTTCATTCTGCCTTTTTCTCTTGCCTTTAACAACTTCTTAGAGTTTTTGTGATCTTTCTGTGTCTCCTGGCCTCACCGCTAATCTTACCTCATCTTTCTACCTGTCCCTCCCTCCCCAACTCCTTTTAACTCCCCACTGCAAAGGGGAAAGATGCTATATTGAAGAGTTTATTCATTATAAACTTATGTTGGGTTTGTCTTCCGTTTTAATTTAACTCAAATAGTTAAAAGTGATAGATTAATAACTACCACAAATTGTCATTTTCCAAGCTGTGCTTGATGTTATGGTATTGCTGACTATGTCATTTGGGGTAACATGTTGTGATTGATCTAATTAGTTTCCCTTCCTTGTATAAGAAAAATAAAATAGCTTCAGAGTCATTAGAGTCTCAAAACCCAAACGCAACCTATATCTGGAAGACACCTCTGAAAAGCAATCATTCCACAAGGGTTTCAAACACAAGCAACAAAGATACCTAAATTAAGCAATTTTGAAATATCAACCCAGGAATTAAAACAAGGACAGTACCAAAAACAAAAATGAGAAGACACTTAAGCAAGGCACAAATGCAGGCTTCCATGCCACAAAAAGGAAATTCTGGGGGAAATGAGGTGGAAAAGTCTGATAAGCAACCACAAAGACACCCTGAACTGATAGCACAGGAAGTAACAAAGCAAATGCATGAGGCTCTAGAAAATTTCAAAACAGAAATAATCTCCCAGATAAACACAGACATGGTGAGCAGAGTGAAAGACATGATTAGAAGCTCTAGGGCAGAAACAGATAAGAAAATAGATGAGATGAGAAACATGCTGGAAGCCATGAATGCCCAGAATAAGAAAGAAATGGAAACCATGATGGCTCAACATAAGAAAGAAATGGAATCCATGAAACAGATCCAAACAGATATCCAGGAGATTAAAAACTCCATTGAAAGCATGCAGAGCAGGGCCGGGGATTTAGCTCAGTGGTTCAGGTGCCTACCTTGCAAGTGCAAGGTC
>NW_004624786.1:13490797-13502738 GCF_000247695.1 Heterocephalus glaber | reverse complement strand
GAAAAGGAAAAAATGGAAACAAAGTCTTTGTAAAGAGGTAGGGGAAGTGGGAGGGGTAGGGGAAAGGAAAGAAGGGAAAGGAAAAATTATGAGACATGGAAAAATGGAAACAAATTCTTTGTAAATAGGGAACGGTGGAGGGGGTGAAGGGAGGGCTGGGAATGGGGAAAACATAAGATCCAAGACACATCATGTAATGGTACAAGTTCCCAATGATGAAATGTAAATGTATTGTATACCTAAAACATACCAATAAAAGAATTTAAGGACAAAAAAAAAAGAGCTTAAATCTAGCTTTAGGTTTGGTTCAACTCGCTCTTTAAACAGTCTTATCTGGAATAGAAGTGATGATGCCTCAAATCCAAAAGCTTCTCTTTGAGGTTCAAGCCATTCAAATATGTCAGAAGTCTCAGACAGAAATGATTACTCTATTTTGCCCTGGTAGTGCAAAAGCAACCACAGGACAGCACAAGCCCCTGAGTGCATAACCATGAAATAGTGAAGACTGGGCTGATGACCTAGATTGCACATTAGGGCTAGTTTTGAGAACCTGAGTGACTGAATACAAGTGACCTCATGCTAGAACTTCTCCTGACCTATTGACCTTGACAGTGTAGGCAAGCTTGAGGAAACAGTCATGCACACAGTAGGCACCTAATATTTACTTGTTGAATAAATGAACAGAATGATCAGACCATAAGCAGTTCCATTTTGGGAGTCTAACTTTGGCCTGGAGCAGTGATCAGAGGCATATACAGCAAAAGGTTGTCTTTTTGTGAGGCTGGACCTTCCAAACCTCATACACTACTGCTAGATGACAACTTGTACAAATGAAATCTTTAATCTGCTATCCTGGTACCAATGAAAGCACTGACCACTGGAGATGCATGAGAATTTCTCTAGGGAGAAATAGATAATTCCTGCAGTAAACTCTGGCTGTCTATAGGTAGGTCAGGGGCAGTGTTACGGTGCAAATGCTTCTTTCATCCTCCAAATTTATAACTTCCTAAGGTGATGGTAGTAGAAGGGGCCTTAGGAAGTGATGGGATCATGGCAGTGTGTGATTAATGCCCTCACTAAAGGACCAAGTATTTATTTCCCTATTTACTATTGTCTATATTTCATTTTGCTCTTTGATTTATTTATACTTTGGATTTCCCACATAAGAGAAACTGTATGTTTTTTCCAGCTTGTGCAATCTTTGGCAAATGGAAGGAGACTAAGAGTTGAAGGAAGGGGGTAAAGGGAAAGGAGAAGGGGACTTAAAAAGCAATAATATGTAAAAAGAAATAAGATGTGTCATTGTGCATGTACTATCCACAATGAGTGTATTCACGATGCACTGCAAACATGTGCTAATAATCTAAAAAGAGAAGACCAAGACCAAGAACATCCCTGTCCTCTCCACCATGTAGGGTACTGATAGAGGCTCCACCTGTGAATCAGGAAGGGGACCTTCACTAGATACCAGATCTGACAGCATCTTGATCTTGGGCTTTCCAGCCTCTGGAATTGTGAGAAATAAATTTCTGTTGTTCGTAAGTCACCTGGTCTATGATACTTTGTCGTAGCAAACTGAAAGGACTAATACACAAGGAGAGCTCTAGGAAGAGGATTGGATTTCCTGATACTCTGAGCAGTACTAACGGTTAGGATGGGGTGAGGCAAAAGCCATTCAAATTTAAAGATTAAGTGAAATGTGTCCTTATTTTATATATGAAGAATGACATGAAGATTATATTGTTTTTGGAAACTCCTCTCCATCTACCTCTCCACAAAAAGACATTCATTAACATGACACCTTCCTAACTTTCCCCTTCCTTATCTGTTCACAAATATCTCAGAGAGGCTGTAACCACCACCTGTCCTCTTCTTTGTATTAATTCTACCATTCTATCACCTCCTTTTCTACCCCTATACAAACTGTTTTCAAGAAGGTCACCGTGGCTCACCTTGTGGCTAAATCCTCTGGGAACTCCAGGGTCTTTGTCTCTTGCCAGCATTTTGTAACATTTTCCTTCTTGAAACAATTTCTTTTCTTAGATACCTGAACCTGATACAGTGCCTGAACATAGTTAACCTCCTTGGCATTCCTTACTTTCTTTGTTCTTTTTCTTTATCCAGATATTAAATGTCCATATCCCTAATGTCTTTCCTTAGGTTCTTTGCACATTTCATATATATATATATATATATATAATTTCTGAGCACTCTCAGATACTCTTATGGCATTAATTTTTATTTGTATGCTGATAGCTTCCAAAACTCTGCCTACAGCTCAGTTTTCTCTCCTGAACCACACACTCATATACACCTAAATTTCCACTCTATGAGCAAAGCATCATGCCCAGTACTGGTGATGACACAAGAATCATCAGACACAAGAGGTGGAAACATGTATAATTTTGAAGGCTAATAAAGAATGAGAAATTAGAGACATTTATAGCTAAATGGATACACATTGAGGCGGTACTCTTAAGTGAAATAAATAGGACACACATGTATAAATACCGAATAGTTTCTCTAGTGTGAGAAACTGAAAGTGTAAGTAGGCACTAAGAGGTATAATGGGTAATGTGAAATAGGAAAAAAGGGGCAAAGGGCAAGGGGGAGTAGGAGAGGTAGGGGAAAGGAAAGAAGGGAATGGAATTAATATGAGAAAATGAAAAAAGGAAACAAAGTCTTTGTAAATAAGGAGGAGTGGAGGGGTTGAAGGGAGGGCAGAGGAATGGGCAAAAAAATAAGAACCAAGATAGATTATGTAAAAGTACAAATTTCCAATGATGAATGTCATTATATTGAATACTTAAAATGTACCAATAAAATTAATTGATGTTCTGACTTTCATTTCCTAATTCTAAACATGCTATTGTTTTCTATTCCCATTAAAAAATTTTTGAAGCCTAATTGGTCATACCACTAAGAATAAGATTGTGCATACTTGAACCAAAATTTCACTTTTAAGAATATATTCTATAAAATATTCTATTTATAAAAGACATCTAAAATAATCAAGCTTATGGAGACAAAAGATAGAATGGTGGACACTGGAGAATGGGGAATGAGGAATTATAATTCTGTGGGTCTAAATTTTCAGTTATACAAGATGAATAGGTTTAAAAGACCTGCTGTACAACATAGTGCCTATAGTTGACAGTATGGAATTGTACACTTCAAAATTTGTTAAAAGGGGGGAACTCATGCTAAGAGTTCTTATCATAAAAATCAAAACAAAGAAATACTATGAAATTTTCAAAGTGATGGTATGCTTATTTTCATTATTGTGGTGATGACATTATAGGTGTATGCATATGTTCACATTCATCATGCTGTATTAATTAGTTTTTAAACAGAAATTACACCTCAATAAAAGTATAAAAAAACACCAAGAAACCTGCACAAAATGGGCAAAAATATGCACATAAGCTTTTTCTACAAAAAATGGGAATAGCCTACATAATGACCAATAATGGATAGTTAATTGCAGTACATCTATACTATTGTCTAACCATTTCACTTTAGCACTCACTATTTGGGTATACATGCAAATATTTGCTAACTTAAAATTAAGCCAATATTTTTCTGTAAAGGACCAACTATTTTAGGTTTTTCTGGACAGTGTCTCTTGAGCACTACTCAATTTTGTCCTCCATTGTGAAAGCAATCATAGATAAAATGGAATGAAATGGCATAGCCACGTTCCAGTAAAACTGTATTTACAAAAACAGCTAGTAGATTAGATTTAAGCTGTAGGCTGAAGTTTACCAAACTTTGCTCCAAGGGCTTTCCTTCAGCCTACATACAAAGCAGACTAAAAGTCCCAGGCAGTTAATGTCACCATGGATAACCATCATCCCGTGACAAAGCAGAGTTGGAAAAATAAATTCTACAGGTTACTTGACACTTGCAGAAGAAAAAGTTTGAGACTCTTATTAGGACTGAGCCAGACTTGCCCACAATAGTAACTTGCTCATTAATAGAAACCATATTTATGGGCTTTTGTCCTTTCCCTGTTTCCTTCCCCAGTCTTCCAGCAGGCGTTCTTGGGTCAGAACCCGAATGAAATATTTAAACTCAATCTTTCTCAAGATCTGGGGAAAATTCATCCCACAAAAGCTAGTAAAAGAAGTGATACTGAAATAACACTATGAAGGAAACTCTCAGGTGGGTTTCTGAAATTGGAGCCCTCCCTACGCAGGTAGCAGCAATGTCCTGTTATCACACTATAAAGTCACATCTGTGAAGATTCCCCCCTCTGATTTATTGGATGGAAAGAGACACACATGTCTGTGCACTAGACCTAATGCTTGAAAGCCAGTACCACCCATGGTAATTTTAAGGATTACAGGTATGGATCTTATTTACTGCCATAGAATCTCTACAGAAAGAAAATTACAGATTTAGGCCAATCAGTTATTAACTCAGGGTATGGTAAGAATGCCAGAAAGTATCCATGGTCCTGTTGAAGGAGACTCTCATCTTCTATGAATAGACTGTGCTAAAGATCCAAGATTTTGTTGTAAGAATGACAGAATTATAAATTAATTGAGTGCAAACCTGGTGAGTGTCCTATGGTGTTTATTGAGAACTCTTAGCTTAAATATTCCTGTGTGCTCTGTGAGCCAACAGAGGTGACCATTCTTCCTTGCTAGAGGAGAGCAGCTTTAATGCCTGAATATTATGCAAAGATGACTAAATGGTAAGCTTGTACTTTTCATGATCTGTCTCCGATTTCTCTCAATGCTTCAAGACCAATAATAATGCTCAAAATTCAGCATGGCTCAACTAGGGATGTTTTATCTATGCTACATGAGGAAAGTAATTATTTTCCAAAAGAACAGCAAGGCACAGTTAATATTTGCTAGAAAGATTTAAAAAAATGTCACTGGGCTCTAGAGTGTATCAGACTAAAGAATCTGAAATAGTGAGTGAGTAGTGGAAAGTTTATTGATGTAAGCATATTCTCCAGTGACTATTGACTTAACATCCTGGCAAGGTTACCATGAGCTTGGAAAAATATGCTGCTGAAATGGTTTCTTCTTGAAGTACAGAAACATGATATGATGTTTGTAGAAAATAAAATAGGTGTTGCGGTTGCCTTGGCAGAGTTATGAGGAAGGTATCAAAAGATTCAGAGGTTTACACATTAGAATGGTTATTTATGTAAGACTATACAACTCACCAGCTATGTTCCCTGGAATGCTCAAAGCCAATTACTTTCATTAAAAAATATAGAATATGCTAATTAAAGGGACCTCATTGAAAAGTTGTAGCTTTCTCTGTAGTCCAGGATTAGTAGAGATATTGCCACGAAAGTAGGATCCATAGCATCAGTGAGAATAATAGCATTCCAGAATAGTAGATGCAAGGTGGACTTAATCATCATCATGAACTGCAGTGTTGGAGTAATAAGCAGGATACCTATAACTACAGGACTTTTTGGCAAAGACTAAGAAACCATAACATTGCTCCAGGTGGCTAGTTGGGGAGCTAACATAGATTTTTCTTGGCTTATATAACCAAAATAAGACCAAGAGCAAGTGACCAGAACACAAGTGTCGCTTGCTCAAGGGAATATAATAATCCTTCATCTAATTTCCAGACCTGAGCCAATTGTCAGCTTCAGAATCCTGTAATTGAAGGAGATTCTCAATCTTCTTACGGAAAACCATACAAAGCCTCAGAAAGAACATATAATATTAATTCCTGCAAATCTTTCTCCAAAGAGAGATGTACTAAAGAAAGGAAAATACCACTGTATGTATTATTTCAGTGTATGTGCTACATGGACAGAAGTGCCAGATATTTGAAAGGCTGTTGGGTTCAGAATTTGAGTTAACAGTAACATTAGAAAGCCCAAAACACTATCCTGGTGCCCTTGTTAGACAGAGCATGTGAAAGCCAAGTGATAAATGGAATCTTGGCCCAAGTCCATTTCATAAACATCCAATGACTCTGCCAGTGCACACTGTGATAATTTTCATGGTTTCTGAGTGCTTAATTGAGTTGGATGTACTTAGCAGCTTGAAGACCCCTTACATTGGTTCCTGACTTGGCTTATAGTATAAAAAGGCCAAATGTAAACCCCTGAAACTGACTATTCCAGCCAAGAAAGTAAATTAGAAGCAATAATTCATCCCAGCTGAGATAGCAGAATCTAGAGAACTTTCAAAACCTAAAGATTGCAGAGGTAATTGTTCCCATATATCTCATTTACTTTTCTAATATGGTATTTGCAAAAACCAAGTGGATCATGGGGATAGTTACTGGTAAGCCACTGTAAATCTAAACAAACAATAATTCCAACTGCAAATATGTTATTAAGCATCCCAGTATCTTGACTGGACTAGATCAACACAGCTTCAAGCTCTTAATATGTAGCTATTGATCTGACAAATGTCTTCTTTCAATACCCATTGAAAAGAAGAATAAGAAGCAGTTTTCATTTACTTAGGATGTATAGCAATGTATATCCATAGTTTCGCCCCAGGACTATGTTGACTCTACCCAGGTGATCCAGGATAATCTTATTTTAAAATTAACTTATTGGAAATGATAACACCATCTGCTACCTTAATTCTTTTTCATGTATCCTACAATAGAGGCTCCAGGAATTAGAACATTACACCTTTGTGGGCCTATCATTCTGCCTAAAACAAGTGAACGTGGAAAAAAGTAATTTGCATAGAAATATGATATTTTGAATTGTTCTTAAGAAAGTCCAAGAGGTACAAGTTAAATAGGTGCAGATTCCCAAGTCATCACTGATTTCACGTTGATATGCGTCTCACTGACTTAGTCAATTTGAGCTGCTATCATAGAACATCATAAACTGGTGGAATATAAAGAACAAAAATGTATTCCTCACAGTTCTGGCAGTATGAAAGTCCAGGATCAAGACATTAATAAATTCAGTGTCTGTGAAGGCCCACTTCCTGGTTTACAGATAGCACCTTCTTGCTTTATCCTCACATTATAGACGGCAGAAGGAAGGCCTCGTTTATAAAGGCACTAATCACATTTATGAGGGCTTTGCCATCACAATCTCATCACTTCCCAAAGGACCCACTTCTAAATATCATCAATATTAATATGAATTGAGGTACCCAGTATCTTCAAAATGACTACACTGGACATAAAGAAGGATATTTTGGGCCCATATCATGAGCTCTTGTTCATGAAGACTGAAATAGCTACTGCTGTTGCTAAATGCCCTGGTCTGAGAGCAGCAAAGCCCAACACTGAGCATGGAATTTTAAGAGATCAACTATCACTAGCCATCAAGCTGATTACATTGGGCCCATTCTTCCCTTGAAGGGCAATAATTCATCTTTATTAGCATTAGTACCTGTTCTGGATATGGATTTGCTTTCCCAACCACAGTGCCTCAGCCAGAACCACTATTCAAGGGCTTGTTGTATGTTTGATTTTCTAATAAAGAATTCTGAATAACAAAATCCAGGATGAAGGGACCCAATTCAGGGCAAAGTTGTGGCAATGGACTCCACTACTCTTATATACTGCTTCATCCACAAGTGACTAATATAAGAAAATATTAGAATGATCTCTTAAAGTTAAAGCTAAAAGCCAGGCGTGGTGGTGCACATCTGTAATCTTAGCACTATGGGAGTTTAAGGCAGGAGGATCATAAATTTGAGTGTAGCATGGACAACTTAGCAATATGCTGTCTCAAAATAAAAAGGGGCTAAGAATGTAGCTTTGTGTAGAAGCTGCGGGTGATGCTCTGAAGTATTTGACTCCTTTCTTTCAAGAGTAAACATATGTCTGGGTCCAGAAATCCGGAGGTAGAAGTAGAACTGGTAGTCTCTGCACCATAGACAGGAACCTGGGTGGAGAAACTGTGCTTCCTGTCTGCACAACTTTGGGCTCTGCTAGACTAGAAAAAATGGTTACAAGTGTTGAGGGGATACTTATTCTGAGGGCACAGTAAATATTCTACTGAAGGGAAAGTTGACTGATATCTAGCTATTTGGGGTGCCCCGTGCCAATTAGATTCTCAGGCAAAGAAAGCATTTATTACACTGGTGTGGGTAATTGGTCATGATTACCACAAAGAGATAGAGTACAGAAAGAATTGGTCCAGCAAATCAGGAGCTTAGACTCCTGCCATATGAGGTCCAGGCTAAGGCAGAGACTGCTACATTTCCTCATGAATAAAAGGTAGAGGAAGGAGATGCTGAATCAGGACCACCCACAGTAGCAGAGATTGTAAGTTTTCCAGCAATTCCCTTCATGTAAGTCCTTTTTGAGACTTATGAGGACAACTTCCTTTAAAAAGCAGTGCCAAGACAGAATGAACATTGGACCCGAGTGGTATCAAGGTGAACTGTAGCAGAGGCCCTTGGCCCATGTCTCCTTGGCACTCTGTTCCAACAGCACAATACAGTGAGCACTGGCAATTCTCTACCTGTGAACTTTGTCTTAACCCACTCAGGGCTGATGGAGTGTGTGGGGTGCCTACTTTCAGGAGCAGCCCCAGGCAATTACAAATGGGAGTTGGAGGACAAATACCCTTGCTTTCTTGCTCATGAACAGGAGAATTCCAATACCTGCTCCAAGTCACCTCTCAGATGTTCCCACTAAGACACAGCCTTGGTTGCCCACATTGGTAATCTGCTCATTATACACCCGATATCACTTCCTCCTCTTCCACATCACATCCTCCCTTACTAGTGGTTCCTGGCCGAGATCACTTGCAAATACACCAATGAGCTCTGGCTCATGATTTGATTCTGAGAGAACCCAGCTCAAGATTCACACCCATTATACAGTGTACCAATGGAACATTGATTCATAGCAGTTATGCTCATCTCAGAATTACTTCATATTTGAAACATAGATATGCATCCATCCAATGTTCTGAATAATGCAGAATTATCTTTTTCATGACACATTAGCCAGAAAAATAGATTGAGTACTATCAGCCTATAAACGCTGAGCTGAGATCTTGGTTTTCCTCACATTAAATGTTACTCATCAGTCTATGGCCCTTGATCTCACTTTCTGCCACTGTTTCATGTTATGGTAAATAGCTTTAACCCATGGTAGTTGACAAAAGACATGTAAGAAAGCATACTGCAAAGGTACTAGGAAGAGCAGCACAGCACAAGTTTTATGCAAATATCAAGATGTTGCTACTCTAAGTGCCTTAGAGGAAATTGAAGAAGAATTAGGGTGGTATAAGTTCTAGAAGGAAATTAGTATGTGTCGGGTATACTTTGACATGAAGAGGGTACTACTAATAAACTACTTATAGACTATAAGAATCTGGAGCCAAAGTCATGTCTTCACTTTAGGAAATGTAAAGGGGAAAAAGGCTTTGCAATGGACTGAATATTGGAATTGCATTCCCTAAGAACCTATGCTATAGTGATCCCAAGTAATGATGACAAAATCAGAGCTGCCATTCCCAGAAACATGCCCACTGCACTAAATGCTGTGTGTGTGTGTGTGTGTGTATTCATGGAGAGTGTTCTATAGCTATACATGTTGACATAGAATGAGGGACAGCATAAGATTTAATAAGTTTATTAAAACCAATTTTTATTTAAACATTATTTCTGTGCACAAAGAAATAGTATACTGTGAACACAGGTTAATTGTGCATTTTAACTTTCCTTTTTCTATTTTTGAATAGTTTACATTTTTATAATAAATATGCACTCTTTACATAGTTAGAAAAAAATCTCTGATCTCTTTTCTTCTTGAAGCTACCTGGAAACAATAAAGAGAATGATAAACAGAAAATTCCCTATTTGCTGACACTAAAATATTTTAAAAATTTTAAACCATGGTTGATGAGGAAGAACTAATGTGCATAATAAACGTTGGACCAGGCTGAGGGAAGATGCTGTGTGAGAGAGGACTCTCACTCTTCTCTGAGGTTTGGCACAGAGTGGGAGGGCACAGGATTCTCAGGAAGAAGCACTTAGGGCTCTTAGATTAGAAAGGTAAGTTTGAGGTTCATGGACAGCTGATGGGGGTTCCTGGAAGTTGACAACATGGAATAATAGGAGAATCAGGCTGATGTGAAATTCTGTGACCTGCCACCTTCCCAAAAAGGAAGGCATTTGGGAGGGAAAAGCAAGAGGTTGACATTGCAGTTTAGCTCTAACTGTCTCCTCAAGTTCTCACCCTCAGAGGTGATCTCTGGTGCAAACGGGCAGGCTGTTGAGGGTGTGACATGGAAGAGTATATCTCTTTCCGTGACGCCTCTCCTCTCTGCCTCCTGGTTGCTGCGGTTGAACAGCTTTCCTGGCCTTTGCACTATGCTCTTTCTGCCTTGGAACTAGGTGACCATGTACTGAATCCTCTAAAAATCATGAACTAATTTAAACCTTGCCTCCTCTGAGTTATGGGTGTTGGGTATTTTGTTCCAGTGACAGGGAAGTGACTAATACAGCAGACAGCATACCTAAAGCAGCCACACTGATCTGCTGGACAAAACTGAAGACTAAATCACCACAAAAGAACAGCTGTGACTTACAGAGCTTCCCTGTGACCAGGGAGATTTTTGTGAGACTCTGCCAGGTTAACTGACAATGAAAATGTGTTTGGAGACAGCAGACCACATTCCAGTCTGCTCGCTCCTCCAGGCCAATCCCTCGACCCCTTCCTCTCACTATCTGTAGTAATGAGCTCATCAAGGAAGCTTGAACCCCATGCTAACTGGAGCAATAATCATAATGAGAACAGAACAAAACAAAACACAATGTGAAGGGGCAGGAGGAAAAGGAAGGCCACCCTGAGAGAAGTCATAACTCAAAAATATTATAGAACAAAGCAAGTAAAAATTATGACAAGAGTTGTGCATGAAATAAAACGTACAATGTTCTACACAAAATAAAGGCTCAAAGAAGAGATATAGGGACACAAGAAACAACACTACAGTACAAGGGGAGAAAAATGTACTGGCGAAACTTATAAATGGGAAAGAAAAACTAAAGCATTTCAGAAATGAAGGTAACAACAGAAACAAAAAATTTCAGCAATTTTAGAAAGTTTGATAATGCAGAAATGCAGTTAAGAATATGGAAAATGAGGGCTGGGGATTTAACTCAGTGGTTCCACCACCTGCCTCACAAGTGCAAGGTCCTGAGTTTGATCCCCAGTGCCAAAAAAAAAAAGAGTATGGAAGATGATATGGAGAAAGTGGAGCAAAATAAATTTGAGAAGAATAAAGAGTTTGAAAGAAATAGAAAATGATAAAACAGATCAGGAGAGTTGTTGAAAGCCAAGATACAAAAACTTTGAAATATATGGATTTCTCCAATGGAAACAAAAAGATGTTAATGGATAATTACTAACAGCAAAAGTATTCTTTTTATTTTCTTTTAAAAAGATCTTTTTAAAATTAATTATCATTTTAATTGTACAAATTTATGATATATGATGTGATAATTTGGTGTGTACATAATGATCAAATCCACTTCCTTAAATAATTCCATCTTTTCAAAATATTTTAAATTTTTTTATTAACAAGTAATCATCATATATATTTATGAGGGACAGTGTGATATTCCAATTTATGTGTACAATATGCACTGATGAAATCAGGGAATTAACACTCCCATCTCTTTATAAAGTAAGAGAAGCGAAGAGTTCTGGTTTAGACATATATCAGATACCCTGTATTAGTTGTCTACCAAGTGTGATCAGTTCCCCAAAACTAACAGGCTTTAAAAACCAGACCTGAGGACCAGTGGAACAGATTAGAAGATCCAGAAACAACTCCAAACACACTCAGCCACGTCATTTTCGACAAAGGAGCCTAACACCCTCATTGGAGGAAAGATAGTCTCTTTAATAAATAGTGCCAGAGAAATTGGGTTTCAATTTGCCAAAGACTAAAACTAGACCTATATCTCTCACCATGCACTAAACTAAAATTGAAATGGATTAAAGATCTAAATATTAAAAC
>NW_004624786.1:13393773-13459477 GCF_000247695.1 Heterocephalus glaber | reverse complement strand
GATTAAAATGAATAATTGATAATTTGAAATAGGAAAAGGTCCAAAGGTGTAGGGGTGGCGGGAGGGGAAGGGGAAAGGGAAGATGGGAAAGGAAATTTATGAGAAGGAAAAAAAATGGAAACAAATCTATGTAAAGAGGGAAAGGTGGAAGGGGTGAGGGGCGCATAGGTAATGGGGCAAAAATAAGAACTAAGATACGTCATGTGCAGGTACAAGCATCCAATGATAAATGTAAACGTATTGTGTACCTAAAATGTACCAGTAAATATATATTAAAAAAGAAAACAAAGCTTTTGTAAATAAAGAGGGTGGAGTGGTTGAAGGGAGGGGAAGGAGAATGGGAAAAATAAGAACCAAGATATATCATGCACAGATAAAAATTCCCTATGATGAATGTGATCATATACCTAAAATGTACCAATAAACTTAATAATAATAATAATATATGGTTGCAAGTATACAAAGTTTCAATGAATGAGAGGAGAAAATTGGAGGGAGGTGTCAGGGAGGACGGAGAAAGAAATTAACAGTAGAGCTCCTTGTCTGAAATGGTAAGAGTATGATGACAGTATCCCAGGGTCAAGGTAGCCCGGCTTGAGCTGTCTTCTTATCCTACACACTATGATGATTTTCCAAAAGATACCCACAAGTAGCAAGAATTTTAGCTATCCAGAAGGACTAGAAACTAAGGGAAGCTAAAAAAAAAAGTCATATCTTCAGCTTAGGCCCCACCTGCCTTCTATTAATGCATTCCTCACCCCTCCTAGCCCTGCCAGGAGAGAACCAACAAGGGCCACCAAGACACCTAAAAGACTGCTGCTGGAGGAGTCATTATCTTTAAAAAATCTGCTTCCTTCTCCTCTCACCCCACATGCAAATCCAAATACACCAGAGGAGAAGAGAAGGAATGAAAAGGGAAAGCCTATTTTTGCTCCTTATAGTGAAGCTCTGGCCTCAGTCTGATCAGTTCTGGGGGGAAAGAGGAGAGGAGGTAACCATGAACCAAAATGAGATTGAAACCCCCACTATACTTTTAAATAGAAGAAAGTAGGCAAAAAACTAAGAGATTTGACAGAGACATTAATAAGGGACAGAAAAAAGTTAGAACATTGTAGAGCAAATGATTGGACAGAAAAACAAATTTGTGTTCATCCCACCCCCAGTTCAAACTTGCTTAAAATGAGAGTAGCCATAACAATGATGATAGTATTTATGAAAGGCTATGAGTCTGCAACTAAGCCAAGCACTAAAATTTCACACCTAGCTTTGAAATGGACTCTGTAGTGAGAACATAGAGGGATTCTTTCTGATTTGACAAAGTCACAATGCTATAATTCTTTATTCAAATTAAAGTAGCCTTCCACAGAGAACACCTTCACCAGGATTTAGATGTACATTTTCCACCCCCACTGCTTCCTGCCAGGTGTGTTGCAGTGTGGGAGGGCCTCAGATGGTTGCAGGTATAGTCATCCCTTTGTTTCCATGGGAGATTTGCTCCAGGACTCCTGGACACCACCACAGATAACAAAAGTCACGATGCTGGTCATTTATGTATAAAGTATAACATTTGCACAACCTCCCCTATACTTTAAATCATCTCTAAACTGCTTATCAAACACAAAGTCAATGCTATGTAAATAATTGTTATACCACACTGTTTAGAAAATAATGACAAGAAAAAGAAGTCTGTGCATGTGCAGTATAGATGCATTGTTCTCAAATATTTTATAGTTAGAAAAAAAGTGATGGGAAAGCAGAACAGTGATTACAGAAGTTGGGAAATAGGAAAGAGAGGTCAATAAAGAAAGACTGGATTTGATCAGTGGAGACTATGTGCATATAATGAACTGACTCACTGAACCCCATTAATATGTACAATTCATACATGTTAATCAAAACTTTAAAAGCATTTAAACCTCAGATTGGTTGACTCCTTTGATGAGGAACCCTAGACATGGGGGGAAGCTGATGTCTGGGGCAGAAGGATCCCTGACTTGAACCACCTCATCTATTCATCCCAGCATGCTGTAATTTTATTATTCCTCTGGGGTCCATTGTGTGAAAAGAACATGGCATTAAGACACGGGGATTAATCAAGGAGTATGAGTAATTATCCACTCTAGAGCAGTTTTTCACATTTCAGGCACAGTGTTAAGGAAGTCACAAGAGTCATCTCTTTTGATCCTCCTAATAACCCTGCGAGAAAGACACCAGTGACTTCATCTTGCAGTAAGAACATCAGTCTCAGAAAAGTGAAGTAACTTGCTCAGGGCCACAAAGGCAGAGAGAGTTAGAGCTGGGAATTAAACACAGGTCTTCTTACTCTACTTTGTTCATGCCATGGGGATGTCTTGTGCTGAAAGTTAGTGATCATCAGACAGGACTGAAGAGCAGGAAGTCAGAGTCAGCAAGGAATCGAGACCATTGTAGGCACCTCATCAACAAGTCAGAGCAAAGAGTGACATGAATTTGTGGAAATCCAAAAAACTCTACAGAGCGGGTGGCGGAGCATAATCCAATCCAAAAATGGACATCTGATATGAACAGACATTTCTCAGACAAAGAAGTAGAAATAGCAAATAAACATATGAAAAAGTGTTCAACATCACTGGTCATTTGAGAGATGCAAATGAAAACAACGCTGAGATTCCACCTCACTCCAGAAAGAATGGCTGCTATCATGAAATCAACAAATAACAAATGCTTACAGGGCTGTGGGCAAAGAGTAACCCTGCTCCACTCCTGGTGGGAGTGCAGACTGGTGCAACCATTGTGAAAATCAGTATGGAGCTACCTCAAAGAACTAGGACTGTAAGTTCCATTTGACCCAGCTATTCCCCTGTTGGGTATCTTCCCCAAAGAATTAAGAGTCATACCACAGTGATATATGTGCACCCATGTTCATAGCAGCACAATTTGTAATAGCTAAAACTTGGAAGTAGCCCAAATGCCCATCAACTGGAGACAGGATAAAGAAAATGTGAGGTTTTTTATAAAATGGAGTACTACTAAGCCATCAAAAATGAGAAATTAGAGACATTTATTGCTAAATGGATGCACATTGAGGTATTACTCTTAAGTGAATTAAATAGGACACACATGTGTAAATACTGAATAGTTTCTCTAGTGTGAGAAACTGAAAGTGTAAATAAGGACTAAATGGTATAATAGATAATGTGAAATAGGAAGAAAAGTGGCAAAGGGGAAGGGGAAGTGGGAGGGGTAGGGGAAAGGAAAGAAGGGGATAGAATTAATATGAGAAAATGAAAAAATGGAAACAAAGTCTTTGTAAATAGGGAGGGATAGAAGGGTTGAAGGGAGGGCAGGGGAAGGGGGAAAAATAAGAACCAAGAGAGATTATGTAAAGGTGCAAATTTCCAATGATCAGTGTCATTATATTCTATACCTAAATTGTACCAATAAAATAAAATTTAAAAAAAAAGAACTGGAGAAACCTGATAGTAAGAAATATCCAGGATGCACAATTATGAGAGAGCTCATTTTCTCTTGTGTCTAGCAGAAGCTGATGAACATCTCAGGGAGCAACCAGGTGATGGTGATTCCTATGAGACATTTGCAGCAATTTCTGATGAGCAACACGCGACATCCTACATGGAGGGAAGATGGGGGAGGCAAATTAAACCAGCTTGTGAAGGCCTCCAGAGGTTAAGTTCCTGGGATCTTTCTCCTTTATGCTCTGACTCTAAGGATGAGAAGAAACAGGTAGTCAAATGGAAGAGGAAAGTTAGAAACTGCTGCCCTCCCTCTCAATATAAGAGCTTAAAGGACCATAGAACAATTCTAGTTTGAGAAAGATTGAATTGGGTTCCAAGAGAGAAATTAGCAGATTCTATTTCATATGAGTGACAGATAAATGAAAAGCCTTTAACTTTGCTTTTGTGATTTTGGACTCAAGTAGAATTAGGGAGAACCTGGCTAAATTGATGTAAAAGTGCGCACATTCACTCATATGCATGCATACACATACACAGTATTTACATACCTTTGTACCACCATTCTTACCACCCTAGATCAGACAGTGAACCAGGGAGAGTCGATCAAGATGATACTCACATTGGTGGCCCACTTTGCTGCTTGAAAATAATATGGATCTCTACCGGTCTTCTCTCTTTTCATTTTCTTCTTTTATATAATATATACATTTATATAATAATAATTATTTTGGTAATTATTCTCACCTTCTGCTAGTAACACATATTTGTTCCTCCCTTGGTTCATTCACTCATTTGTTCCTTGGGCATCATTTGGGCCCCCTTTATGTTCTATAATTCATGCTAGACCTAAAAAGACAATTAAACTGTAATACTTCTTTGTGGTTGGGACACTGGTGTTTGGCTTTATGAATGTTCCACATTCTGTCATGCGAACATGACCTCGGTTTGTAGATGCTTTGTTGTTTGCCATGGAAATGTGATTTCACTTTGAATAGGATTTAAAATTGATGACTGAACTCATTTTTTATCCTGAAAGCATTATATGCACATACATGCTCGCACGTGCGCACACGCATCATATTTTCTTCATCGTCACACATAGGCATTCTGCCAAACACTGATGGGGATGCCCATTCTCCTTTGAAATTAATTAAAACACTTAGAATTAAATACATTGGATTTATAGCAATACTTTCATAGTGCCAGTATTAACTTTCATTTTATTTTAACATCGTTTTATGCTTGGAGGCCTTGGAGTGACTGAAAAGCCAGGATACCCTCAGCCAGCAGTTAAGAAGCACTCACTCATCTTTTGGCAGACACTATTCTTTTTTTTTTTTTTTTGGTATAGGGGATCGAACTTGGGTCCTTGAGCTTGTGCAGCAGGCGGCGAAACCACTGAGCTAAATCCCCAGTGGCAGACACTATTCTTAACCCTTTGCATGTACTGCTCCATCTAGTCTTCACAAAAAGCCTGGCAGGGATACCCTTGTATTATCTCTGTGGAATAGATGAGGAAACTGAGGCAGAGAGAGTTAACCTGCTCAAAGTCATACAACAAGTAATTTTGTAGAAGTGGGATTCAAAGCTTCACTGGCCCAAGAGCCCATTCCTTGGCTCTTCAATCACACTGCACCACAAAGCAAAACTCACTCTGTCAATGGAAAGACTGAAGGATAAAGTAGCCCCCAGACAGGAAGAATTGAATGATTTCTCCTTAACATGAGCAGAAAAGTGAAAATAAAATAACTCAACAGGGCCGAAACTTAGTGGGAAATTATTTTTGCTGGTCAAAACAAAATACTTCCATGTGCACAAGCATACTGACTGCTATTACACACACTACGTAAACCTATGTGTAATTTCATGCTATAGGTCTTTGAAAGTGATAAAATTTAGGAATCAAATAGCAATAAAATGTAAAATTAATAAGCTCAAAGTAATGACATAAGCTTCATAGGCTACGTACATCTTGCTGGAATCAAATTGTTGTACCCAGTGTGAAAAAGATTCCAACTGTTACATGAAGGTCCTTTTCAGCGCACACATCTCTGTTGCTTTGTGGTATATGGTCAACCTGTGTAGTCCCACTAGGTTTCTCCACTAGAGCTACCAGGAAACCTTTGTTTATACAGACAGCCCAGGCATGGTTTCACTTGCTGGGAATGCCTCCGTTTTATGGAGCAGTGTACTGTAATTCTTAGTAGCCTACACAGTGGAAGACACACTTCTTACAGAGGTGATGAAATTGCACTGCTCTTGAGAAAAGTGAAAAAAAAATGCAGCAAAATGAGTCTGGCCCAGGCTCTCATCAGGGCTTATTTTATCATGCATGCTATGCAGTTTTAACAAGCTTAGTTACCTGGTTTCTTGATCTATAGCAGATGGAAAGTGCAAATTAGAAGAAGGGAGAGATACCGCCATAGGCAGCAAGAGTGAAAATAGTGACAAACAGCAGCTGACAGCAAGAGAGAACAATATCAATCACTGGGCCATTTAGCATCAGCCCAAATTGCCCCAAATACAACCAGTCTTGTTATAGAGTAATACAATAACTGACGCTCCCAGTGATGACTCTGAGTCATAAAGGAAAGCTCAAATGGTTCCTGTCATACTACATGTGATGTCAGAAAATGTTAAATGCATTTAGGAAAGATGTGCATTGAAAATGACTAAAATAAGAAAGGGTTTTGATGCTTAAGCGCAAGAACCCCCAAATGATCTATTTGGAATAGACCAACCCCTTGGACATTCTCATTATGGAGAATTGCTAAAATTATGTGTAATCTACATATGTTGTCTTTTATATTAGAATGGAAAGAACTTCAGAACAAGGGACGAGAGAATATTTTTTGGCCTCTAACATGCTCAAATAGACTACTGCTGATAGTGGGACTCCTATGTTATCAGTCATCGTCGTCATAATCACAATGAATAGTCCCAAGCTCCACACTAATCAAATTCTCATAACAAGTCTACAGAGTGGTATGGTTGTTAGCCTAATCTGGTGGCTTTATGATACAGCCACCTGGCTAGGCTGCACTACATTTCTCAGGATCCCCTTGACAGTGTTTCTAGTTAGGTTGGGCCACAGGACAGATTTTCACACTAGACTTGGAGCTTGCTGCTGATCTGCTAGTTATTCTCCTTGTCTTGGGCCACTGTCTAGCCTGCAACTGCTCCACCTTCTCCTGGATCCTCTTCCTATCTTGCTATATTTTGGACTATGTGTGTGTGTATCTCCATGATGCAGGGTACCAGCTTCCCCAGCCTTCATAGAAATTGGAGACAATGAGAACCAACACAGGTTCTAGTTGGTTCTTACAGGCTTACAGTTATGTCTGTGGGTCCCAGTTTGTATGTGTTCTTCTCTTACACCTATCTTTCCTTTATAACTTCTTACTTCAAATATCTCAAGTACCAGTATCAGACACAAAGACAAGAGCAGCTGTTTTGCCAATGCCAGGACTAGACTCTGGCACTAGTTTATGAACTATCACCACGGGCACTTTCAATCCCATCTATGACTAAACAGCCACTAGTCAAATCCGACTGAAGTATAAGCATAGCTTTCCCTTTCATTGAAACACTTTTAGAAGATCCTCACAGACACAACTGTCTAGTAGAATGTGAAGGGAAAGATAAACATGCATATATTAGTGTCATAAAGGGCTCTAGGGCAGTGATTTTATATTCTGTTCAATGTGTTTCAGTTAGCAAAATACACGGCTAGTCATTTCTACTTAAAGTAACAATAAGAAAGATTAACCTAGGCACACCATATTGTCTGAATAGAGGCATGCAATTTACATACACCAATATTACTAAACTATAAAAACATCTTGACATCTACTTTTATTTAAGGTTTTTAGATGGAGATATACCTCAATTGTCCTGCTTTGGAAATCTTTAATGTCAAGGTAAATGCTCTGATCTGGAAGTAAGAAAATCTACATCTAATCCTGGACACATTTGCAAGTTCAGGTAAAGCATTTCACTCCTCTGAGACAGTAAAAGGAAAGGTCTCTACATTGCCTCCACAAATCTTTCTGACTCCCTCTAACATCTTCCAATTTATATGAACATTATTTGCCATCCAGGTATAGGGCAATCAAGAGTTAAATTAAAGTTGTATAGCATATGTTCCTTACAGAGAGAATATGAAAATCAAGTAAAAACATTAGAGTCATACAAAAATGCTGACTATTCACATGGGTCTGAATCTTTTAAGGACTGTGTCTCTATCAACTTTACAAGATCACCTTCTGGAAAACAAAATAAGATCCTATTAGATTCTTGAATTTCAAGGCAGGCCAAGGTAGGGCAAGGAATAAAACAAACATCTATTTCTGTAATTTGGATATGAAATTTCGAGTCTTTTGAGATGGATCAACATTTGGAACTATGCTGATGATTTCTTCTCATATTTAATATGTGCCAGAACTGTGACTCTGTGTAACTGAAAGAAATATGAAGGTTGGCCACTACCTTTAGAGAGCTCACGACCACGTGAAATTTTTATTGATGAAGCAGAATCTTAGAGTTAGAAGTGAACTTTGAAATGGTCTAATGCAGTAGGTCCCAAACTTTAGCCTGTATCAAGAGTACTTGAATTTCCTCATAAGCCACAAGTTCCTGACTTCTGTTTTTGAGTTTATGATTCAGCAGGTATGGGGAGAACCTCAAGAATTTTCATTTCTAACAATTTCCCCTGTGATATTGGTGCTGGTTGGCCAAGTGCTATATTTTGAGAACTGTTAGTCTTGGAAGCTCCACATCTGTGTTTCTGATGAAGGTCCATACCAAGGGTTAACATTCTAATATTGTACTCATGCTTTTCCAATCTGTCCCTAAACTCTTAGAAGTTTTAGGAGAAATCACCTATTATAATAACAAAAATAAAGAATAATTTTTATTGACACAATTATTGCACAGGCTTTATTTCCATGGCTTGTATCTTTGAATTTCCTATTAAAGTGAGCCCAAATTGATGAAGTTTCTAGATGCTTCAAACATTGCCTTGTTTGTTAAAAGCCTCAGCCTCAATTCAGCACCATCTTTTCTACCTTATTAATTTTTTGAATCCGATACAGACCAAATATTTTCTACTCTGCTTAAACTCCAAATCCACGTCAGCATTTGTCTTAGTTCTTTCCTGTGGAACATTACAGATCAAGTCTTTATCCTCTGCTAGTTAGTTATTTCAATATCCAAAGGCAGTATCATGTCCTCTCATAGACACAGCAATCTCTCTCTTCTTTGGGTTTATCACCTCTGTTTATGTTTTGTGCCTTTTCCTGGACTCATAGAAGTTTAGTGGTCAATTCAGATTAAGGGTAATTTTTTCCACTAGTCCAATGGTACATATTAACTGAGTACTTCATATATGCCAAAGACCATGCAAGGTTGTATCGAGTAGAATAAAAGGCTGACTCAACTTTCTTGCAATTCATATTCTACTGAGAAAATGTAAATATATCTTGCATTGTTTTCCTGTCCTTTTATTTGTTGCTTGCTGAACATAATGCATTTTTCTATTGACTTTGCCATCTTAAAAATAAATTTCGTCCAACATTGTAACGTTATTTTACCTGAAAGATTCAGGACATCCTATATGAATCCTCTCATTCATTTATTCAACATTTACTTCCTAAAATATATTTAGAGTCACTCTGGAGTGAAATAAAAACATACAGAAAGATCCCTGAAGGAATCCTTCCAGAGCTTAGCAGGGGATGGTGAAATGAACTAAAAATCTATGCTGGTTTCAAAACATGTTCCCCAAATTCTTTGACTTTTCTTGCATCAAGAGATCAGGTTTATTTTCTCTTTCTTCAAGTCTTCATAGGTATATGTCAACTTTGATCAAGAGTTAATTGTTCTCTTTTCCAAAATGATGTCATAAAAATTAATGTAACTTCACTTTGTCATTGGAATATTCATGCTTGAAACTGTAAGCCTCATATAAGAAGTCACTACTTTGAGGCTGCTGTGCTGTGAGGAAGTTCAGACCATGTAAATAATACCTGTGCAGGTGTTCTAGTTAAGGTCATTTCAGCTGAGGTCCCAGATTATAGACAACAACTGCCACATATGTAAGTAAAGACACCTCCACCTGATTCTAGGCCCCAGCTATAGAGTTGTCCAACCAAGTCCTCAGATATCTGAAACAAAAACAAGTTTTTTCTATTGGAGCTGAGCCCACAAATCTGTGAGCATGAATTGTTTTATCTTACTCAGTTCGGGTAATTTTTTAGGCAGCAACAGGAAGCAAAATAAAAACACACAGCCGTGTCTTTACTCATCTTTATCCCTATAAGCTAGATTTAGAGGAGTTTTCCCATGCTTCAAAATCCCTATACACAATTATTTTCTACTTCCACCTGTTATCCTGTTCTCCCTCTCTCTCTTTCTCTCTCTCTCTCTCTCTTTCTCTCACCATCTTCATCCTAGTTCTTCCTGAACTTTGAAAGATATTGCCTCTTCCAACCTTTGCCTAACTAGGCAGTGAATACACCACAGGAACAACTAACAGAGTAAATCAAGTTATAATTAGCACATCTCTCCATGGCAAGAAGATTTTCAAGCCCTAGAGGATGACCTGTATGTTTCAGGTGGAGTTTGCAAAACAACCATGGAGACATGACTCTGACCATCTATCAAACAAGTGGTCATAATGTAGTTTAGAGACTATGATCCTTCCTTAACTTCTAATATTCTGTCTGGATAAATTTAAATAAGTTATCCCTTATGTGTGCTTTTTAGGGGATGACAATTTGAGTGACAACTTCCCATTCCAAATTATACAGTCAGATTAAAGCAGGCCTAACATCCAAGCAAGATCCCTTCTAGAAGCCTGATAGCAACGTTGCCAAATCCCAAAGATCCTACAGTTACCACTGCCTGGTCAATGAAAAAAGTGTGATAAAGAGGACTCAGCATCAATATGTGTCAAGAATCATGAAGCTATGGAGCTATGGGAATAGTTTCATGAAAGAAGAGATGGCAGAAATACTCGCTTTCACCCACATTTTTGGAGGTGTAGACACAGTGAAGGAGAGGGAATCTGCAAAGGTTCTAGAAGACTTAGCTGCTCACAAAACTATGATTCTGTGGGAAAGCGGGCACAATAGAAGAGATCCTTGTTCCTCAACACACACAATGTCAGTGGCTGCCTCAGTGCTGAGGGAAAAGAAAATTCACTCCAATATTGATGGCCATAATAACAGAGAGAATGAAACCTAAGAAGGGTTTAAAGACTAAATGGCAAAAACCAGTGTTTGCAGCAAGTAAAAATTGACAAAATTTATCAACCCTTATGCATGCAAAACCTTTGATAAACCCACAAGATTTGCATATTCCACGTGCAATACATTGTTTTGGGTAATGATCATGTTTCATATGTTTCACAGGTATATATCTATACACACACATATGTATATGTATGTGTGTGTTTCTGTATGTGTCAAAATTTTGCACATAAAGATGTGCAGTTTTTACACAACAATTGCACCTCAGGAATGCTGCAAGAATGACAAAAATCTATGGGTTTAGATTAAAAAGTACCTCTTTTGTTAAGTTATTTTCTGTATCTAAAGCTATAATTGCATGCAGTCGCCATCAATCGGTAGATTCTAAGGGAAAATAGAATATAATTATCACCTGGCCTTATCTCAACATTCCCCTAAAACTATTAAACAAGATTTCTTTAAAGGCAAGGCATTCTCCTGTCTCTTTGACATTTGGTTGAAATATTTAAAATAAAGTATGCCTAGCAGAGAGGGATTGGCATATTCAATTCTATGTTTCTGTCAGAAATGAAAGATGGGTACCTTGCTGTGGAAGTAGTGTGATTTTTAGCAACAAGAACATGAGAAAGTGGGTTCTCTTTTTTAAAGTCCATTTCCAATTAACAGTGCAGCCTGTTTTTGAAGGTAAAAACACCATGTGCCTGCTACAAGCAAAAACACTCTGTTGAAAATTGTGAGCTGTTCTGCAGTGTTGCAAGTCATAAGAATTATGACAAACAAGAATCAAAGCACATACAATTGGATCTCTAACATTCAGTCAAAACTGAGCTCCCAGGCAGACACCATGTTCATTCTCAAACGAAAGATAAAGGAAGTGCCTTAAGGTTGCAGATGTTGTTTTTTGGTATTCAAGCCTCCGCACTCAATTAGTTCATTTAAAAACATTTACTGATTTATCTTTAGATACCAAGAACAAAGAATGGTTATGAGAGATGATTAAAACGTATCCTTGACAACTTTGAACTTACATGCTAACTGAGGAGACAGGAGAATAAGCAATTAAAACACAAACAACCAAGTGCAGAAATAGAGATGTGCATCAGGTACAATAGGAGAAATGACTCCAGCTAGAGAAATCCAAAAGTTTGTGGCATGGAAGAGAAGCATTGGGCTAGGTGTTCAAAAAGAAGAGGAAATTAAAAGGGCAAAGAATATATATATGACAAGTGATGTGGGAATTATGTGTTATTTGTGGGTTAACCCATAACAAGTGGAAAATTGATGAATATTAGGAAGTTCGGTATATTAAGAGTAAACTATTTATTTGTGAAAGTTATGAGGCTGTGGAGTGGGTTTGTTCTTCATGAGGAGTACAGCAGTCCAGGAAGGGCAATGGAGAATTTTAAGAGCAACAACTCTGATAGATCAGGGAATATGCAGCTCCACCAAATAATGGGCTAGGGGCGTGCAGCAAACACCTCCACCACCCCATAGATCAATACAGCTCATCCACATGTGGGAAGCCATGAAGGAGGACATTTGACAATGAGGATAGATGCTCAGGTCAGAGAAAAGATACCACCCATTCATGAAATTGCCTTTCTGCTCCACGGCTCTCTCCTGTCCTCAGACTACCCTCCAATTTAAGACCTCAGTGAGATGATCACAGAACTATCCACTCATCCAGTTTGGAACACACATTCCATACACAGAGAGAAGCTCTATTGTTCGAATATGAAAAAATAGAAGCAAAATAATATGGAACCTATGAAAAGATTCTAAACACAGATGGAGAGCACAATACTTACATAGCAATAGAACAGCATTCTTTCTCAAAAGGTTTACTGCAGGAAACAGACATAAACTTTAGACATTTGTCTTATATTGTCAACAATATTAAAACAAAAGACAACTCAATGAGATCAAAAGGCAGCTGTTATAAGAGTTAGAAAAAAGGAACCAGATGAGATAAGCAGAGAATGTTACTATTAAACACATGAAAAGAGAATTTTTAAGTGCATAAAAGAGTAAAGAAAAGAGTCAATGGTGCAAAAAATTACATCAGCAATGTGGAAGATGATTTTGAGGAACTCACTCAAAATCAAGAGAGAAAGGAAAAATAAATTCTTGAATAAGGTGATGCAACAGATAGATAACAGAAGAGAAGGATCCAAAATACATATTAATAGTGTATTTGATGGACAGAATAAGAAGAATTGAGCAGAAGTAAATATTAATGATTTAATAAAAGAAAACTGTCCTTAAACCCAAGGGCTACACTTATAGATCAAAAGGCTTCAATGAATATTAAATAGATTTCTACTAGAGAGAGATATCTTCAATCTGAGGGTAAAATAAGGTAGATTTAACAAGTTGCCTACCTTCCTATTTCAAAAAATAGATTAACTTTAAAATTATCCTCTGTAACATGAAATGGCAAAGGTAATCAACCACATTTGTGGGGGAAAAGGGTGAAGCCAAAACATTCTATATGGGCCCATTTCGGTTAAGATGCTTCACATTGCCAGAGACAGATGCCACAAGAGGGAAAGGCAAACTACTCTGAGTAGCAGTCTCAGAGCAGTCCCACACAACAGGAGAGAAGCTCCCCACCAAGGGACCAAAGGAAAAGGAGACGGGAAATGATGTCACAGAGACCACATCCACAGCTGCCACTTTCCACTGCATTCTGTCCTGTAGCCTCCCACTGAATTGCCTGCTTCCTCTACATTCATTTCCACAAAATGTTCTTAACATAAGGTTACCACCTGCAGTATAATCACAACACCAACATATCTCTTCCCCCAAAGGGGGGTAACTCAGCATCCCATCTGGCTATCAATCCATTCACCTGCAAGTCCATTGTCCCTGGAAGATGTGTGGCCCTCTCATTCAAGGTCAGACACAAACTCAGGTTCAAACTCATGCAACCCGAGGCTAAATGGTAGACTGAGCCACTTCCAACAAGCCTAACGTTGCAATGATAGAGAGAAAATAGGTGTGCGCAGTAGTGACTCTTATTTAGAAAAGAGAAGGGGGAATCACTTCAGTGGCTACTCGTGTATGAAACCTCCTGCAGTAGAGAAATGGAAAGATCTCCTGCCTGCTGTTGGAGTAAGTCCTCAGTCAGACCACTGGGCTAACTGCTCTGTTAGGCATCATCTTCACACCTGAGTGGGGCACAACAGAAACTTTGTAACAACACCTGCTTAGCAGACCTTTTCTAAAGGGCGAGTCACTTGGGACCAGCAATTTTAGGGGCTCTAGACAAACACTAGATCCTAGTAAAGAGGCTTAGGGTTTCTCTCTTAAGAGAGTTTCCAAAAAATGTAGTTACTATGATCCAATTTGATTTTGAAAATTAGACAGCCCGTGCTGTGGCCTCTGCATATTGGTTCCACCCATACTGTTCTTAACTTACTAGAGTCCTCTTCTCATCCAGATCTGGAACCAGATCTTACAGAACCACTCTTTGTTGCTGCCCCTGATCATCACAAATTACTGAGAGAGAATTTTTATGCTCTTTGACTTTGCCTTTGAGAGAATGTTTTAATTCTGAATAAGTAGCAGAAGGCATTTGAGAGCGACTTGGTATACCTCCAATGGTTGCAATCTCATTTCTCAATAAATTTCCGTGATAGGGAGCTACTAGGGTGGCAACTAATGATCAACACCTCCCATCACACTCACACTTTAAGTGTGACTTGGATTAGCTGAATGATTTCTAAGATGTTGGGTAATAAAAACATTGTAGATTCTGTCTTGGGCAGTTCCCCTGTCTTCACCTCATTCACTGACTGTGGGGAAATCCATCTACCATGTTTTAAGGCAGCCTAGTGGGGAGGCCCATGTGGCAAGGTTATCTATTCTGTCACCTACATGAGATAGCTTGGAAGCAAACACTGTCTCTACCCAAGTTGAGTCTTTAGATAAACCCACAGCTTCAGCTCACACATTAATTGTAGTCTTTTGAGACATTCTAGGTCAGAGGTATTCATCATTGCTATGATGATTTGTACCTCATAGGCAGGGAGATAAATGTTTATTATTTTAATCTACTACATTGTACGGTAATTTTTATGCAGCAATAGATAATTAATACAATTTTTAAAATTTCCTGCTCTTCTTTGTATTAGTTTGAGTTTGATGTAAAGGATTTATGAAAGTGTATGATGATCTGTCTACTTAGATGGCAGATCACAACAGATTACACTTGTACACTATTCCTTTCCTGCTTCCAGACAGGTAGCTGGGACCAAACTGTGATTCTTTATGGTAACCTTTACTATTCTATCAACAGAAATAAAGAGAAGAAAAAGCATACTACTCCAACATCCTGAAAACATTCTAAAGCTTCAGATTCAATAGATACACAGACCAAATCCTAAGATAGATTGAGCACCAGCTCACACAATATAGATGTTCCTTTAAAAACCAAAAATAGATCTACTATATGATCTAGCTAACCCACTTGTGGATATGTATCCAAAGAAAATGCAATCAGTGTATCAAAGAGACACCTGCATTCCCATGTTTATTGCAATACTACTCAGGGTAGGCAAGGTATAGAATCAACTGAGGTATTCATCAGTGGATGAATGAATAAAGAAAATACGGCATTTATAATGGAATATTATTCACCCGAAAGAAATTGAGATCTTGTCATTTGCTGCAAACTAAATGGAACTGGAAAATACTATTGGGTAAAATAAGCCAAAACAGACAGGTAAATACTGAATGCTCTCTCTCATACATGAAAGCTAAAAGAGTTGATCTAAGTGTAGAAGGAAGTAGAATATTGATTACTCGAGGCTAGAAAGAGTAAGGGGAGGGAGGATAGGGGAAAGTTGGACAATGGGTACTAAAGTATAGTTAGATAAAATAAATAAATTCTATAATGCATAGCACAAGTGGCGTGACTAGTGCACAGTATTGTGTATATAAATTATAAATTGTATAAGAACTAGAAGAGAAAAGCTTGAAAGTGCAAAAAACAAGGAAATGATATGGAAATACAAATTACCTTAATTTGATCATTACACATTGTATACATATATTAAAATATCACATAATAGTCCATAACTATGTGTAATTATTACATTTTAATTTAAAAATAATAATAAAAAAGACAGAGCCCTAGCTCTATAGTTGGCAGCTCAATTAGTTGCTACACTATGACATAATAAATATAACAAATTCCCAACCAGATTTGGGGACATCCTCACCACATCGGAAACCATCTCAATTTAGCCACTTCTTAATTAGGGTTTTGTAATATACTTAGACCAACTTAAATTAGGTACAGTCAAATCCAGAGGCTCAGGTGATGACTTCAGACCTCATAACTTTCTATCCATATCTTATCTTGTCTCTCCTTAGCTTTAGAAGGCAGTGTCACCATATAGAAACCATGATGTCTCCTGTTGATCCTATCAACACACTTCTCAGCTGATCCTACTAACACACCTTTCAGAGTAACGACATCTGGGAAAATAGAACTTCTCCCATAACTTCATAGAAATCCTTGTGGTTAAGGATGAGCTTCTCATAAAAGAAGAGTAAGATAAATTTTCTAAAGGCATTTGACAAAATGAGGTGAGCAAACAAAAACTATAACACTCAATTTTGCTATTCAAATTGTGGTCCATGGGAGAAAAAAGTGTGGTCCATAGGCCAGCAGCATCAACATCTCCTGAGCATCTTAATAAATGTTAATGCAGCATCTCAACCTCCACCCAGACCTTCTCAATCACAATGCATTTACCAGGTTCCCTGTATACTCGTGAGCACAGAGAAGTCCAGAAGAGCTGCATTAATACCACCCAAGTGGCCAACCAAGTGAGAACACAATGGAAAAACATTTATGCATCAGGACTCAGAAAGTGTAATACCATCTATTCTCCCTGAAAGAAGAAATTCAAAGATGTCCAGACACGGGGGGATTAAAAAGTCCAAGAATGGGAATGCTGAGCTTTAAAAGGACAAACTGTGAGCTTTGAAACCATTAAAAATAGAATTAGGAGTTAACAGGATGTCTGTCGAGCTGCAGATTGACTTTTTGATCCTCAAATTCCTCATCTCTAAAGGGAATGAGATGTTCCATCTGAGTCTCAGGCCTGGCTGCACACTGGGATTACTTGCAAAGACTTATATACCATTGCCAGGCACCACCAAACTAACTGAATCAGAATCTCCAGTGATGAAGAAGGCAATATTCTTTAAAACTCAGATGATTTTATTAAGGCTCTATGTTTTCATGATCGCAAAACCAGTTATGTACCATAAAAGGCAAAGAACTAGCTCTTGCGTAGCTTTTATTACAGCATCCTAGATTCTACCATCCCTAGAGTCTACCAAGCCACCACCTATTGTAGTTTCCCTTTATAGCTGAGTAGGGGGTGTGTGTTGGGAGGGATTATCCCCTTTTTATAATTCTGAATGTTCTTTAAGGAGTACACATCATACTTAAAGGTAAGCGTTTCTTTCTCAAGTTCCTTGTGGCTTTCTGTGTGCAAGTTTAAGGATAGATGCTGAGACCTTCTAGTTTGAGTGTTAGGTGTCATCAAAGCTGAAAAGAAACCAGAAAGCCACTCTGTATATAAAGGTAGAATATGGAGCTCTTTGGGGGAGAAAAAAAGAGTAAAGAAGCAATTCAGAAAAGGATGAGGAAATGTGAAAAGTACAGACAGTATGGCTCACATTTTATTGAAATAAAAAAACATGGTTAATGGAGATGGGTTTCTTACAGAGGTCCTAAAATGCAACTGAAATTAATGGTAATGGGAAAATGGGGAAAATGGAAATAGCATCTGCAGATGAAGTTACTGGGCTCTAAGAGGAGCCTCAGCAAGTCCTGCACAGCTCTTGGAGAGAAGAGCAAGCTCACAGGCGTCATGGCAGTTGTATCCAGATCTCCTTGAGTAATAAATCCCCTGTGACAACTGTTTGCATCTCCTCTTGGCAGTACATAGCTCACTTCATACTGCTGTTCATTTTTTCAGGAGTATCTGCTGAGATGGGTCTGAGGACACAAAAGCAGGTAGAACATAGGTTCAATGTACAGAGGTGGTAATAGACATCAAACAGATCATTACAGTATTAAACTTATAATTACAAACTGAGGCAAGCATTCTGAAGAGAAGGAGTATGGTTCCATTATAGCAGATCAAAAAAGAATCCATGATGGGCAAAGTGGTCAAAATATTTGTTCAGAAGAGAATGTTTCAGTTTAGATCATAAAGGCATGAGGATCATGCTGTGGAGCTTGGTTCTCATAGAAGATCAATAGGAAACCATGGAAGATTTCTAAGTGGAGACTAAAAAAATAGCTGCAGCAGAGAGAACAGATTGAAGGGCTCAGAGTAGATGTAGGGAGGCTAGTCAGCAACCCCTTCCCATAGTCCAGCCTAGGATGATGGTAGCTTGGATCATGGCACTAGCAATGAAATGGGAAGATGTGGTTGAATTTGAGAGACATCTGGGATATAAACTGGCAAGACTGTGCAAGGTCCAATTGCAGGAGGGCAAGAATGATTTTACCACACTTTCTGACTAGCAATGGATGGTGGTGTAGTTTAGAGGCAAAACAAATATGAACTTTACACAAGAATGGTTCACCTCTCTGGCTAACACTGTCTACAGCAAAATGTTCAAAATAGGTAAGCTAGCTAGTCATAATGAAGAAAGGATCCTTACTAGGTATTTTTATGCCCTTTCTTTGTGCATTCAAATTTACAGATAGTCCCTAAACTGCATGTTCCATGCCTATCATTAATTAAAGATGAGGGGATGATAATACGTTTTCTGAGGAATTATCTTGGCACCTTAGAATTTCTCACTAACCAAAGAGAGTTGTTCAGTCTGCTCAATCACAACTTAGTTCTAGACTGTGGTTGTTTAAAAGGCCAGGCCCACGCCCTCTGGAAGGGCACAAATACTTTGGCTGTGGCATGGTGTTACAGAATACCTAAAACTGGGATATTTATAAAGCATAAAGGTTTATCTCGGTTCATTGTTCTAGAGGCTGTGAACTCCAAGAACACAGTGCTGCATGTTCTCAATCTTTTACCCAAAAGCCAGTTTCCATACTACAACTCTTCCCAAAGTAATTAACCTAGCCCCACAAAAGTGCTCTATCTTAATCCTTCTTAACGACATAATCACGTCTTTAAGACCCATCACCTGGCACCAACACGATAACAATCAGATTTCAACATGAGTTTCAGGGAGACACAGTACATTCAAGCCACAGAACATGGCAAAGATCTCTAGTGCCTTGGTGCATCATTCTCTGTTTTCTGTAATGTGGTCCAGCAGTGAAAGGAAGGCCAGAACCCAGGTCTCTATTTCTCTCTTAAAGTATTAAAGTCCTCACTCAGGCCACCAGGGGAAAGCAGAATTGTACTGGCTCTATTTCCTACTGTTTCTGATTATAACCCTCTCAGGACTCTCCTCTCTTGGGGATGTAGGCCGAGATTTGTGCATGAGTTGAGGAAAAGAGCTCTGGTATGTAGTTCTAAACTAGCTCTGCCTCCAACAGTTTATATTCCCCTGGGAAGCCCACCTTAATACTTTAAGTATCAACTTCCTCATCACCAAAGCATAGACCATCCTTTGTGCCTGGCAGTTTTTCTATAAGGTAAAAAAGAGTTGATCTCATTTGTTATGTCCTCCTCCTTGAAATATTTTCTTCACTTGCCTTCTGGGAGGCATTATTCTGCTGATCTTTCTCCTATATCATTGGATGTTGCTTCTAAATCTCTGCTGATTCCCACTTTGCTTCTTCACCTTTAAAATTTGACTTTCCCTAAGGCTAAGTCTTTGGGCCACTTTTCTTCTCCCTCTTCCGTACTCCCTAGTGATCTCATCAATCCCTGTGACTTTAAGCATTACTTACACCCTAGTCTATATCCACAGCTGCAATATCTCAACTTATTAGCTACTTTCTTTCTTCCCACATTTCCATTTATACTTTAAGGCTAATATGTCTAAACCTGACCCTTAATTTCTTGCTATCCATCTTTCCTTCACTATTTCCCACCTAATTTATGTTAATACTATTTTCTCCATTTTATTGAGACCAAAAAGCACAGGAGTAGTGCCTGGTCCTCACTTCTTCCTTCTCTAAGAGCATTCCATGACCAGTAACTGTGGACACTTCCCTTAAGGCACACCCTGAGTCCAACTACTCCTCCTGACCTCCACCAGCACCATCCCGCCCAGTGGACCATTTTCCATCTCCAATTTCTTCAGGTGCCTCCTAAATGAACTGTCTGTCTATTCCTGCATGTTCTCAATCTTTTACTCAAAAGTCAGTTTTCATTCTACAACAGGTTCTAGACTATGTCACTTCCTGCCCTTCACTGCCTGGTATGTCTCTTCCCACTTAGATCAGTTCCAAAGTCTAATTAACCTTGAAGTCCCTTGGCCCACCTTTCCATCCTTACTCCTACTCCTCTCCCCCTACTCACTGAATGAAGCCACACTACCACTCCCATCCCTTGAACATATAGCACCCTCCTGACTTCTGGCTTTCTCACATGATGAATCTTCTTTCTGCAGGGCTCAGCTGCCTCCTTGCTTCATTCAGGTCTCTGCTTTAGTTTAGCATCAATTCATCAGAATCCTCCTTGACCACTTTCTTAAAACCCCTAACCTGATCCCTCTTTAGCACCTTACTCTGACTTATTTTTTGTCAGTATGTGTATCCCTATTTGACATGGTAATTCTCAGTTATTTAAATCTTAGTCTCTCTATAAAAAAACCAAACAAACCAAGATCCTAAGGGACAGGGCTATGTCTATCTCATTCACTGCTGAATGGCCAGCATGAAAAGACAGTCCAGCTCACTAAACATTTGTTGGCTAAATGAATTAGTGAATAAATGAATGCCTCGTTCTATTTAAAGGAGGCTAAAGAAAGAATCACCTGTAAGACCCAAAAAGACTACAAAGGAAAACTCTGGCTACCAGAAAATATTGCCTGAGTTTTGGAGCAGGTTGAGAAAGATTGAGGGGGAGGAAACACTAGGAATAAAAAAAGGAAGCTGCAATTAAAAGGAGGCAGGGAAGTTACAGTGCCTTGCTGAAAGAAAAGACAAAAAACAAGAATAAAGAATAAGGATATTGAGCTTAAATACTTCCTCAGACCTTAGAGCCACTGAAGTGTGAATGTATATAATATAATCAGGAGAAAGACATTATAAAAGGGTATTGCACATTAGGGAAAAGCAAAGGGAGAGAGCATAGATGGAAAAGAATAAAAATATGACTCTACTGTGTTTACAAAAAGCTATGATGTTCTTAACTGAATGTTTGCGTAAATGGTTTTGGTTTTCCTGGTGAGGGAAAAGGGGCTGCAAATCATGTGTGTATACTACGGAAATTCATTTTGCCATTTTTGAAAAGCTCATGAGAAATGAATGCAATAATGGATGTGGAAGTATAAAGTGTTTTGCAAACGAAAGTTATTGTCATGAAAAGAATGCAAAGCAATGCTGCTAGGATGCGAGGGTTAATGTTTGCCAGCCTACTCAGAATTCTGAGCCCAGAGTCCAGGGCTCAGACCAAACCCAGAGCTCCTGTTGCCGGATAAATGAGGCAGCCGGTGATGGCTCACTAATGTTATCACTGCCAGTGGGAGGTACGGGAAGGAAGAAGGAGAGATGCAGCCCCTGGAGAACTGTTAGCCCTTTAGGATGCAGAGTTAATTTACCTTTAATAGGAATATTTTAGGACATCTCGCCTATCCAGAATAATACTGGTAATACTGACTGTGAAGCATGTGGATGAGCAGATGCAAAGGTAGCAGAAAGGACGTGACTTGGAATGCACCTGAGCAAGGAGACACTGTCCCTGATCCACCAGGAGATGATACTGTGACTCCTCCACAAATTAAAAATGATGACAGCTCCAACTTGAAAAATGGCTCTGGCCCTTGACCTCTTCGATGATAGGAGAAAACTATACTCCCCACATTCTCTCCTAAGTTTTGGCACCGAACTCTAAAAGGCACAACCTGAAGCTGTGTTGGAAATGAATTTAGAGAGCTCAACGGCAGAGCTGAAGTTACTCTGAGGGTGTTCTTTGAAGTGAGCTCTGAAATCCTGAGCTAAGAAAGTCAGTGATCCACTTCCCTTGTTCATTCGATCCATCTTTGGAGAGATCTGAGCACAGAGTTGGGCCAGGAATACCAGTCCTAATTCTCCCCAGGTTAGAGGGAAGGAGCCACATTTTCACTGCAACAAGTGATCCTCTAGACACTTCCTGCTAGAGACCAGCACTGGGACAACTAAGAAGGCCCAGCTTCTGCATTTATTGGCAATCCTCTTCCCTTTGTATCTTGGTAGTCATTCCCTGAGAGCCTCTCTCACCTGGACACATGGGAATGTCACGTTTGCAGACACATATGTCTGCTTCCATCATGCAATTCTGGAGTCTACCTCCCACTGGCCTGCAGAAACCTGGATTCTAAGGCTGAATTTCTCTATGAGAACATGGGACAATCTTGTCTCCTCATTCAAATTCTCTGGGCCAGGGCTACTGGACAGATCTATCACATGTCACTTTTTCAAGCCTAATAATGCCTTTTCCAGACATGTTTCCAGGATGAGAAGTCACACTTCCTCATGGTTCTGAAACAATATTTACAACTTTTTCTGTGCTTTCTACCCCAAGGGCAGAAGACTTCCTGGGTGGGTTCTGCTTGGGACGAGAAGACTGATGGGAGCAGGAAAATGTCCCTGCTGTGTGGTTGGACTTTCCTGGAGAAATAATTAGAAATTTCCCCGATGCAGTAAAAACAGTCACTCTTAGCCAAGAAGACTATCTTGTATTGCTTACTCAAAGTTTTATAGTTCTTCTGGATGCTTGGGGTGGGTGTGATGATGAATCCACGAATCCAGTGGGTATCTGCCACTTGCTTGCCACAGTCTCAGTGCTCTAGAGCTTTTATCAGTCAGATAGGTTAACCTTATACTGAAGTAGCCCATGACTTTTCACACTTTGGAAGGGTCAAACTATAAAAGTGTGTTCCCTGCTTATGCTACCTGCTCACTGAATGTGGAAGAGGGTTTGGTTCATTGGAGAGACTCGAGCTCATGGAGGAGCTTCCACATTAAGCATGCTGGGTCATTATATAAAGAAGAAAACATGTATCAAGAGGGTCTCAGATCAGCAATGCAATGTTACAGTCTAAAGATAACACATGTTCAAAGTACACTGGTCCAAACTAGCCATTCGGATGCATCCAATCACAGGGGGACCAGAAAATGAAATCCTACCCTGCTCCAGAACTGGAGAGAAGCAGATGCTTTTGGCAAAAAGCACTAATGAAAACTACCAAGTACCTGGTTTGAAAAATGGATCCTGAGTTCCAAATCCTCCAGGGAAATACATAGCACCATTTGCTTTAGGCTCCAAACCAGTTTGCTTTTTTTCTCATTAAATCTAAAGCCAGGAGAAACACTTTGATAGTTCCAATGGCAATAGGAAGTTCAAAAGAGGAAGAAGTAGCTAGAGGGTCATCTGCGGAAAAGATTTTTGTCACCCTCTGGTGACATTTGTGGAGCAACACCATGTACCATGACTGTGGCTCCTGGAAGCATGACATTTAAATATTCACTGATTCCATAGAGTGTTGCACAGGTCCCAGGATGTGCTCAGAGCTGACCACAGAGCCAGGATGGTCAGTTGCTCTGTATAAAGTGAGGCTGACAGATGCCCCACACAGACAGATACCCAGCTCACTGAGGGTACAACCCCCCCACCTGCCAGACACATATGAAATCTGAAAGTTCAGCTCTTCCCCCAGTAAAGGCCAAACTGCCTCAGCCCATAAGGCTGAGCCCCATGACTAGCTCTTGTTTTTCTTCAAATTTACACTGAGTGTTTTTTACTCACTTTTTAGTTGTGTGATAAATGTTAGTGGTAACAGGTACACAGCCTCCTGTCTACTCCTTTCCGAGTACACATTGCTGGAGCCTAGGAGCAGTGCTAACTCCAGTCTAGCTCCATGTGCCCATCTCTCTGAGATTTTTCACAGATCCTCCAAGGATCAGAATCCCAATCCTAGCAGAAGCTACTTGTGGAACACTATCTTCTTTCCAAGCCAGTGCAAAAATGTAAATGCAATAACTAAATTCATCATAGAGGGGGGTGTGTTCATTCCTCCTTTTGAGGAGGAAAGCCGGGGAGAACCCCGGCTTCAGTGGGAAGGGCCATTTGGGATCTAATTAAGTCAAGAATGTGAGGCTTCTGGGAAGCAAGGCTGGCACTGGGCAAGAACACGAGAGGGACAAGAGAGGGGTTCACCCAGGAAGAAGCTAGCCACTGACTGAATCCCTGAGAATCATACTAAAGCTAGACTAGCCACTTTGTTGTGGGAAAACAGATGGCAGTGGCAGTGTGCCTTTCCCATGACCACATAACTAGTTATTGGAAAAATGAGGATAGGCTTTCAGGAATGCTGCCCCAGTGCCCGCCTTGAATTGCATGTCAAATGGGCAATGGTGATGGCTGCAAGATTCAGGCAGCCAAGAGGCACATAAGTCATCTCTGGACCTGTGATTGAAGAAGTGACCAAGACAGAGCAGCTGAGAGGTCATTGTTCAAATTATTTGGCATTCTGAAGGAAAAAAGCTACAAGTGCCCCAGGCCCACCATGAAAAAAAAGGGTAACATGTAGATTATTCCTTTCATAAGATTAATTCTGCCCTGATTTGTCATTTGGGGCTCTTGGGGAGCTTCAACTGAAACTGAAGGTTTGCTGCTTATGTATAGTTGAAAAGAAACAGTTAAGTCATAATTTTTGACCTTGGAAACTTTTTTCCTTTCACAGCCTGTAAAGACTTTAATTTGTGACACATACAACTTCAACTGCATTAAGAAGGGAAAAAATGAATTATTGGGTCTATTATTCCATTTTCCATTGCTATAAAAAATCAGAGAGTGATTTTCTTTATAAAGAAAAAGGGTTGTTTAGCTCACAATTTCAGAGGCTCAAAGTTCAAGTAGCATGGTGCTGGCTCTGGTGAGTGCCCTCCTTGCTGCATCACACATACCAGGAAGAAAGGCATCACGGCAAGGGCACCTGTGAGAAGATAGATCTCATGGTGAAGCAGGAAGCTGGACACTAGGGAGGGGCTAGTCTTGCTCTATTTTCAAAATTAATTTTTTTTAAATTCTTAAGTTCTTTTATTGGTACATTTTAGATATACAATACGTTTACATTTATCATTTGGTGTTTGTACCTGTACATGATGTATCTTGTACTCTAGTTTCTTGTTCTTTATGGCTGAGTAGTACTCTATTTTATAAAAAAACCCCACATCTTCTTCATCCAGTTTCCATTTGATGGGCACTTGGGCTGTTTGCAAGCTTTAGCTATTACAAACTGTGCCACTATAAACATGGGTGCACATATATCACTGTGGTATGATTCTTTTAATTCTTTTGGAAAGATACACAGCAGGGGAATAGCTGGGTCAAATGGGACCTCTAGTCCTAGTTCTTTGAGGTATCTCCATACTGATTTCCACAGTGGTTGCACTGGCAGAATGGATTAAGAAGCAAAATCCAACAATATGCTGCATACAAGAAACACACCTAACTCAAAAAGAAATTCATAGAATGAAAGTAAAAGGATGGAAAACAGTTCTCCACTCCACAGGAACCCAGAAGAAAGCAGGGGTAGCAATCTTATTTGCAGACAAAGTAGATTTCAAACCAAAGCTAATTAAGAGAGACAAAGATGGTCACTACATCCTTCTGAAGAGAACAATCCAAGAGGAAGAGATGACAATCATAAATACATATGCACCAGATATGAGTGCTCCCAACTATTCAAAACAAATATTAATGGACATGAAATACCAAATAAGCGCTAATATAATTGTAGTGGGGGACCTCAGTATTCCACTATCACAAATAGACCATTTAGACAAAAAATTAACAAGAAAATTCTAGAACTGAACTAAGTTATTGAACAAATGGACTTAATAGATGTTTACAGAGTATTCCACCCCACAAAATCATAATACACATTCTTTTCAGCTGCACACGGGTCATTCTCCAGAATATACCACATACTAGCTCATAGGACATGTTTAAGTAAATGTAAAAGAATTGAAGTTACCCCCTATATATTATCAGACCATAGTGCAATAAAATTGGAGATCAATAACATAAGAAACCACAAAATTAATTTTATTGGTATGCTTTTGATATACATTATGATCACATTCTTTGTAGGGAATTTGTAGAGTCACAAAAACTACAGCAATTCCTTCCCATAGCAGCATCTCCCATGACCTAATCACCTTCCACTAGGCTTTCCTCTTAAAGGTCCCATCACCTCCCAAATCTACCATATTGGGGAGCAAGCTGCCAACACATGAACCGTCTGTGGACACACTCGATCCCTATCCTACTATTGGCCAAATAACTGAAAAGTCAAAGATGTTGCTTGATTCAGATATCAACTAAACTGCTGGCCTCAGAAATCTTTATTTTCCTTCATTTTCTTCACTCTTATGAAGTTGAATCTTTTCATAGAGCAATGACATAGCTGCTCACAGGACCAGATACTCATTTTTACAACCTAGTGCCACCAGTGGAAAGACAACAGCTCAGAAAACATCCCACAGCTGCCTCTCATTGGCCAGGCATAGGTCATTTTTCATCCTGAGCCTACAGCTGTTTTAAGACAAGCAACACAGTGAACCAACTCCCCATATGACTCTTCCTCCTTCCCTCAAGTGGCAATCACTGAAAAGGAAAGGAAATGATTGCTACAGAAAATAAGAATGCTATTTCTAGAGAAAGAATGGATGGATACATTGATAAGCAAGCAGAAATGATTATCACTCACTACAAACACCTGCTGATCTTCTATACCACTAGTTTCTGAAGTGCTGTGCTGTATCCTCCTCTCTTTCAATCTCTCTCTCTCTCGCTCTCTCGCTCTCTCATCATTAGTTACTGGTGCTAAATGCCTATTTGTTTAATTCAGTGAGGTTATTTTTGGGTCTAAAGAGGCTGAACCCAAACAAGTACAGGATGTCCCCTCTCCAGTCAAAAAACAAACACAGAAAAAAGTGAGACTCACTCTAAGGTGGATAATTCTTGTGCTTTTTGGAAGATGTAGGCCCTCTACTAACAATGGTATACACTAAGTTGAAGTGTATAAAGTCTTTGGGTTGTTTATAAAGTGCAGTTGCTTAATCCAAATTTCTTTCATTCAAATTAAATGTCTCTGCTTACCTAATTGTTTACAGAAATTCACACAAATGAGATTAACATTTAAAAACACAAGATAATTAAGTCTGATTGCTCCAGAGCAGGTTGATGACAGCCCTGGAAATGTGCCAACACTAATTGGCTGAAGATATTTCCCATACAGTTAATTGCAAATGGTCATTGAAAGCCCTTGAAATTAACTTAGGTCCCCTCAGCTGGAGTGTGGAGAAGGGATTTAGAAGTGTGAAGGAGACCATGGGTTGTAGAGAGGACCCACCAGGGACATCTGGTCCTTCCTGTCCCAGACAGCTGTTCAACTAACATTGTCAAATCTTGTCACTTCTCTGGGTGTTGGTTTTCTGATCTGTACATGGCTGTGCTAAGTAGGGATAGTGAGGTCATGTCAGAGCGGCATGAGCTGACTTTCTGTGATCTCCTCCAACTTTGACTATTCTTTGACTTTGTGCAAGGACTATGCTGGGAGTGGCAGGGACAGAAAAAGATGACTGAGTCTTTAAGGCACTTGCCAGAGATATATGGGTAACTTTTTAAAAGACAAAATAAAGTAGAGAGGGATACTGGTTATAGAATGATGGGGTGAAGGAGAAGATGGATTACCAGGTCAGGAAGACTAGGAGAATCAAGGAAACTTCATTAGGAATATTCTCTTGAAATGAGGCCTTAAAAGAAAAAGTTGTGCAGAAAGACACACATGTGCATGGTGTGTTAGGAGAAGCCTCAACATTTGGTGAGACTGGAGCATTCTGTTGTTGAGAGATGTTCTACTTTTTGTGTGCCAAGGACTAGACTTTCAGGCCCATTTCCTAGCAGGTCTCATATGAGACAAGGCATCCTAAAAGAACTGGAGATCACTGTGGCTCAGGAGGAAGAAGCAGGCATCAGGGTACAAAGTAGCCTGGTAACCAGGTTTTCTTCCTGTCCCTTCAGCAGCATTATGTTCCAATATCTACCCTAGTGCTTGGTTCTTACTGTAAATCAGATCTCCTCTACCTCAGAATCATTCCTCTGTATGGAATAGGCATCAGATGATTGCCCTCCACCTTCCTAATTCAGCAAATAGCTTCCCATGCCTCCGAATAGCTCTGCATCTTCCCCCACTCTGCAATTTTTTGTTTTTACTTTGGTTTTCCACAATAATGAACAAAATCCAGCCCACATATCTAGATAACATCCTTGCAAAGGCAAATCTAGTTAGCCTTAACTACAAATACCTGTTACTGACCAGATTTTTGATTGTGTATCCAGTACTAGTCAGACAGTCACATGTAGGACAGAACATGGACACTTGTCAGTGATGTTCAGGATTCTTTGTCTCTATGAGCAGCTGTAAGAAAGGACTTCTCAGCACCATTTTACAGTATTTGGTAGATTGGTATTTCTAATATTAAAAAGTATAAGGAGATAAAAGGTGGAGAAAGTGGCTTAGAATAAGTGCATCGAAGAACCTGAATTTGAAACCAGTGAGTCTCAACCTTGACCATGTATCTATTAGACTCCTCTGGAGAGGGCTATCTTCAGGTTCTAATTCATAAGGTCTGGGGTTGGGCCTGAAAAATCTTATTTCTGGCAAGTTCTCAGGTGATGCTGATGCTACTTGCCCAGGGACTGGGTAATTTATAAAGAATAAAAGTTTATCAAAGGCTGGAAATCAAGGAGCATGGGACTGGCATCTGGTGAAGACCTATACTGTGTCACAACATGGCTTAGGGCATCGCATGGCAAAACAGAGCAAGCATGCCCAGGAGACCCTGATTTTATAGCAAAGCTACTCCTTCCCTCAGTAACCCATTAATCCACTCATACAGCAGAGTCTTCATGATCCAGTCACCTCATGAAGGTTCAATCTCTCAACAGTGTTGCACTGGGGAGTGTTATGGCTTAGATCTAAAATGTTCCTCAGAATTCTCACATGTGTGGGAGGTGATTTATATCACGGTGGCACTAGAGCTGACTTGCTGTTAGGTGGTAGGGTCTAGGTGGAGGTGAGTCTCTGGAATGTGACCTGGTAGGTGTATTCTTGGCCCTGGTTCCTTCCTTTATTCTCTACTTCCTGGGTCCATAGGTTAAGCAACTTTTCTGACCATTCCCTTCCACCATGTTGTTTCTCCCAACCATGGCAGTCAGCCAACCATGGACTAAAATTGTGATCCCTAAAAGAAATCTCTCCTCCTTTAAGTTGTGGGTACTGAGCTTTGTGTCCAAGTGACAGAAAAATGACTAAACCAGGGACCAAGTTTCCAACACATGAACTTCTGTGGCACACCTTGAAGCATACCTTCACTTATTAGTACAAGTAGTATACACACACACACACACACGCACAAAGAAAGGAGATTTACTACCTCTATGAAGCCAAGGTTCAGGGAAGTTGGGCCTAATGTCAAGCAGCTCATAACAAGAAGGCTTAAGCACTTGATTTCAGATCCTCCCTGCTATTGCTATCAGGTGCTGCCCATCAGCCTAGCTGTAAATTCACTCAGCCTGAGGAAAGTTTTCTCTAAAAGATGAAAAGAAGTTTCTTCAAACTTCTGAATGTGAAAAATAAAATTTAATAAAGTTTTTCAGGGAAAATTTCATTGTGACCTTGGAGTAGAGAAAAAGGGGCTAATCATAAAGATAGATATATCTATAGCTATATATCTATATAGCTATAGATATATAGATATAGCTATAGATATAGCTATATATCTATACATAGATATATTTATATATTGAACCACATAAACACATGTGACCCCAGCACTCAGGAAAACTGAGGTAGAAGGATCCAAATTTAAGCCCAGTCTGGGAAACTTAGTGATGTAGTAAGACCCTGTCTCAAAAATAAAAGGAATGGGGGATATAGTTTAGTGCAAAGGCCTTAGATTTCATCTCTAGTACTGCAGAAACAAACAAAAAAATGATAAATTGGCCAATATTCAATTTAAGAAAGTTTGTTTATCAAAAGACACCATTTTGAGGGCAAAAACACATCTGATTTTTTCATGGACAAAAGATCTGAAGAGGATTGTTACAGAAGAGGTTGTCCATGTGGCCCTTAGACATGCTTTTAAAAAGTGCCCAACTTTATCAACTTTATAAATCACCAGAAAAATGCAAATTAAAACAGTAATGCAATACATTACATCATCACCAAGTGAAAAATAGAACTGTTTTTTTTTCCTGCTAGTACAACTTTCTTATTTTATGAAAAAAATAAAACAAAAATTCATAACAAAATAAGAGAATAACAATAGTTAGTACACTGTGTATCCTAATCTTAAAAGCAGTTACTCAGAGTACAAGAAATAGACCAAATAAGACTTTAACAAAGAAAAAACAAACAGATAATAGCACAAAACTTGCTTTTCAATGAACTAAGAAAAACTAGAAGTATAAATGAAACAAATTAACATATATATTAAAATATTTTTGAAATAATGTAATAGATAATTTGGGGAATTATTTGAACTTCTCCCTACTTCCTGTTTATTGATCTTTTATTTTGCTCTTTATTTGTATACACATATTTTGAGTTTCTCCTATAAGAGAAACCATGCGATATTTAAGCTTGTCTGTCTGATTTATTTCACTTAACATTATGTTCTCAAGTTGCATCCATTTCCCTAAACATGCCTCAAGTTTATCTTTATTGTGGCAGAGTGGTACTTTATAGAAGTGTTTGCAAAGAGCAATCAAAGCTCTCATATGCTGGTGGTGGGAATGTAAACCGACACAATCACTTTGAATAACTATTTGGCAGTACCTACTGGAGCATAACATTTTCATACCCTATGCTCCAGCAATTCTATTTCTATCCTAAAGAAATGTGTACAAATACCATTGCAGCAGCATCTGTAATAGTTCAACTGAAAATTACTCAAATCCACATAAGTAATAAAATGGATAAATAATGGCATATCCATACATGAAATACTATACAGCAATGATAAGTTACAAAACAATTACACACACAGTAGATGCATGAATCTTACAAAGAATATTGAGCAAATGAAGGCAGACACAATATATATGGTCATGTGCTGCATAAGGTCTTTGACAGATCATATATACAACAGTGGTGTCATAAGATTATAATGGAGCTGAAAAAAGTTCCTATTGTCTAGTGATGTTATAGTCACTTAATGTCACAGTGCCACATATTACTCATGTGTTCATAGCAGTGCTGTTACAAACAAATCTACTGTCCTGCCAGTAGCATAAAAATATAGTAATACACTTATGTATGGTATACAATTTTTAACAAGGGTAATATTACTGGTTATGTATTCACTATTTTATACTTGGTATCATTATTTTAGATTATACTCCTTTGACTTATTTTTTAAAGTTTTATGTAAAATAGCATGTCATGTTAAGCTGGCAACAGCTTTGTACATCTTGTGTTTTCTGTGCCTCTTGATTGTGTCAAAAGGCCAAGTTTAATGACTGACTTGCATCACCTAGATTTGGTTAAGCACACTCTATGATATTCCTGAAATGATAAAATCACCTAATGACACATTTCTCAGAATGTTTCCCCCTTGCTAAGTGATGCATGGCTATGTATATAAAGAAGGATAATCTATGCTATGGGAAGCCAGGATGGTGCTCACCCTGGTAGGTGTCACAGGGACTGCAAAAGGGGCGTAAAGGAATGTTGAACCAATGTTCATGTTATTTATTAATTCAGGTAGTGGTTACATTAATTTGTGACGATTCATTGTACGGCATTGGTAAATACACATTTCTGTATGTGCATTACACTTCGATAAAATATCTATGAAATTTCTCTAGTAGGCAGGCAGATGCACCACAGTTTGTGTACCTGATCCAGCTGTCCCAAGGTCCCAACACACTCAGCCTTTCTCCCCTTGTGTATCGGTAGATATTGGAAGCATTTTATGGATTTCTCATTAAGTAAGCAGTTAAGCTCAGAACAATCCCCAGTTGCCTGGCTCTTGGTAATAAAGACACTCACACTGAAAGCAGTTTTTAAGCATGTGCCAACCTGAACTCAAACTTTCAAATACCTTGTCTTATTCTGGCTCCATAGAGGCAGAATTCTGCAGTTTGCTTCATCACTTACATCCTGTCTGTCTGAAAGCTTCCTTTCTTTAGTTAAATGAGACACTCTCCTTCTGGCTAAACTAGGAAAGAACACATTTCCTGGGCTGTGGCTCTGCACTAAGGCATCCAAGCAGATGTGTGAATGAAAATAAGTATTCAAGCCTTGACATCTGTGAAGAGCAAAGGCTGAAAACAAGCAGGTCTACCTGCCTGGGCAGCTTGTCTTGTTTGGTTATAAGGTTTCCTATTTTAAATTTGAATTTGTTGCTAATATTGAAAAAATAATGTTTTACCTAAAACTGTAGATTTCTGGGTTCTCTGGAAAACTGAAGTACCATCCATTTCCCTAAGGCTCATGACCAGTCCGCTCCCCTAGCCTGCTCTGAGTCTTTGGCCCCATGTTGGGTCACAGTTTCTTTATTTTTATTTATTTACTTTTTATCTATCATTAACTTATTTATTTGTGGTTCTAGGAGACCAACCCAGGGCCTCATGGATGCTAGGTAAGTTCTCTGTCACTGAGCTATAACTTGAGCCCCTTTACAATCTTTAAAATACAAGAATTGAACTAGAGACCTAGAGTCTTCTCTAGCTTCCAATTTTTCTTTGTGATTTCAGTTAACTCAAGAGAAGTATGATATTTCAGGAGTAAACCATTCACTCCAAAACAGTGTATGAACATCTGCATGCATGCCCAAACTTGCCATGGTCTGTCCTGGCCTCTCTCCTTGAGGACCTGGGCTTAGCAGCCTTATTTTAGTAGATCTTGGAAAACAGAGACCATCAAAAAAAAATCACCCAACCATCAGAAACTTTTAAAAAGTTAGGAATGGTTTAATTTAGAAGTCTCAACAAATGTCCTCCTTTTTCATAGAAGTACCAAGAGGTCTCCAACTATTCTCACTCTAGACCTACTGAATCCAGGTCAGCATTTTAACAAGATCCTTGACTGATATATATGCCATCTGTGTTCAAGCCATGTTGTTCGGAGGCTCCCCTGGTTAGCTGCAGTGCCCTGGATTCCTTAGGAAGATCTGTGACATTTTGCTTTCATCTCTGCCTATCCCAGCCCACAGTCGGAGCAGGAGGAACATCACAGGTTTATTCTTAACCTTCTTCACTGGTGACACATGTCACAGATGACATTCACACTCATGTTCTCAGGGACAAATCCACAGGCTGCTAGCCTAGCTATGGGTGACTCCACCACTTCCTTTCTTACTCAAGAAATCATATGGAACTCTGGTGAGTGGAGGTGACTACTTCAGTTTATTATAAATTTTCTAAAGCAAATGATAGATATGTGTTTCTTCTGTCACTACCACTGAGCAACCAGTTCCTGAGATCCCTTCATGACTCCTCAGGACACATCAGTGGAAGGAGACACACACCCCAAAACAGTGGATCCTTGGAAGGAGAAGAGAGCTCTGGAAGGAAAGAGAGGAATTGTCTGTCCCCTTTTCACACAGATGCTAATGAGCCTCACCAGCTCTTAACCTCCTTGCCTGAAAGGCAAATGGGTAATGTGATGAGCTGTCATTGTTAATTACAGGGACAGCTGATGGGTCCAGAGGTGTCTGCAGGCACAGATTGGGCCAGAAAAGAGGTCTGCTAGGGGCAAAGTTTTGAAGAAGGCAGGCAAGGGACAAAAAACAGCCCATCCTCAGGTCAGTTTCTGCCCTGTGTGCCTGCTGGGCAGTTCCTTGCACCCTGCTGGCAGGTGAGGCAGGGTCTGCACACTAGCCAACCAGAAAAATGAAGATTGGGGTCTCTCTGACTGTCTCAGCAGCTCCAAGACATGCCCCATTGCAGAGAAGAGAAAATAGAATAAAAGTGCAGGCTAAGAGGGAAGGGTCTTGTGTTTCTGCTGGTGCTGATAAAGATTCCACTTTTCTTCAGGTAAATCAGAGTCCTGCTCCCCCAGGTCTCAGGTAAGTTATGGAGTCCATGATCTGAGATCAGGATGGAACTACAGGATTCCATCTGTTCCAGACCCCTGGGAATGGAGTCCATCTCTGCAAACAGAAGCCCCGCTTATGATCATTGGAACAAGACTGTGTGGGAAATGGAAGAATTAGATTTCTGCAGGCATTTCTGCCTTCTAATGTTGGAGGTTTCCATAGTCAGAGATGATGACAGTGGATACCTTGGGGCAAGAGACAAAAGGATAAGTTGTGTCCACACCTGACTGTTGGATGTTCCTTTCTGAGATGCAGTCATACTCCCTCTGTCCTGGCCAATCCTCTTCCATATGAAACCTTTCCTGCCGCCATTCATCCCCACTGTACCCCATCTGTCCTACAAGCAACTTTTAAGAAATCAGCCCATCAAATTATAGAAATAGGATTCTGTTTGCTACATACCATAAATATCACCTCATTATATTGGAAGGTTCTCAGAGGTAAAGACTGCATATCAAAACATGCCTTTTTCCTCTCACTGATTCTAGTAGAGTCCACTGGACGTTTTAGATTCTCTGTGTCCACTGACTGAGGAAAAGAGAAGGATAGAGGGAATTTGGAGGGATCCATTTCCAGAAGTAGACCTTGATCTTCCCCCTCCCATAAAAAGGTGAGAGGGGTATTTCTAATCTATGGGTAACATCTTTCTATTTCTGAATCCACTCTGCTCATCTCTCACGTCTGTGCCATAATTCCAGGCACGTGGTAAGTGCTCAAGGAATGCTGGTCAACTGAATGTAGCAAGGGAAAGAAAAGATAAAAGAAAAATTAAGAGAAGGGTTGAGAGATAGAGGAGTGAAGAAATGTGCCAGTCATTTTGCTTTGCACCATTCCTACCCTATCGTTCTCTGTTGTGTCTCAGGGTGGTTGTACTGTGGGAGTTCAGGGGTGACAAGAAGGGGCCAACACCTCCAGGATCCAAGATCCCTTCCAGCAGTGGTGGCGGTAGCAGCAGCAGGCAGCTGTAGCCTTCAGTGACCTCTTACTGCTTTCTACAGCTCATCAGAGATTTCTTTGAATAGCAGCCATAGCCTAGAGTTGTGCCAGCCACCATGGTGTTGCTGGGCTCTGGAACCTCTTACATGGGTTCCTTGATCCTCAAGGATAGCAGCAGCTTTCTGCTGTTTCTAATTCTGAAGCAGTTCATTTTCCTCGTTACAGCCCTTCCAATGAGTTTGTAATTGTTCCATGTAATGGCTCCACATGTTTGAAATATTTAGCATGGTTTCTGTTTTTCTGGCTAGAATCTGAATGATAAAGGGAAGAAGCCAGAAAAAAAAGTATAAAGAAGGAGAAAGGTAAAAGAAGGAAGAGATAGATGGTGTGACCAGAAGCAAAGGCCAGATCTGACTAAAAATGTGCATTGATTCAGAATGCAACTGTGTTCAGTCCCAGGCTCTCCATCCCTAGAGTGCTATTCGACTCAAACAAGACTATCCTTTCTGGATGGTGCCTTGGAGGCTGGACTTTCCATCTTCCCACCCCCAACTTTGCTCAATAATCCTACAATCTCATGCACAGCTGGGAAAACAGTTCTCTCACCCCTGTTCTTTCTGTTTGAAGGGAGGGATCAGCTATTGCCTCCAGCTTCTTCAAATCTGAATCCAGATCTTGAATTCTTGATTGCGTGTGTTGTGACAGGTGTCAAGAACTCCTCACATGCTTCCCTGGCCTAAGTAGACTTTAAATAATTTGATCTTCCTGTAAATAAAAACCTAACAAAGAAACAGCTGACTTTACCATGTAAATTCCAGCCCTAGTTGCAGGTATCTTCATTCCCAACCAACAGGATTGTCATGAGTTCATGCGAAGGAATGGTGTTAGCCAAGGGTGGCAAGGGCTCCAGGGGGACTGGGTCAGGCAGCTGCTGAGCCCAGGTGAACACTTAGTACTTTCTCCTCCTTCCATGTCCTGAGTCAGGGAAGGTCATTCTCATCCACCTCTATGCTGCCAAAGCCTCTACCTCAGCCTGTTCCATTTCCTCACTAGGTTCTTTATTGAATCTTCTCTGCTTGTATACTCCTCTCTTCCCTGTGCCATACTCACAATAGCTTCATCTTTATAAAGCAAAGGTGAGGTCATGAGCTGAGAATGTGCAGGTAGAAATCCAATCAGGGACTTGGGGAGCTTGAGACCCTCATTAGGTGGTGAAGGGAACTATTGGTGTCAGTGAAGCCCCTACTGAGATCCAGTAGCAATGATCTATGGGTGACCTCCCAGGAGTGGGTGATAACTCTCTATAAAGACTCTGTGGCCAAGGAGTGGAGAATAATGACAGTGCAATTGATTCTGAGCATGACCTCAGCAGAGCAAATAGTCATAGAGGTGAAGAATTCAATGGGAGTTTGCAGCAGTGTTGTGGCTAACCAAGAACCTATGCCCTGTGAAGTAACCAACTGACCACCACCAACTCTTTCTGGAATCCACCCTATTCCCTGCTCCATGCATATACACATACATAATTCCTGATACAGTCCCTGACTCACTCCCATGGTTTCACAGTTTGAGAAGTTACTAAGAAGTTTGGGAAATTACATTTTGTTGTGTCTTTCAAAAATAAATAAGGACTAACATCTAAAATTATATCTCTTTGGCTTAAAATTGGACCAATTCCTAACAGTTTTAATATGGAACATTATGCATATTCCTAATCTTAGAATGAGCTGTTGGTTTTTGTTTTGTTTTGTGACAGTGTGGAATGAATCCAGAGCCTTTGCACTGAGTTACATCCTCAGCTCTTTTTTATTATCTTTTTAAAAATTTTGAAACAAGGTCTCACTGTATCAGAGTTGTCCAGGCTAGGCTTGATCTTGAGGTTCTCCTGCCTCAGCCTTCTAGAGTGCTGGGATTAAATTTATGGAAGAGAGATTGTCCCTCAGTTTCTCCACACATCCATTCCCTAAATTTCAAATTAAGAGAATTACTTGTCTTCCATGGTAAGTATATTGGGGTCATCAATTAATTGTCATAAGCAGGGCCCCTTGCATTTGCATGTCTCTTAACTCTAGTTAGCTCCACTTGCAGTGCACCACAGAGGATTGGTCCAAGTCCATGGAGGAGGCTATACCAGAGAAATACGCTCACATCTGAATTCCAATAGGATTTGGGGTCCTCCAGGCCCTGAACTAATATGGGATAGTATGTTCTGGTAGGGGCATCATGAAGACTGGGAGTCCAGCTGGGCAGAAAAATGTAGCCATTTAAGAGATGAATTTCTAGCCAGGAGGATTCCAGGAGCACTGTAGGGGCAGGTTTAAAAGTAGCCATGAGGACAGATATCAGCTGTGGAAGGATATGTCCCATAGAGACCTGGGCAAGCAAACCCTAAGTCCAGAAATCAGGGAGTCGCAGGAGCAGCAAGTACAGAATCAGTGCTGTGGTTCTCTTCCCCTTGTGTTTGAGGAAGACAGGGCTAGAGACAGCTGCTCCTGGCTAAGGTGGTATGACTGAGGCCTTTTGGAGTCTATGACCCTGGGATTGGAGGAGGCATCTGAGGAAGTGAGGTGAGGCAGGCTAGGAAGATGGCTCAATGTACTCACCAGGAAAACAGCACATGCATCCAGCTTAAATGGCGGGACATCTAGTTGGGCTGGTGGAGTGACAATGAGGATGGACAGGGGTGTAGAAGAGGACAGCTGGAGAGAAGCTTGCTTTGTCTGTACCAGAACAAAACATAGCAAACCTGATGGCTAAAAAGTCCTCATCAGGACAAAGTCAGAACTGTAGAAAATAGCCTAGAATTATTTTAGCTTTGATTTCCGACCAGAGATTTTGAATGGACTTATGTGAACAGTGTCTTAAGGGACGCAGTCTAAAGATGAATTTTCTCAAAGCTCTGGTTGACAGAGTAGAAGAAAAAGAGTTTGGCTAGATTAAGGCAAAGATAAATGAGTATAAATTATGTGTCAGGTAGTTTATCAGTTTGAGTGGGAGAATTAATCTACAATATGTGTGTCTCTGAATGTGTGGGGATATATACTGCAGAAATAGCAGTGAGGCAGCATTAGGGTTGAGAAATGGTGCAATTAAAAGAGTCAAGAATCACCTCTGTGACGGCTCCTGCATCATCATTAATTCAGCCACATTACTTTCCACAAACATTGCACAAGGTCCTGTTTGCAGCCTCCAACGACTCACAGAGGAGGACCAGCTGCCAGCAGCATCTCAGAAGCTCCTTTGGGAAATTAGTGATTTTCCTACTTGACCAGCTCCTAATTTAACCAAGTCCTGCCCAGAGCAGCTGTAACTATTTGTATACTATAACCCTGGAGAAGCTACTAGGAAAAAATATGAAAGCAATTAGCTACCTAGTGGTGGTGAAGGGTTCTGTTTCCTAAATCTGGAATCCTGAAAATCTGCACTTTCAACAAGCCCTCAAGAAGTGCTAACATTGCTGGTCCCTGGAACACCTTTGAGTAGCAAGGATCCAGAAACCACAGATCTGAAACATTAGCATCACCTGGTAGTTTGGTAGAAATGCAGATTCCAAGCTGGAACACAGAACTCCTGGATCAGACTACATTTGAACAAGATCCCAAAATGATGCACGGGCTTATTCATGAGAAGTCCTCATGTCAGTGGATCTCCTTAGTTTCCTTTTAAAAGTCTTCAGTCTGTCTGAAATGATATGCAAAATTGTATGTGTGCACTTACAAGTTCTGACCTAAAACTGAAAGAGAGATAGTCAAGGAAAAATAGTCATACAGTAACCCAATGAAGGGAGTAAATAGCTGTAAACCAGGCTGTCTGAGCCGGCACCCGGTGTTTTCTAAATGATAGCATCTCTAATAACATGGGCTGGTCCATCGATCTGAGGTCCAGCAGTGACCTTCTCATGTTATAAGCTCTCTTATCTCATAAAAGATGTGCAAGTACAGCCAGTCTGCCTTACCCTTCCACATGTAGCTGGAGGTGCTAAAACAAATACACAGAGTATGGTGAGGTGAGGCCTTTGGTGTGCTTGACTCACAGGTCCAAGGGTGGAAGAAACCCATCACAATAAGGCAGCAGAATTAAGAGAAGAAAGTGACCTTGTTTCTTGTCTTTATAGTCACTAAATGCACTCAGAGAATGTAGAAGAGTTCGGTTGGTCATTTTCCTTGCCTTTAGGAAGAGCAGGTAAGTGGAGTTGGCAGAGAGACAGGCCCCCTTACCTGAATTTACCCTTGATAAGTAAAGACAGCAGAAGTTCCCATTCTTTCTAGGCTAAAGCACAGATAGTAGAATGGAATTGCAAAAATGGGGAAAGAGTCTATATTCTCTGGAGATTTCCCTGGCTACAACTCAAAGCCTAGGGTGAAGAGATAACAGTTTCTCAGAAAAGGCTCTTGGCCAGTTCAAGCTGCTGGTGGGTCCACAGATTCCTGGGCAGAGATGTCCAATCTTCCAATATTTAGTTATGGGGCAGTAGCTGCCACTATAGCTTCTTCCGCACAGACAAAAAATATGTAGCATAAACACAGTCGCTCTCTCACTCACTAGTGTACAGCTAATTGATACAACTGATGTCAAGATTAAATGGGATTATTCTGGTGCTAACTTTTTATAAATCCTAATGGTCATTTATTTATAGGTGTGGCCAGTCCTCAAAAGTTTGAGCCCTCCTCAATGACAAAGCAACCATGGCAGAGAGATTCTGATATGCTTTTTAGAGATATGTTTTTCTCTCATATGTAACGTCACCATTTACTGAGCTAAATATTCTATGTAGTTGTTTAGGAGAAGATTGCCAAAATGACCAAAATTTACTTTTGAGACTTGAAACACTGGGTCTCAGGAAGAAGACAAGAGATGTAGACTACAGTGACCATTTTTGTCCAGATATTGTCAAAGTGAGGCTTCCTTCCTTACCCCCAACACTGGAGCAGAAAGGGTAGATTCTGGGCAATACCTAGAAGGTTCCCCATTCAGGGAGCTTTAGAATCAACTTTCACCTGTATGTCATAGAGAATGCTCTCAATATGTCAGGATTCAGGAACAGTGTAGAAGCCAGGTGAGAACACCCAGCTTTCATTTGCATGAATGACATGGAGAGGCTCAATTATTGTCCTCCATTTGGACATTTGAAAGTGCTCAACAGGTGATTTGATGACTTTCTTATAGAAATGATGTTGGCTTTGCCCTAATATTTTGTATTGGTTTTGTTTTCTTGCTTAATCCACATGAAGTCCCCTTCTGAGCACTGTAAAACATTCCTACAACTCTCTATATTCAGAGGCAGGAACTGTGGATTTAGAGATGGATGGGGAATGGAAAGACAAGCCCCTGGATTTGTGCTTCAGTTAAGCTTCATAGAATCTGCCTGAGACCTGCCTTAGAGTAAATACACTGGTATGACAGGCACCCTCACCTTACCACAGCCTGGAATGGAATCAGAGCACACACACCCCACCCCCACAACAGTAAGCTCTTGGAAAATATGAAACCAAAAATCAGCAATAGTGTAAAATGCTCTGATGAGAACACTGAATGTGTTTAGAGATTGACTTCCATTCCCAATATCTCTCTGAAGAATGGAGGAAAATGATTTCACTTTTATTTGTTTTTTTCCACAGACAGCATATGACATATGCAGCAATAATTCCTGATCCTGTCAATTGCCAACATCTTCACCATTAACTATTTTAAATAAATATGTTTTAGAGGTAGAGCTAACAAAACTTGCTAATGGATTGCATAGTGAAAGTGATAAAGAGGTGGGAATCAAAAATGACTTCAAGTGCTTTGGCCTCAGCAATTAGCAAACAGCAGTGTCATCTACTAAGAGGTAGAGAAGGAACTGGTACAGTGCCTGACAGGAACTGGTACAACGCCTGACACTGATTTTGCTAAGAATTTATTTTCTCACTCTCCTACCAAACTATAAGCTTCATGATGATAGGTATTTTGTCTTCTTTGTATTTTTCTCTACTGTCCAGAACAATGCTTGGACTAATAATGGCATTCAATAAATATGCACTGCATGAATAAATTGTGGAAAATAAAAGGTAAATGCAAAAGTCACAGGGGAAAGAAATGAATTTGAGATGAAATAATAACAATTCAAATTGGGAAATGTTAAACTTAAACAGCCCAGGAAACATCAAATTGAAAACATGATATAAGATATTGACTACTGGAACTCAGAGCAGAGAAAAAAGATCAAGGCTAAAGAACAGATCAGGGACTCAGTGTCCAGTTGGTATGTAAGCCACAAAATCTGATGATATCAACAAGGAAAAAGTCTCCTTGGAGATAACAGGAGAGAGTCCTGAGGACCACTATCATTTGGGATCTAGAAAATAATGGAGAGCCAGCAAAGGGGACTAGGAAGAGACCCGTGATTATGTAAGAAGGAAACGGAGAGCTATCATTGTCTCAAAAAATCACAAGAAAAAGGTTTCAAGGAGGAGGAATTGAACTGTAGTGTGTACCATTCTAATGAGAATATGTGGAAAATAGGTGTCATTTTGTGTTTGCCATTAAATGAAATCCCACTGGGGGCCATGACTTTGCTATTACATCATTTAGGCCTAAGATTATGTCACCCCTGCCTTGTGATAAAGAACACGAGGAAGGTAGATGTGCTGTGGAGCAAGGGGCCCCAAGGAGACATGGATCTGTATCCCTGCTAATGACAATATTTGCCACTCTGATTGAGAGTCTGCTCCATGCCCAGTACAGTGCTAGGTACATAATGTAATATTTCCCATTTAACACTCACAACAACTCTACAAAATACTCATATTATGTAAATGTTACAGATTTTCCAAAATCATGATATTGGTCATTGTTAGAGAACAATATGGATTTTACTGTGGTGGATAAGAAGTGGACTTTGGATGTGGACCAATGTGGAATTGATTCCCTCTGCTCCTACTGGCTGGCAACATGGCTTCATCTCTTAGGATCTGATTCCTTGCCTGTAAGATGATCCAATTGGATTAGGAGATCATCACCATCACTTTAAATACCACATCCTATGAATGTAGGCATTTTCTTCAGTGTATTTCATTACATAATAAAAACTGTTTGCATTACATCATGATTGCATTCCTTGTGGGGAGTTGACACATGTACATAACACTTCTCAATTCTTTTGTCATCTCCTTTCCCTTCCCTCTCTCCTCCATCTCTTGATCCCCTTCAGTACTTCTGATTATCTTTTATTCTGCTCCTTATTTATATTAAAATAAATGTTATTGTAGGTATTTTTCTTCAAGGACACCACGCAGAAGAACAGGTGAGAATCTAGAGACTTCGACTCATGTGTGACTCTTGAGCAATACCCAAAGGTTCGTCCTTTCTGTTATCAAATTGTCTACCCAAAGTCACTGACATATTGATGACCTGTTGTTCCCACTGTTGCTCCAGCAGTCCTGGAACCAAGGACCAAGTAGGGATCCTAGATTATCCCTCCCTCTGTGGGCACAAGTCAAGGCACTCGCTGATGCTGTGCTAGGGGCAGATGCTGCATCTCTGCTGGTCTAATGCGGGCTTATCAGAACCATAGCTGGACAAGCAGATTCAGGGTTTGGGTTTTTTTTTTTTTTTGGAATTTTCTGGAAAGGAACTGAGGTAAATGAACTGGTTTGTTATGCAAAATGGCCAGGAACTCTCACTATACATTTAAGGGAACACAGAGATGTTGGTCTGAAGTTGGCTGGGAAGAAAGGGAAGGGGTGGACTAGATTCTGCACATTTCTCCTTACAATGGTCCATGGGGCTTCTAGTTCACTAAAGGACATCATACATGTTCTCTCCAAGGTAAAGGGCTGTGAAATAGAAGAGGATTTATTGTGCATTACTTCAGAGGATGAATGAGGACCAATGCATAGGGGTTCCAGTGAAAGTTAGTTAGAAGAGTAATTTGACTCTATCTATATCTCATTTTTCTCACCAATAAAATGTGATAAAATATTCAGAGTGTTTAGCATTTTGTCTATGCTATATTACCTTTATTTTTTTAGAATTAGTAAGAACATGCTGGGTGTGGTGGAACACACAAATAATCCCAGTATTCTGAGAGGTAGGAAGATCACAAGTTCAAGCCCTTTCAGGCAACTTAGTGACTTAGTGAGAACTTGTCTAAATTAAAAAGGAAACGGGGTGGGGGTGGCTAGAGATGTAGCTCAGTGCAAAGGCAATAGGTTCAATCTACAAACTTTTAGAAAGAACATCTTAATAAAATATTCTCACACAGAAGTCATGAGTTTCAGATCAGAAGTAAGCCTTTGACTGGAATTTGGGTAACTGATCATCTGACAAGGAAGAAAGATCTCAAGATAAAGGAGCTGGGCAACACCAGGACCCAAAGTCTGTGCAATGCCTCTCTGTGCTGCTCACTACCTGTAGATTCCCTCTGACTCATACTTCCAAAACAGAGGTTTGGAATTGCTTTATATTCCATTGACTTGTTTCCAGAAAAGGGAAAATGAGCAAGAAAATGTATAAAAGTACAAGAAGTTCTTTTACATGGATCCTCTTGGGGAAGCAGCTTCTGAAGCTGCTGAGTCGGAAGAGAAATGAACAGGATGCTGGGGCTCCAGCAACATGTTGCTTTTGGCCATGTCTACTGGGGCCTCCAGATCCAGTTGCCAGTCTCATGACTATCGGCTGATTAATGGTTAATTTCTCCTCCAGAAGGCCCAACCACCTCCATGGATGCAAAGCCTTAATCACCTATCCTTCTGGTCTAATGGAGATAGGACCTTAGGAGATACCACAGCCTGTCAAAAGGATTTTCATCATAGCCTCAAAGCCTATTCTTTGTATTATGGAGCACATGAAATGGGATAACTTATCTTGATCATTTTGATCAAGGCCAGGATGAGAGGTTGCATATCCTCACTGGCCTAAGATGAAATAGTTCAGAAAACATTTCTAGTGGAACAATCCCACTAGAACCCGCAAAGATAGACTCTAAGTGCCATAGCAATTGGAAGAAGAGGGAGACCACTGAAGACTGGAGGAAGAAAGAAAAACTTCCTGGAAGCAGTGACATCTGAATGAATCTTGAAATGATGATAGCAGTTCATGGGCATGAAGGTTTCCAATGCCCAGAGTCAGGTGGATCCTTGGAAAGCCCTTAACCTGAACCTCCTCAGCCACCCGCTATGAACAGATATACTTATTTGTCTCTTGGTCCTCCACCCAAAACCTGTGTTTTCTTCCACTCTGATCTAAACTGATACTTTTCTGAGATTCTCTGAGCACTTTGGAAAGAAAGAGTCTTCATCAAAGTCATTCATTCATATACCAGCTTCTGAGAAAATTCAGCATGAGAAAAGCAAAAGGCAAAAACCCAGGCCTTCAACACCCACAACTTAGCAGAGGAGAGGTTTATTTGGTTCACAGTTTCAGAGGTTTGCTGGCTCCAAGGCAGGAACATGGCAGAAGGGCATAATGGAACAAAGCTACTTCATGGTGACCACTCTTCAAAGGTATACCCCTACTGACCTAACTCCAACTGGGCCCAACCTCACAACGGCACATTCAGCTATGAATATCAGTGGACTAATCCCCAGATGAGTATGGTGTCTCAATGAATCACCTTTCCATGAGTCTCTTAATCCAGTCATTTTCCAAATAAGATAAGCCATTGCAGGGGGCAAAGGATTTAGCTCATTGGTTTTACCATCTGCCTCAAAAGGTTCAGAGTTCCATCCCCAGTACCAAATATATACACACCATTGCAGGGACAGACCATATCAAAAGTTTTCTGTTACAGGAGAAGAAATGGAAAGTTGACCACAGGGAATTAAATGCTTCCAGAATGGAAGACTAATTGTTTCATATTTCATAGATGAAAGGCAGTCACATGGCCACATCTAACATCAGAGGGCAAAAAATTAAAAACTTACCTGTGCCGAGAAAGAAAAGTCTTTTTCTTTCTTAGGACCAGGGTCAGGCTGAAGGTTAGCTTAGGTCAAAAAGGCCAAAGTTGAAACCAGGGTTCATAATTGAGGATGAGAAAGCTGGAGAGTGGTACTAGGCACCAGAGTTCTCAACTGCATAAACAATGTTCAGAGAGCTCTGTAACTACAGGAAGGAAACCATCTCATAGTCAGATCACCATGAACTCAGAGTTAGAGCTCCATTCTCTCTCTGTTTTCTCCCAACCTCATCTTCTTTCTTCCTTCCATGGTCCTCCTATTTTTTCTACAACTTCTCTTATCCTTCTTCCCCCACCAGTGTCCCAGCTCTCTATGAGAGAAACCACAGGCTTCTGAACCCTAAACATTTTCCACAAGTCTGTCCTCAAGAAGCAAGCACTAGTTCTATGGTACAAAGTCCATCACAGGAGGAGTTAGACAATTTTATTCTTTAAGGTGGAGTATTTATAGCTTTTCTTTTGCTAATATTGCCTGCCTATAAAGATGTACATGGAATTGCTTAATTGTACCTGAAAATAGTGCTTTTCTCCTGGGTTCCAAATCAGAACGTGAATGTTGAGGGTGGAAAAGCCACTTTAAAAACCTGTGTGGTCAGCATAAAAGAGATGAAATCACATTTGAAAGGAAGGGAGGTACTCTTTTTCTCCTTGCTAATCTGATTGATCAGAATCTAGGCCATTCATTGAGCCACATTTATGCAGGAATGCAACCCCTTAATTTGCAAAGAATAATAAAAAATCAGTTCATCAATCTTTCCCCTCTTCAGCCAACCTGCTATGGAGTGAATGTCTCTTCAATGCTCATATTGAAATTTAATTGCCATTGTAGCATATTAAAAGGTTAGACCTTTAAATTGTGATTAGGCCTTGAGGGCTCCACCCTCATGAGTAGGAATGATATTATTATAAAAGAGCAAGTTTTTACCCTCTTCTCTCTTACTCATCTGCTGGTTTTGTCACATAAAGACACAGCATTCCTCCCTTTAGGAGAATGCAACAACAAGGGGTCATCTTGGAAGCAGAAAGCAGCCCTCACAAACACCAATCCTGCTTTGATCTTGAACTTCTCAGCCTTGAGATCTATGAAAAATAAATTTATAGTTCATTAATTTCCTAGTCTGTGGTTTTTTGTTATAGCAGCAAAAATAACCTAAGACAGCACTCACCTCGTGGCATAGGATTAATGAGTGAATTCAGAGTCTACCTCCTCAGGGCAGGCCTGGCAGTCTTTCCTCCCTCCTGCACATCTGCCTGAATGTACTTGTCAATATCATGATGGGAGGAGCAGAAGGCCTAGACTTTATCATCTGGCTTTAGGAAATAGAAGCCCAACTTGAGTTTCAAGCTAAGTTTTATGGTTCAATTCTGCTCTCTTAGAGAGCTCTGGATTGGAACATTGGGTGCAAAGATGTTCTTTGTTTCCCATTTGCCTTCTTCTTGTGTATCTCTATTTGGGGGAAGAAGTGATTAATTTGAAAATCATAATTTGGATAGTGCTAAGACTCTTGCTCAGAATAACATCAAAACCTACTATTAACCTAACAAAATATTACTCAGAGATGAGTGAAGGCATTGTAGAGGAAGTGGTATCTGAGCTAAGGCCCTGAATGAATAGAAATCTGATAGGCAGATAAAGGTATGTGTTCCTCGGGCTCATTGAGATGTTGAGAGGGAAATTACTTGGGGCAAGGTTGCCCCAAAAATCAAGAAGATTTCCGAGACCCATGAAGGCAGACTCTGCTTTCTTGATGCTCTTACTATCTAATTTGATTTGTTTCAGTGATGGATGGGCTGTTGCTCAGTGGGTAAGGGATTCTGAGTCTGCTGGCTTGGCATGTTTTTGGCAGGCTGTCTATCTTGATTTGTTGCTTTGAAGGGCCATTGCTCAGAAAGCCTTTGTTATCAGCATAGCCTGGGGTTGTTTGGTCATGTCTGTTTCTGTGCTCAGGTAGGCACACTGTGGCAGGCTCAAAGCTTTGTTATCTTTATTATCTGCCCTTTAGGGACTTCAAACCTAAAGGAAGGATGGAAACAGCTGATTGGTGGGCAAACTTATCCTGGGGTGTTTGGTGGGCAGGGGACTCTGAGATTGTTTGGAATATTGGGAATCACTGTGAGAATGTTGGGAACTCAGGTGGAAAATGAGACATTTGATAGAGTCAACAAGAGCTGCTGGCTGGATTGCCAGGCATGCCACTGCACTCATGCATTTAATTACTCACAGAGCAAACATTCACTGAGCTCTCATTTTGTTTCAGGTGCTGCAAACAAATACAACATGGTGTTTATTTTACTCAGGAATCAACCATTGAGCATAGTAGCATATAAAGGAGCCATTCCGAGGGAAGCTCAGGGTCCTTTGGAGAATTTGTAGAGCCTCCTCTGTAGGAGAATTCTGCTATAACCTAGGGAAGGGCATGAAAGGTCAAGGGAGACTCAGCCTCTAAGCCTTCAGTCCACCAACTATAATTGTAAGTAACAAATGGCCATTTTCGGGATACATAAAGATTATGTAGATGCTAAAGTAAAAGAGAAGATCAGAATTATTTTTCATTGTAGCTCTCTGGTTGTGTAGCACGGCATAATTCTTCAAGATATTGTGATGACTAACTATTTGATTTGGGTTGTATATGTCTTTTAACCTCAGTAGAAATGACTTCATTTCTCCTTTCCAGAATACCTTTCTCCCAACTTTCTTCTTCACTAATCCCTAAACCAAATTTTTCTATATAGTAGCCTTTATCCAACCTCTTATGGAAGCCTTTCCAAACATGTCTGACCACAGTGCCTCCCTCCCCTGTCTCATACTGGATTCCAACCACACAGCTTCCCACCTCTGAAGGTTGGTGGAATGTGAGGAAGAGGATCTGTTCTTGATTGCTCTGGCCTTAAGTGCACAGTTCAAGCTTAAAACAAACATGGCCTTCAAACACTCTTAATTTTGACCTCTGCTTGTTTTATGAATGAAAACCTGCTCTTTCTTCCTCTATTGTAAGTTCTTCAAGGGCAGGACCAATGCCCTTGGATTCTTTTCTTTGGTCTATACTGTGTGCATTGTGTGAAGCACTCAGCATTCGTCATCACTTTATCAGCAAAGATGATAGGAATTAGACTGTTAATTTCATCTGTGAGATTTCTTTTGCAATTAAATGGATGGTGATGCCTTGGTTATGGCTTAATTAATAAATTCAATAAACATGAATTAAGGATCTATGATGAGCCAGACACTGTGTTAAGCACTGTCTCTCCAGAGATGAATGACAGTTCTTTGCTCTCAAAAAGTTCATAGTCTAGTAAAAGATGAACAAGTAAAAACACATATTTATAATAGTGGGGGCAATTGCTAGAGAATAGGTTTGTTTAAGGAACTGTGAAAACCCAAAGGAAGGAGCAAGAAAATGTGTTTGCTGACATGATGGATCATTTTGGTTTTGAAGGATGCAAACAGAATTTCCAAAGAGTAAAGAAAAAGTATCGCAGGCAAAATAGTAGAGACGAAAAAGACACCACTGTATTATGAAGCAGTAAGCTATATTTGAGAGATTTGGGGACCCCAATCTGATTGGCACCAAGGCTATGTGGTGAGGAATTATGTCAAGTGGTGCAAGGTCTTTTATTCCAGGTTAGAAATTTGGACTTTATCTACTTCTCATATAGAGCCAAAGTAGATGTTTAGTGCATAAGAGTACTACGATCCTATTTCCACACATCCATTAATCTAGTTCTGCCTTGAGTGGCAAGAAGGACACATAGAGACCAAGAGAGGGTTGAAAATGAATTTATTAAAGCTGATGGTACATATCAAATAAAAAAAACAGTTATGATGATAGCAGTTAGAGACTACATTGGCATCAGGGTGAACCTTTCAACTATGAGAGGGGAGATGGAAGAAATGCTGAACTATTCACAAAGAGCAGGTGGCATGCTTTCACTGACCACTAAAACCTTTCTACAAACAGTAAACTGTATTTAAAACAATTAAATATGAATATTAATTAGACTGATTACAAATACAAAATAATCCAATTTAGAGAGTAGGAATATAAGAAATGCAAATGTCTAAATACAAGTGAGTAACTTTTCCACTAATATTTATGTATTTAGCACACGAGGCTTTGGGAGGACATTCTAATATAAACCACCACCGAGTATATTTCTCTTGCTGGTGTTCTTCCCCGTGTTCTGCTTCACAGCCACCATGAAATGAATGGTTTTGCTCTAAAATGTACTTTCACCATGATGTTTCTGCCTTCCAACCAGTTGACCATGGACTGAAATCATGAGTCAAAAAACTTCTCCTTCTTTAAGTTGCAAGTATTTTGTATCAGCAACATGAAAGCTGACCAATAGCATCACCAAAGTCCAAAATTCATCTTCAAGCTATGCAGATCTCCAATCCAATTTCCCCAGTATTCCAAAATTAATTGACTTCAGAAGGCTGAACTAACATTTTGTCAATTGATTCATTTACCATGAGAAACATAAGTTCTTGAAGCAGTAGTTTATCAAGTCCTCTATGCCCCATCTAGCACATTTGCTCTGTTTTGATATTTCCATGAGAAGCCAAATTGTAACTCAAAAGTTGCATGGTAGCAAGGAATCTCAGCAATGGAAGATAGATGTATGCACAGGTAATTGATGCCACTAGATATAGCTGTCTGAAGCTTTCACCTTCCCAAAAGAATTTTTTGATCCCTATTCCTAGGGAGAACCTGGCAGCAATTTACTCTCGTTGTAGCCAAAGTGTTTAGAAAAAAAATATGATCTGAAATACTCACATTATTTACCTTAGAAATGGAATCGTTTCAGGCAATATAAAGCTTCAGAATTATAGTTCCAGTAGAAATTGTTTCACTAGTTGATTTATTAAACACTCCGGCAACATGCATCATGGTACAAACACAACAGCAAACAAAACCAAGATATCACCATCAGTTGGGTCAGAATTCAGGAAAGTGTGAGGTGTTGAACAGCAACTATAGTGCTGGCACATAACTAGCTAATTTAAGGACTGGCATTTTCCTGGGAAAACATATTTTGGGAAGGAAAGAAAGAGGTGGACTGTTTGGGAATGGGTTAAAATAAAAATTTCTGGAAAAATATGTTAGAGAACACAGGAATAACAGGGTTTTGATGATGCTGGGGGCAATAATGAGTAAACTTCCCCATTAGGCACCTGACTCCAACCTCTCAGCATGCAGAAATGGGAGCTGGGGCAATCTTTTGAAAACTCCCCTGACAGAGTATCAGAAACATAAAAATCCTTCAAACATCTTGACTCAGGAAGCCCACTGCCAGGAACCTGTCCTGGGAAATTGGCCCTAGAGGAGAGAAAAAGTACTATCATTTCTCACACCTGGCCAGGGCTCATTGCAAAATAAAAACAGATTAGCAAGAGAAAAGCATAAAACAGATTTAAGTTTTATGACACAAGATCTTTTGGAATTGAAAACCAAAAGAAACATGAGCATTTTTATACTGTTTGATGAAGAGTGGACAGTTAGGCAGAAATATGACTGGGCAAAGTGGATGTTATCTACTGGTAATAAGCTAGGGGTGGTGGGCTAGCAAGGCCTTTCAAAATTCTTCTCTGTGTCCCTGAGTCTTCAGAGATAAGGATATCAGAGAGGGAAGTCATCTAGGTTTTGTGGCCGCTTCAAGGTAGAAGGAGTGAGAAGATGCCATTCTGAACACAGCAGCACCTACAAGTTTAATTATTAAAACATTATTTACATAGAAGAAAAGATCACAAACATTTAACACTGGGGAAAGATTCAGTAGACTGGTATATTTAGAAGTGGCAGAGTAGTATTTCTACCATTTCCTCCTTTGTTAAATATTCTATATTCCCTGCAATTCATAGTCACTTATTTTTCTCATTTTCATAATTTCCTAAGGTCTTTACTATCTGTTCCTTTTCTATTGTAGTAAAATATTGCTGCAGAACAAAATTTAGTGGCTTAGCACAACTTTGTCCTTATAGAAGGTCCCTGATTTATGATGGTTTGATTTTTACAGTGGTGCAAAAGTGATACACATTCAGCAGAAATTGTACTGTGAATTTAAATTCATAAATTTTGAATTTTCATCTTATCCTGGGCTAGCAAATGCAGTACAGCCTTCTCTCCTGATGTTGGGCAGTGGCAAGGGGCCACAGCTCCCACACAGCCCTGCGATCATGGAGAGGGTGGTGGTAGTGGCAACTGGTCTTCTATAGTGGCTGTGTGGCTAATCTATGGTGGTTGGTGGGGTAGATATATTAAACACTTTTTAACTTACGATTTGTTTAGAGGAATTGAGGATCATCTCATGATCATGAATGAAGGGATAGGGATTTCAGATTTGTTGGGATTTTCATTGCAAGTAACATTTCATTGGCTGAGATACTCTTGGTGGTATTTAATTGCCCTTGGGCTGGGATGAAAAGTTCACAACAGCGTTTGCACATGTTTGGAGTCTAGATGGGGATGGTTGGAGGCTGCACTCAGCTGGCCTCTTTCTCTGCATGAGTTTTCAAAGGCTCACCACACAGTCCCCCAGCAGACTGAAGCTTGCCTTACTGAGTACTGTCTCTGCACTGGGCCTTCCTAACATACTCTGTCCTCTTTTCTTTCTGCCATTTTAGCAGGCTCTTAAGAGAAAGAAGAAATAAATGTATGCGGTCAATCGTCTATGATTGAAAAAGCATTGCTTTACACTTAAGTAGAAATCAAGTCATTGTAAAAATTTTCATACCCTTTAACACAGTAATCTTACTGAATGTAAGTGATTTAAAAAATAAAAGACAAGAAAGAGCTAAACCTACATATATTACCATTGTGCAAAACTGGCATCAATTCGAATGTCCAATTGTAAGGGATTAGTAGCTTAAAATACAATGAATGTATGTAAGATAGAATTGGGTAGTGTTTTCTTTAACTTTAAATGATAAGGCCTACTTGCAACTTAGGAAATTTCTATGATTCTAAGTAAAATAGACTGTGCTCCAACTATGTAAAAATGTACAAATATGTAAGAAAGAATAAGAATAAAGATAAATCATAAAAAAATTGCATATGAGTGGTGATATTTCACATGATACTTCTTCAGTTTGAAAAACTTTCCCTAAGGTTATCAGTTGGATTTTTAAATTTTTGGTAATATATACCAAACTTCTCCCATTACAACCTGGGTATTTTAATGTACTGGGGCATTTAATGCATTTGAACCCAGGTGCTGTGTGGCTGCCAGGCTTTGGTTTGGAGGCCAAGGACCCTGCTGCTTTGGCATGGAACATCTTCTCATCTGCTGGCAGCTGGGGTACGTGAGAGACTGAGCAGACAGTGTGCGTTTGTGCCTGTGAGCTGGTTGTTTCAAAATATATTTGTACTTTGCACCTTTGTGCCTCCTGGCATCAAGAGACACACACAGTTCCTTCCTGTGGAATTTGCTCAAAGTTTTTGTTTTTGTTGTCTTCCAAATGTGGATTTCATTTCCCAAATGCAGCTTTTCTTATTATCCAAAGGATATCAGCAAGTTCTGCTCCAGAGGGCACTGAAGGGAAAACTTCATTATTGTTTTTGTCTATTCCATAGATCTCACCTGTTATGTTTTAGATCAAGAATGTCCCCCAAAGACCTCATGAGCTCATACTCAAGGCTTTTGGGAGGTGATTGAATTATAGGGCACTATAGCTGACTTGTTATTAGAAAGTGGGTCGCTGGACGGTGGGACATGGAAGAGTATATTTCCCTTTCCATCTCCTCTCTTGGCTCTCTGCTTTCTGACTGCTATGATCTAAGCAGCTTTCCTCCACTCAGACCCTTTCTTCCATTCACAGAGCCTCCTGAACATGGACTGAATCTGTGAGCCAAAACAAACCTATACTCCTGGCCGCCACTACTCTGAATGTTTATATGTTAACTTACTTCATCCTTAAAACAATTTTGTGAGGTGGATGCTGATGTTACTCCAATTTGTAGGTGAGAACACAGGAACCCACATAGCCTAAGCAGTTTGTCCAAAGTCAATGTCACATAGCTAGTAAGCAGCAGCAACAATGGGAATCAATTCCAATCCATTTGACCCCAGAGACCATGCTCTGAGCTATCTTACCCTGTCTTTTGACTCATCTATAAGACCTGCTTCTGACTTCTGAAGCCAGATCAGTCAAGCTGCTTCACTCCTCCTCTGTATCCTAAATATTAAAATACTTGAGCATAGACAGGCCTTTCTCCAATTCTTCTACCATACCTCCCTGCCTCACAGCAGCCTGTATCACCCTTCCTCCTAGGATTCTTTTGTCACTTCACCAGACCCCTAAGCTCTAGGCATACCTGTGTGTTCTGAGTCTTACCACTTCCCAGCCTGGCAGAGCTTGACTGAGTAGACGCTCTTATTTATTTCTATATATGAAATTACTGCCTCTGGTGGGGAGATCCCCCGAGGATGAAACAGGTGTGTGATTCTCTGCCTCTTCAGTCTCAAATTCTCAACAGGGGATTTGGAAGGCCTGAAATTGTTGAGAAAAGGAAGCAAAAGGTACTGGAACATTAGAACAAAGCTTCTCAGTGTCATTTTCAAAGAAGACTGGTTTTCATTTCTCAGAGACTTAATATAACTAGCAAGTGAGGAAACAAAGTAGTAATAAGTTCCACAGTTCACAACGAGGTAAAAAAACCACTGCTATCTTTATTTTCCACATCAACATGATAAAACCTGGCTGAACAAAAATGTGAAATGGTAAACAGTTGTTTCAACTACATACATATTTAGATGATGATAAACCTGTGGAAACCTCCATTATTATATTAACCATGGAAACAGAAAATATGAGACAAAACAAAAGACATTTAGCTAAAAAACAATCAGAATAGACATTTGGCCCATCAGAAAAGGGCAGCTAACTGATAAGATTCAATGTTTCTATGGACTAAACGCCAGCCACCTGAGCATTTTAATGGTTAAGTTTGTTCTACATTTGACCTAACAATATTCCTCAGTTTTTAAAATAGTCATATGTTTTTTTCAAAGAAAGAATGGAGTCAAGAGCTACATAATGACATTTTGGTCATTGATGGATATACATCACATATATAATGATGGTCCCGTAGATAACAATGGATTTGAAAATTTCCTACCACTTCTTGATGTCATAGCCACGGTTCACTACTTACATATTTGTGGTGATATGGGTATAAACAAACCTACTACACTGCCAGTAATTTTAAATTATAGCATATATAATTATATTCAGTACATAATACCTGATAATGATAATAAGCAATCATGTTACTGGTTTATGCATTTACTGTACCATAGTTCTTACTGTCATTTTACAATATACCCCTTATCAAAGTCAGTTTATTGTAAAACAGTATGTATGCCACGTTACTCCAGCAGCAGCTTCATATATCTCATGTTTGCTGAATCTATTGATTGCATCAACTGTCCAGTGATTGACCTATACTATCTAGGTTTGTGTAATACTCTCTAGAATGTTTGCAGAGTGATGAAATTGCCTCAGGATATACTCCCATTGTTAAGTGGCACACAAATAAATCAATAATAATATTTCATCTCATGGTGTAAGGCAATTTTGCTTACAATTTGTGCTTAGCTAGCAATATCCACCTCAATGATGATGCAGTTATGTTCTTCATCTTGTTGGTTTTGGAACATTTGACTTTGCCTAAATTAGATAGCATTAATCCTCAATGATAGGCCATCAGAAACAGCAGTGGAAAACAATTGCTTGTTCTTAAGAGAATTAGTAATATTTGGATCAAATGTAAACTGAGAAATTTGAGAGTTTTCTTACTGAAAACTACTTGCCATGTTCTATTCTGACAATATATTTATATCAAGACATTAAAGTCTAGACTAGAAGACCCAGTGTCCCAACTCAGGAGATAATGGCAAACAGTTCCTAATCTGTTCAACTAGAGCTGATGTTCTATATTTGCCTGTTTGTTGCAGTCATCCTATATGATTTTAAATAATGTATTACTGAGTTGCTTTCTGACAAGAAAATTGAAAAGAAAATCATCAGTTGACAGACGAGTTCATTTTCAACAAGCGAGCCATTTGTACCAAGTCTTCTTAAGAAATCCTTTTATCTGATTTCTCAACTTCAAAATCATGATATTTTATGCTTTAGGTGATAGTTCAAGCTGCTGAAGATTTAAGTGATTGAGAAATACCTCTTCAGATAATCTCTTAAAGTTATCAAAATATGTCAATTTTTTTTTTACTGGGCAAATTCCCACATCTTATATATTTGTTTACTTGCTTGTCTATTTGAAAACAGAATAATTTTATATGGCTTAAAACTGAACTCAAAAGAACAATCCTCAGCTATTCCTTTCAATATATTTAATGGCACTTCCCAAGAGACGACACTTTCAATTCTTTTAAGGGTTTGTTTCCCTGATATTTGCCTTCACCTTTCTGAAGAACGTGACTAGAGTCTTTATTTATATTGTTTTCAGTTTTTAGATATTGTCTCTGAATTGCCACTGTGGATGATGAGAATTTTCATTTCTTTTTGCAGTTGTCTCCGCCCTCACCAGACAGAGACTGTCCTTCCACAGTGCTTCCAAATGTAGATTTATCATGCTTGGTTTACATGCATGTTGATTACTTACCTTATTTTCACTATATGCCATTATTCATAGCTGAACCATATATTTATTAAATATTTTTTTCTGATTCCCTTAACTTGCTTTTTCTTCTAATTCCCTGTTACCAACTCATGCCTAAACACTATATAGATGTGTACAAATTTTCTCCTAGTATCTTTCAACCCATCTTGGTCCACTGTCTTTTGCTATGATGAAATATTCAACATTGGGTAATTTATTTAAAAATTATGTTTATTTGGCCCAAAGTTCTGGAAGCTGAAAGTTTAATTGCATGGCACTGGCATCTACCTGGCATCTGATGAGGGGGTTCTCACTGCCTCATAACATAGCAGAGAGCATCATATATGGGTCATAGTGAGCATGCTAGCTCAGGTCTCTCCTCCTCATCTTATAAAACCACTAATGCCATCGAGGGTGCACCACCATCATGACTTCATCTAATACTAATTACTTACCAAAGGCCCCACCTCCAAATACTATTAATATATGAACTTGGAGATTAAGTTTCTAATACACAAACTTTGGGAGATCATAGTCAAATCACAGTAAACACATTAGGTAACTTTCTTGGTTTACCTCCTCTCTCCTTCAGGCTTCTGTTTATGCCTGCTAAAATCCACACTGGTTACTCACTAGCCTGTCCTTGGGACTTTGGTTTATCGCTTAACATCCTATGGGTTCTTTTATCTTTTGCCTGTGTGAGATACCTCACTTTCCTGGATCCAGGGATTGTTCCTTTCTTTCTTTTGTCTGTTACAATAGAGTCCATTGTTAACTTCCTGTACAGGTGGGAAAGAAGGTATAGGAGATAAAATCAGTAAGACTCCTGAAATCTAAGACATTAATTTTGCATTCATATTTGATTAATAATTTGGTTAATTGTAGAAGTTGAAAATTGAATTGTTTTGGTTGTACTGGGGATTAAACCCAAGCTCTTCACACTAAGCTATATCCCCAGCCTGTGTTTATTTTTTCTTTTGGGACAGTGTCTCCCTAAGTTGCTAAGTTGCACAGGCTAGGCTCCAACTTGCAATCCTCCTGCCTCAGCCTCTCAGGGTGCTGGAATAATAAGCACACACCACCAATCCCAGATTGTAAATCTCAGAACATTGAATGCATTGGTCCCATTGTCATCCAGCTTACATAGTTGTTCAAAAAACTCATGTTAGTCTGGTCTCTGATCCTTTTTATGTTCTCTCTCTCTCTCTCTCTTGCTCTCTCTCTCTGTCTCTTTCTCCCTTCCTCTGTATATCTATCTCTTTCCTTACCATCATATGCTTTTCTCAAGTGTTCTGAAATTACGTGATGACAGATCTTCTACTTTTTATTCTTTATAAATTCTAATGTGATAGATACTTGCTTTGCTTTTTCCATCTGGGAATAATTCAGATATAGAGATTTTATTGAAATATTTCTTCCAAACTTTCTCCCACTCATTTTTACTCTCCTTTCCTACTCTTCAGCTGTCAAACTCTACCAAATAATTTCCTATTTTCCTATTCCTATTTTCATATCTCTTTACCTGTAAGGAAGCCGCTCAGTATCCTTCTCCAAAAATTTGTATTGAACATTTCATCTTCTGTCACATTCTTACCTCCTCAAAACTTATTTCTTGTCTAACATCCCTTTTATTAATATCTTATTCCTGTTTCTCAGAGCTATATTTTCTTCTGTGTCTCAGTGGATATAAATAAAAGCTTTTGCCAGCTTTACTTCTCTTGCTAGTGTTATCTGTACTTCACCTGAGATTCTTCTTTTCCACTCTACCCTATCTGTCAATGTACACATTCTCCTTAGCACTCAGTAATTCTTAATAGCAAGTGCACTACGATGCTGAGAGGAATCTCTATGCATGTGGGCAGAGCTTCTGACTATTATGATTGAAGTCGTTTCATTGAGAGTTTCCCAGCTTTACCATTGGTCCATGTTCTTAAGATGTGAAGTTTCTTTCTTTTTCATTAGTATATATTTGCAACACAATCATTACAATTATTGTAGGAAGTTGGCACATGTACATAATACATCTTAGTTCTTTTCTCTCTCCCTCCCTCTCTCTCTCTGTCTGTCCTTCATCCCTGACCCTTCCCTGTCTTCTCCACTCCTTTAAGCTCTTAGTCCCTTCCCATTTGTAAAAGCTGTATTTTCATCAATTTTCCCCTTCAATTTTTTTATTTCCATCATCTTTTCCTCCTCTCAATCCCCTTCCCTCCATCTTTTGTTCCTCTATCCATTTGAAAAACTATATGTGTGTGTATGTAGTTTCTCATATAAGAGAATTTAAGCTTGTGTGTCTGACTTATTTCACTTCGTACTATGGTCTCAAGTTGCATCCATTCACCTACAAATCCTCAGGTTTATTTTTCTTTACGGTAGAGTAGTACTGCATTGCATAAAAATACATTTTCTTTATCCATTCATCTGTTGATGGGCATATATGCCATTTCCAAGATTTAGCAACTATAAATTGTGCTGCTATAAACACAAGTATGCATATATTCCTGTAATATGATGTCTTTAAGCCTTTCTGGAAGACACTAGAAAGGGAATAGGTGGGTCAAATGGAACTTCTATCTTTATTTCTATTTTCAGTTATTAGAGGAATCATCACACTGATTTCCATAGTGGTTGTACTAGTCTACATTCCAACTAACAAAGTAGGAAAGTTCCTTTTCCCCCACATTCTCACCAGCATTTGTTATTATTTGATTTCTTGATGATAGCCATTCTTTCTGGAATAAGACGGTATCTTGATGTTTCAATTTGCATTTCTCTAATGGTAAGTGTTATTAAACATTTTTCATGTATTTATTGGCCATTTGTACTTCTTCTTATGAAAAAATGTCCATTCACTTTGGTTGTCCATTTTTGATTGAGTCTTTTATTTGGAAAATTCTAATATTTTGAGTTCTTTGAGTTTTCTTTATCTGAGGAATAGCTGACAAGACAATTTCCCATTCTGTAGGTCATCTCTACACTCTGTTGGCTATTTTCTTTGCTGTGCAGAACATTTTTAATTTGATATGATCCCCATTTATTGATTCTTGGTGTGATTTCTTGTGACATTGGGCCTCTGCTCAGGAAGTTTTTACTTACACCTATGTCTTCAAGAGTTTCACCTATTTTAAATAAGAACAAAAATTTACAATAGATATTGGGAAATAGGAAGAAAATGTTCAAATGAGAAGTGGTATAAGGAAGAGGAAGAGAAAGAAAGGGAAAAAAAGAAAAGAGAAGAAAAAATGGAAACAAATTTTTGTAAATAAGGAGGGGAAAGTGGGTTAAAGGGAGGGGAGGGGATTAGGAAAAAAAAAGAAAACTCAAGATATATTATATACAGGTACAAATTCCATAGGATAAATTTAATGTGATCATTATGTATATCTGAAGTGTACTAATGCAATTGTTTTTTAAAAGAGTTTTATCTATTTTATCTTGCAGCAGATTAAGTTTTTCTGTTTTAACATTTAGATCCTGATGTATTTTGATTTTTGTTTAGTGCATGATGAGATATATGAGTTTAGACTCAATCTTCTACATAAGGATATCCGAGTTTCCCCACACAGTTTATTAAAGAGGCTATCTTTCCTTCAATGTATGTTTTGGCCCCTTTGTCAAATATCAAATAGCTGAATGTGCCTGGGGTTGTTTTGCTTTGTCTATGTTTCATAGATCAACATGCTTGTTTTTGTGCCAGTACCATGCTGTTTAATTACAGTAGCTTTGCAGTATAATTTCAAATATGGGGTTGTAATGCCTTCTGCTTTGCTTTTGCTACCCAGAATTGCTTTTGCTATTTGGAGTCCCTTGTGGTTCCATATGAATTCCAAGACTGTTTTTTCTAGATCTATAAAAAATATTGTTAGTATTTTCATTGGGATTGCATTTGGATATGTTGCACTGACATTATTATTTAATTATAGGAACTCTTATTTCTTCCTTAATTTCTTCTGTAACCTATTGATTTATTATTCAACAATGTATTGTTTAATTTCTATATGTAAGCATAATTTCTGTGGTTTCATTTCTAGTTTCATTACACTGTGATCTGATAATATGGATGGTAAAATTTCAATTGTTTTGCATTTACTTAAGCATGATTTATTAGCTAGAATGTGGTCTGTTTTAGAGAAAGTACCATTGCTTCCAAAAAGAATGCGTATTGTCTTGTTGTTGGGTGGAACATTCTTTACATATCTATTAACATGTTCCCATTGGCTTGAACTACTGGTAATACATGCATGACTGTCCCTTCAGGCAGCTTGAACTACCTGTGATACTTGCATTACTGTTCCATTGGGTGGCTTATATGACTGGTGGATCTAACCACTTTTATGCCATGAATGGATCTAATCACTTTTATTGGTCTTTTTACTAATAAAATAAATAAAAATCAAAAAATGGACCAACTCTACTTAGTTGCTTGAATTTGAATAATTACTGCCCACATATAAATCTTAATATTAGTCATGCAAGTTAAATATTTTTATAATAATCAACAAATTTAGTTCATTAAATGTAAAGAAATTTATATATATTCATGAGTAGTTTATCAATAATTCTCTAAATTTTAACATGGAAATCTTACAAGATCCCTATTGCTGGTGTATAATATGCATTTATAACTGCTGTTCCACAATATAGCTGTATTATAATTTTTAGACCATTTTAATGTTTTTCTTAAGGAACTGTAATATGATGACATCTCACCTGCTAAATCAACAACTTTCTTTGCATTATTGTAATCAAAGATCCCCTGAGAAGCAATACAAGCTACCCAATGAAATAGTCATGCATGTACCACCAGGGGCTCAAGCTGGTGGGAATGATCAAGTTCAAATAAGAGACACCTGGCAGTGAAATATATAAGTTATGGCCCCATCATGAACATATTAAGTAGATTTGTTCAAAGATTTGTTGCAACTCGGATATTTCTTGATTTTTTGTTTAGTTGAACTGTATACTTGTAATAGTGAGATATTGAGGTCCTCCACTCCAATTGTACTGATGTTTGTGTTTATCTGATCTCTTATGTCAATTAGCATTTATTTTGTAAAGTTGGGTGCACCGTGGTTTGGTGCATATGTATTTATAATTGTTATCTCTCCCTGTTGAATTCCATTAAGCAATATGTAGTGTCCTTCTCTGCCGCTTTTGATCAGCTTAAAGTTTACTTTGTCTGAAAATAGGATAGCTATTCCTGCTTCTTCTCAGGCTCCTGTTGCATGGAATATTGTCTTCCATCTTTTTATCTTTAGACTACAAATGTATTTTTGGGTTAAGTCTGTTTCTTCTATACAGCACACCATTGAATTTTGTTTCTTGATCCATTCTGCTAATCTGTGCTTTTTGATTGGTGAACTGAGAGCATTCACATTGATAATTATAACTGATTGGTATGGACTATTCCTTTCATTATATTATTTTTATGTTGCTGTTTTCCTTTCTTTCCTTTGTACTTAATTGCTTGCCTTAGCTGGTGCATTCAGTCTATTGGACTTTTTGGCATTATTAGCTTCATTGTGTCTTTTTAGGATATCCTTGAGAATATTTTGGAGTGTTGGTGTGGTGGTTATAAATTTATTTAGGTGCTCTATCATGGAAATATATTATTTTCCATCAATTTTGAGAGATAATTTTGCAGGATATATCAGTCTGCATTGGAAATTGTCTGCTTTTATGGCTTGAAACATTTCATTCCAAGCTCTCCTTGCCTTTAAAGTTTGTGTTGAGTCTTCTATCATTCTGATGGATTTTCCTTTAAAAGTGAATCTTTGCTTTTCTCTAATAGCTTTTAAAATTCTGTAATTGTGTTGTATTTCTGGTATTTTAATTATTTGTGGCGTGGAGTGGTTTTTTCCTGATCATGGCTATTTGGGGTTCTAGATGCCTCATGTATCTGTAAATTAAATTCTTTTTCCATGTCTGGAGAGTTTTCTACTGTTACTTTTGTACACAGGTTTTTCTTACCCTTTGTACTGTCTTCTTATTTTTTGCTAATTCTAATTACTCTTAAATTAGTGTTCTTTGTGTCTTTTAGCAGTTGTTGGGTCAATTTTTCATAATCTCTTTTTATTTTTAAGGTATCTCTCACTAACTGATCACTAACCACAGTCCTATCTTCTAGATAGTACACTCTGTCCTCACAGATAGTACACTCTGTCCTTGTTTGCTTCTGCTTCCCAAAATTTCAATTGTATTTTTAATTTCCTGGATTTCTGTTTGAAACTTTTTAATGAATTCCCACTCTTATTCACGCTGGGCATTTATATTTTGTATCTCTTTCATAAGATCTGCTAGATTTTTTATTATTGTTATTATTATTTTCTCTAGACTTGGGGATCATTTGTTTCATTGGGAGGATTTCCTGTTGTATCCTCTTTGAATTCACTAAGCACATTATTCACCTGTTTTGTTACCTCTAATGATATTCTTTCAGGTATTTCTGCTGTGTGGCTTTTGATTCCCCCCCCTCAATTCCTTCTGGATCAGCTTTGGGGGGATAAGGAGTTTGGGGAGGCATTGCATTTTTTGTCATATTCTTATTTTTATTTGTTTATTTTCTGTGTTGGGGTTTGCTGGTTGATTATATTGGATAGCTTTGTTGGAGATACTCTCAGAGCTAACTATTGGCCCTTTGCTTCTGTCTCAGGATCCAGCTACCCCTATTCATATGGGAAAGGAGGTTACAGTTATTTGGCCCAGTACCTGGTTTTTGGGAATGGGCTGCAGCACTGTTTATGATTCCAAGGCTATCCAGATATTGTATGTGAAGAAAACTATTGCCAGCAACAACTATGCCACTGTAGCTACTGTAGTAAAGTCAGTAACAATAATAGCATCAAATATAAACTGGATACTAACCAAACTTAAGAACTCCTCACAAATCAACCTTAACCAAAGCAAAGAGATATATTTTAGAATAGACACTTATGCATCCCGGATATTGAACTATAGTAAATCACACCACTGGCCTCCCCTGGACATAGGGAGCAGTGCAGAAGCTCAAGCAGATACAGGACAAAATGCTATCTCCTTCTGATTCTTCCCTCTCTGGAGGTTACACCCAACAAACTTGGCCTCAAGCCATAGATCTTCCTGGCCTGAGCTTCAGCTTCTCAGGGGATCTCAGGAGATCTATATTTAGCCCTTACCCTTTCTGAATCTATCTCCAATGGCTCGCTCTCACCTGGTCTCTATGGTAGGGTAGAAATTCAGTTCTGGAGTGAAACTCTCCTTCAGGGTGTTGCTCTCATCCTCAATCATATTGGTCATTTGACTTTCACCTCTGCCACCCTGAGGTGTAGAGAACCAAGGAGTTGGTAGGACAACCATAGTGGTAGAGCAGGTAAGCAGGGTCTCTCTGCTCCTTCCCATGTGGTGAAAGGTGGCTGCAGCTGAGAGGTGGTCACTCTATTTCCTCCCTAGAGGTTTAACCTGATTGACCGCCTTCAAGAAGCCCCAGACAGGAATGAGGCTTCGTGATTTCATCATAGAGTATACAAGTTCCTACCTTTTCCTCTATTTTCAGTAACATTCCCTATCCATAGCTGTGCCTGGAATCCTGGATTCCAAAATCTCTCTGGATCAACTTTCCCAGGGATAGCCCAGAATCTAGGATGTTGAGTGATGGCATCTAAAATCAAGGACTTAGGAGGGGGATATCTGACCTACCTGCATCTTACATTGCAGTTTAACATGTTCATAATAGGGCCATAATTCATATGTCTTGCTGCCAGGTGACTCCGATTTAACTTTATTAATAAAAAAGTGATTAGATACATTTGTACCACCAGTAGAAATAACCGTATGGAAACATCTGTCATGTGTGTATCATTGTTACTCAAGCCAGCAGGAACATGTTAAGTCACATTTCTTAATTTGAGCTTCCTGTGCATTCCCATTTTCAAATGGGCCTGGCATTGCCACATAAAATTTCAAAGAACTTCAAAGTTAACAGTCTTTGTTTCCCCAACTGTCTCCTGAAGTTCTAAATTTCTCTGTTCTCACAAATTTACTACCATCCATTTGTCTGATCTCAGATATCAAATTTTGGTCATTACTATATTTCCCATTCTCTTTATCCTTTGGTTTTATGCCTCTTCAATCCTATATTTTCATATCTGGGAAGTCTCAGGAGAAAACTGATAAAAGCAGATTTTCCACGTGATATATTTAATAAGAAGCCACAAGCATAAAGTTTTTATTTCATTCTTCTTGTCAACAACTTACAGGAAGACACTGGTAGCAGTGGCTGCCTCTGAGCAAGAAGACTACATACTTTTCTATATACTATAACCCCTCTCTTATCCATAGTTTTGTTTTCCACAATTACAGCCAATCATTGTCTGAAAACATCAATGATAATCCCAGAAATAAACAATTCATAGTTTTAAATTATGTGCCATTCTCAGTGGTGTGATGAAATATCATATGATCCCACTTTATCCTGCTTGGGATGTTGATGATTCTTTTGCCCAGTATATCCACACTGTTCATGGGACATACACATTAGTCACTTGATAGCTTTCTTGGATATCAGATTTACTGTCATAGTATCAAAGTGCTTGTGTTTATGTAATCCTTAGTTCACTTAATAATGGTTACGAAGTGCAAGGATAATGCTTCTGGCAATTCAGATATACTAGAGAAAAGCCATAGAGCACCTTCTTTAAGTGAAAAAGAGAAAGTCTTTAACTTAAAGAAAGAAAAAAGTCATATGCTAATATTGTTAAGATCTATGGTAAAAATACATCTATCTGTGAAATTGTGAAGGAGAAAGAAACCTATGCTAGTTTGCTGTCATGCCTTAAACTAAAAGTTATGGACACAACATGTGGTATGGGGTTAGTTAAGATGGAAAGAGCATTGAATTTGTGCATGTGTATATAAGAAAAAATTATATACCTATATAAATTCTTCTGTATTACCCACAGTTTCCACCAATCACTGATCATTTTTGAATGTATATTCCATGGATAAGGGGAAACTATTGTGGTATTTTTTTGGACCATGTGCAAAGTTTACTTTTCAAAATTAATCAATACATCAAAAATTCCTGTTAACTTCTTTCTCTCTATGGCTAATCTAATTTAGGAAAAGGAGAGTGTCGCTATCATTGGCCATTCTATTACATATATTGTTGCAAAGATACAAATTCAAGTTATCATTATTTTCATTATATGTAAATATTTTACAATTTCCTTCAGTCTTGAATCAAGGTTAGAAGTAATATTATTGATTAGGGTAGCTTTGAGTAGCTAAAGCAATGAGATGACATCCAGATGTGATCCATAGGTTGGTGATTAAGGACCAATGATCCATTTGATTGTATCAACTGACACTCCTTGGTAATGATTCCAACTTGCTCTGCAATCTTTAGTAGGACTCACAAAGAACTGGTTAAATTAAAAATTATATTTTCCATGGCATGTATTTTTAGTAAGTAATAAGAAAAGATTCATACTCAGCATATCAATGGTTTTGTACAACTGCAAGGGAAATGTAAATGACTTACAATGATATAATAGCAGTGATTCTATATGATATCTAATGAGAACCTACAACAGCTAAGAGTATCTTCTAATGAATCTTGACAGTAGTTTGTTCTTTATCTCTATGAGCATAAGATTTGTCATTATCTCTGCATCTGATTTTACCAGATACTCAACAACAGTGTGATTTGTTACTGGTTTTGCTACCAGGGGTGCAACTTTGAATGTAACTTTTACAATTTTAGCCCCCTTTCCCTTCTAGAAACAAGATCCGTAAACCTACAGACTAAAAATCATTGGTTTGTCCTTGTTCTTAAAAAATTTAATTAATTTAGCAAAAAGGCATAGACTTTGTTTGGAAATGACACAAAAATCTTTAATGGCTTCACAACATAACTTGTTACAGAGAACTAGCAGAGCCAGAGGACTGGAGCTCAAGAAAGTACATGTTCAATAAAATTCAATATTTAGGTAGTTAACAGTATATTTCCTCCCTCTCTTTCTTTCTTTCTTTCTTTCTTTCTTTCTTTCTTTCTTTCTTTCTTTCTTTCTTTCTTTTGCCTTCTTTTATGGGTTGCTTGTCTAAAATCAGCAGATTCAGTCTTGTTCACTCCTTATTTTATGAAATTATTTAGAGTTGTAATATTTCTATTATTCATTAATAGTTAACAAGAGGAAGCTCCCTGCCTCCATCCCAGGCTGCTAGGGCAGAGAAGCTCAGCCGGTCCCAGCACCCGGAAGGAAGCT